>CM032659.1:9595458-9615346 GCA_019095985.1 Streblospio benedicti | reverse complement strand
TGTTTCTATGTATCTATGCATGTATGTCTCCGGACAAGCTAGAGCTTTTACCGTTCCACAGATTTCGTTCAAACTTTACGACTATGAGGTATGAGGCGACACCGAAGTTTCGATTTTTGGCGCTCTGCCAATTAAATTTTGTTTTCTAGAAGCGCTTTTATGACATTTTTAATGATATTCAATGCACTTAGTATGCTTACAACGTGCGTGTACGTCATACCCGTGTGCGTATAACGTATGACGTAAGTCTACTAGTAACGTTGAACGTAGTACTCAAACGGTCCCAATTAAACTACAATAAATCACAGAATTATTGCATTGCAATTATTGTAAAAGTATACATTTTTTTAATATATTATCTTAATTGTGCATAAGTCAACGTCGTTCTAGCGACGCAGTGTTCTTTGAACACTTTTGATCTAGTTATTTTTTCAAACATTTGTATGGCTAAAGTATAATACACACGGTGTCAGCATGTCCTATGTTATCTCCTAATAATTATACCCTCAGAACTTCAAATCACAACCAAATAGTTTTTGTAATATTTCCCACGTAAAAAACAGCAAACAGCAAACTTGCGTTACTATCACAATTTTGGATGAAACCCTCCGAAAACATTTCAAGTAAAATACATGAATTCATCCCCCATGATTGTATTGAACTAATTGATTACCTTCACATAGTGACTGTCACCCCCCGTGGCCTACGTGTTGTATTGACGTGGCAGACGTGGCGAGGTGGAGCGCCTACTTTTCGCAGATGTACAAGACATTATCTGAGCTGCAATCATAGTCCCGCCATTGATTACCGTAAACCTTCGATAAGATACTACACTTAAATGAGATGTCGCGATTCCAGTTGGAGTAAGTTATCAGCTGGCTGCTGTCCGGGTTCACCACCCATGTGGCGTTCGGGTCGTTCACCCCCGTCGATGTCTTGTAGATTGACAGCCAGAAAGCATCTACAGCACAAACATGGCGGCGTCACAAGGAGGCACAAACATCTTACAGCAACATGCATGTTCATGATACACACGGGCATGTATTAACCCGTGTCTTGGCATATCATTAATGTAATTAACAGTTATAATGAAGTGTCAAACATAATACACACTATTGTATAAAATGTCTCCTATATTCACGTTGTATGTTTAAATGTCTTTAATATGCGACCTTAGTTTGTACATTATTCTTATTAGCAAATTCAACATTTTAGATATAAAACAGTTAATTATACTCCACACCTCTAATTAATATTTATCATGACGTAATTACAATGCAACAATCACTGTGACATGGAAAAAACCCATTCCAGGCTGGTGATTTGACAACGTTTTTTAGTAAAGTAATAACCATGGGAGACTCACAGAGCTTCGCTATGGAAGCAGCAAATTCATTCTCCTCGGCACTGTCTATGGTGATCAGGTCGGCGCCGAGGCCGAGACAGATGGCGCGACAGTCCGTGTAGTTGCACCCGGTGTCGGAAGAGTAGTAGTACCTACCCTCGTTCATGATCCACTCTGAAACACCACAAACACACACACATAATTGATGACATACTTCTTCTGGGGCCGGGTGGATAGGGAGTTGAACTCGAGACCAGAAGGTAGTGAGTGTGATTGATGGGTGTTGAGCATGTATGTTCACAGTGGCAGATCCAGGATTTTGCCAGAAGGGGGCCACACATCAAATTGCAGATGTACTCTGAACGCAGAAACGCCAATGACGCAAATAACACAACATGGTGAGAGCATCAATGGTGTCTACAAAGTAATGGAAGCACTAGCGATCAGTAAATACAATTCAGTAAAAGAAGAAATGTTTGCCAAATGTTTTCCTGTAGATGTCCCCCGTGTAAGTTACCAGCAAAATGACCATTTGGCAAGTGTCCACCAACATAAGTTCATGGTATGATTTATATAAGGAATTTCGTAAACGAAATCAACCTAAAACAGTATACAGAGATGTCCACTTGAGCAGGTTCCACTGTATCTATAAGTGTCAATAACATTCAATATCTATATACATTTTAGAGTTGAATGCTGGTTGATATAATGAAAATGCACATAAAATTTGTATGCGAAAAATGACATTTCATAGTGTGATATTTTTATTGCTACGGTTCATTTATTAGCTGTGTTTGGATGAATGGAAATTTCTGAATGCAAGAGCCCACATCATAATGTTGCTATCAAGTAGTTTCTACCTAAACATTCGTATTTGTCCTCTGAGCATAGGTTTAAGTACCTGGAATTGATTTGTGCACTGTGACACTCAATACAAACCTTTAGCAGTGTTTGCTTCAGTTTTATCAATTGCATTTATATGATAACCATTGCGTACTGACCAGGTGTGATCTCACAGTTGACTCCAATGAATTCGGACCCGCATGCGCAGTTGTATGTACCGTCGGCGCCGGTGGTGCAAGTTCTATTATTCTGGCACGGAGTTGGGTTGCAGGGGTCTTTGAATAAAGATCACACATTTTATTTTCAGTTTTGAAAGGACAATTAACAAAATATTTTAAAGAACTAAAACAAACAAATTCCAAGTCATTGTAAATGGGGGATATTAACTGCATTCGACAGTAGAATATTTGGTTCTAAAATGAGACCAAGAGCTGTGTACAAGCTACATGGAATTTTAGGACAGTGTTGTCTGCACTCGAGCACATGGCTCAAACCAGCATAAATGGACATGTACATACATCATCTTTAATATCATATTTTGATAAACACTGATACCTAGCTTGGAACCCATATATTCTGTTTATAATTAAAGCCCATAACAACTCAGATTGGGAAAACACTTCAATCACATTACGTATGCAATGAGATTAAATCAAATTGTGTTCTCTTTTATTGCTTGGTCACCAGTGACCAACTGTTCATAAAATGATCAGACATTTAGTTTACATACTTGTCTACTCTAAGTGCATTTTCTAAATATTTTTAATCAGATAGATTACAAGCATTTCAGTGACCATTTTAGAGCACAACAGACTTAAGCAGGTTGGTGCAACGTGGCTGTATACTGACCAGTTTGGGTCTCACACATCACACCCGTGTGGGTGGTCGGACACGCGCAGATGAAGTCGCCGGTAGAGTCAGTGATGCACGTGCCCGAGTTGAGGCACGGGCTCGACATACAGGAATCTGTTGACAACATTTCTAATGTTAAAACTCACAGTGAATTTCCATAACCGGTAGGAGTGATGATCCTTTGGGTTAGATTTCCATTTTGAAAGAAGCGGTAACATTTAGTGATAAAGACCAAGTCATATCTGTCAAGCACTCTAAATCTTTACCCTGCACTATTTATATTTGTGAGACTTAACCATTGAATAACTTCTAGAAGAGGCACAAAAGCGTCAATTGTGGTTAAAAAGGTAACAGCAGTTTTTTTTACATGACATGACAATACCATTTAGAACCGCTTAATATAGATATGCATACATATTTCAAATGCAAAGCCTCCCAGCTGTGAGGCTGTGAGCCTTTTGCTCTAACGTGATTCAATATAATACAGTGCATGAAAAGTGTAGAAAAGTATAGTAAAGGTAGCCTTTGTCTTTGTATAAATGTTTAAAACAAAAGTACACAACTAGTACTACTATAAATTCAACCTGCAATTACGTCAAACATTAAAATATCATAAACATAAAATTCAACTTTTTATAGGACCTGTGCTTAAGATGATAAAATATAGTTACTATTTTGCAAATTGCCCAGTTAGACGCTACACTATATTTACCGTGAATATACCTTTTTCATGTGGCCTGGTTATAAAAATGGTGAACGTTCCCACATTTTCTGGCATATACTTTAAAAATTGTGCCCAAGTTATTGGTACCAAAAATAGACTACCTCATTAAACAAATATGTATCTTACCTGTAAGTTAGTTTTGTCCACTACCATGACTACATTCAGTATAATGCATGTTGTACCTTCTGTTATAAACCCGGGTTATGCTATAGTTTACTATGTACGTTCACTGTCACTTACCCAAGGTCTCACAGTTTTCGCCGGTGTAGAGAGGTGTGCATGAACAGTAGTAGGTGTATCCAGGGGCTGTGTGGCATGTCGCACCGTGTAGGCACGGTGCCATTAGGCATTGATCTGTCAACAAAAAGGCACAATCCTCATCATATACAAACAAAGAAGACAGGGTAGCATAGCATTGGTTTAGTATACTCCTACATTCACCAATTTAGTGATCAAGTTTGGCATCAATTCTAAATGTATCAAACATGATTCTGGTCACGTTATCAGTTTTCGTGTATATTTAGATTTACACTTGTGAAAGCAATAAAACATGAACATCAACCTAACACAATTATATCATGATTATATGAACTGCTTTACCTTTGGGGGAACAATAGGCCGGTGCAATGGGTTGGCACTGTTCACTCTTTCCTTTGAGACAGGCAGTGTTGCGCAGCGTCATCTTCTTCAACTCCTTAGGGTTGTCCAAAATGGTTTTGACTCCCGGACATATGAAGTTGCTCTGCCCAGCAGCTCTCACCACGAAAACAAAGGTGAGAATGCCTCTCACCAACCTGAAATGGTAAGCAAACGATTTATCGTATGCCACTGTGATATGTAATGTAAAGTGTGCAGAGCATGAAATAAGAAAACCAGATATAAATTTGACATATTGTGCTCAAACAAACATTTTATATTTGCCCAAGTACGATTCAGACTATTGGTTGATATCTCACAGCAATGAGACGCGCATGGCTGATGAGATATGGAGAGCCTGGGCGGAATGAGCTTTCTTACGAAAAGGCCCGACACCGAGCACATTGCTCGAGTAGTCAATCGATTGTAATTGAATTCTTACTTAATTCAATGCCTCCTCAAAATGAGTTCATCAGACAATCAGTATTGTTAGCTGACAGCTTTCATACGTGGCATTAATTATGAAGAAAAGAATCATAGTTCAATATCCACCATAAAACCCATCCACAACCAACTAAGAAATTAGACTGCTGACTCTTTGCCCATAAGAGGTGAACATGGCTCAGAGGCGTTGCGCAATACTGATACTGGCCAAGTCTGAACAAGTGTATAAGCCGTACGAGAGGTTAGCTCAGTGGTTAGCAGCCGAGATGAGAGACATTTGGGTCAGACGGTGTTGCAGATTCTTAGATTTTAATATCCACCGAAACTGAATTGCAGTATCTGACTTAATGCTTGGCTTACATATTAATACATAGGAACAATTAAAAATGTATCAGTAGCTATTCAACATAATATTGTCCCTGCAAAAAAGGTAAGAGTAGAAGAAACACGTCAAATGTTAGCGAAAGTGTAGAAAAGGCATTATCCAATGGAGCAGCAACATCTGTTTTAAGCATTTATGGCGGCAGTGTCACGATTTAACAAGTAGTTTCATTGATACTTAGAGATCGTTCACAAATGACGTCACCCTGCAGGGACGGAGAGGAGTAGGGAAGATGACTTGGGTGATGTCATCTTTTGAAAAAAAAATCTTTTTAGTTATTTAACAGTATTTGAACTTACATTATGACATGTTAAGTGTGTTGTGATATATCTACTAGTTGAAATCACATTCTCATGTTTGCTTTATATCCTAAATACGTTTCTAAAATTATGTCTAAATTATGGACATATATAGTCAAATGTATTTATACAACTGCACAGGTAAATCAATGCTAAACATCATCACGAAACAATGTCACGGGGGGGGGGTTGCAAAGATGATGAAAGGTGAACGGGGGTTGGGGGGGGGGGGGGCGTAAAAAAGGCCAAAATTGAGATGACGTCATTTGTGCACGTGTTATTGCTGGTTGTTATTTGCACATTGTATTTGGTAAAGAATAAGTTCCTATGATGTTTAATTGTTATTGACTAGCTATCATAATCTCCATCATAATTTTTAATCTCCAGATGCATGGTGACAAACTTTAATTCATGTGGTTCAAGCACGGTCTCATTTTAAAATCAGTTCATGTAACCATGGTGTGGTGCTTGCATACATTATGATATACGTTTGCATAAACACACACATTTTGTCAATGCTAGTGGGTGGGTATATATATATGCATGTACAACCTGTTGCGCATATTGTAAGTCAGTGTACGGCTTAGATGTGAGTCAAAATGCCTCTGTGCATGCATATAAATATCAAATTGAATGGTGGGTTGATATCTAAATATCTATTTGTATATCAAATGTAGGCCAAAATAATCTACGTCTGTGGTTAGTGTCCAATATATTATATGATTTGATTGATTTATTTATTATAGTGACATTGTGTCTTTCTTAAGCTACAAATGTGAATGCTGGCTAATCTCACAGATCCATCAACCTTCAAGCTACACGATATATGACTTGGGCAACGCATTACACATGAGCGGATTCCGCTTCAGACAAACAAAAGTAGTCCCGACTAGTTTGGTTAAAAGCTCTTAAAAATAGTTGCCTCCAGTGGTGACTAAACATTCGCATGTATAGGTAATAGCCATAGGAACTCGTCACAACACGTGTGTCTATGCTAACAGGCGTGAACGCGTTGTGTGAACTGGGTACAGCATGTGCATTATTAATGCGGGCGTCTGGTCGCTGCGACACAATGCGGTGGCCGCTCTGACACGATACGGCCGCCGCCTGTGGTTGATGTAGGGCAGACAGAGGGCACGCCAGCACCGCTACACATTGGGTGCAGTTGATGGCATTGCACACAAGTTTGAGAACCAGAGCATATTTCCAAAACGGATCACCCAGTTTCACATAAACATCTAGCAGCTCTATGAATGTCTCTTGTGACCATGTGGCCCTCATCTAGAAGCAGTGTCGTTCACGTGAACTCGACACACAATTGCCAACTTTTTACATGAATATCTTTAGAGGCACGATGCAATGAAGTTCAGTTCGACCTGTCACAAGTAATCAAGCGTTAGCCAAACATTATCAATGGTAGATCTTGTTCCAACCAGGCGTGAGAGGTGTCATATGCTCAATAGAATGGTTACAGGTGTTCCACAGGTGGAAAGGCATGACAACTATAGCCACACACTTAGTACAGTGTTACCACCTAATTAGGTCCACATCTATGAAGAGACCACCCCTTTCAATCAAAACCTAGGTTTGTTAGAGACTCCCCAGGGATGCAAACACGCTGTATTGATCCCAGTGTAGATAGTGTCAACAGCACTATGGATTTGCCTTGTGTTTGGACAAAATGTAATAGGTCATCTTAACCAAACCTTTAATTGTAAGGGATCGTTCACCAATGACGTCTCCCAGCATTGGGGGGGGGGGGGGGGGGGTAGCGAATGATGACGAAAGTTGACAGGGGGGGGGGATCTAGCACTTGGCTGATGTCACCTTATGAAATAATGTTTTAGTTCTTTAACAGTATTTGAACTTACATTCTGACGTGTTAAGTGAGTTGTGACATATCTACTAGTTGAAATCACATTGCCATGTTTGCTTTAATTCCAAATACATTTGTAAAATTATATCTAAATTATGGACATATATATTCAAATGTAGTCATATAACGGCACAGTTAAATCAATTTTAAATGTCATCGCGAAACCATGTCGCGAAGGCAGGGGGGAGGCAAAGATAACGTCACTTACCAAGGAGAGGGGGCGGGGGTGCTGCAAAGATGACGAAAGGAAAAAAAATCCATACTACCTCTTGAATTTTGGTGACACTGACAGACGGTTTTCCAACGTTGCATTAACCACCTTTCTTCGAATTACATATCTACCCCTCAATAAATGAATTGCTACTTCATAGTTCTCATTTGTCAATGCCAACCCGTCTATAACATTTTTTGCTTCTCCTTGCAAACTATTTAATAGATAGGTCAGCTTATTAATATTTTTAGCAGTACATTGCTGTTAATAGTGGAATCAAACGAGTCCCAGAATTCTTGAAACTCTAGAATGTCCCCATTAAATGATTGTAATTTCAATTTTCGCAATTTTACACAGGTTTCTTTCACGACATCTTTTACATTATCATTTTGGGCTTTTATTCTTTCTAGTTCTAAACGATGTTTTCTCTGTTCATCATTAACACTGGCTATATTTGTCACTTTTTTGTTGACTGACTTAATGTTTACATATAAAGCAAAGAGATTGATAGCATCATCCTGTAATGGATCTAATGTTTCTTCATCTAATTTATCTTTATTTTCCTCACTTTTGAAGGTCGTCTATTAACTCTTCATATTCTTCTAAACTTTTTTGCAAGTTATTTGAAGCAACTTCAAGATTTATTACCTACTTTTAAGTCGGTCCTGCATTTGCAGTCCTTTACGTTCTTTCAAAACAATTGTTGCTTCTTGTAACTTAGCTTTCAACCTCTTTCTTGCAAGTCCTAGTTTTTCGTATTGAAGGGGCCATTTTTCATATGCTCTGCTACCATATGACGAAACATTGTAAATCTGTTGTTCTGATACCAAATTTATTTCATTACATTTTGTTAAATAAACATTTTTGTCTGAACAAAAATCATTTTTGAAAATTATCAGGAATAATTTAAAGGAAATGCCACACTTATTACATCAAAAAAGGGTTGTGCTTCTAAGTACCTTAGAAAGATATGCGCACTTACAGAAAATTCACCATTTTCACACTATAAATTTGTAAATATACTCATTTTAATCAGGTAAAGCTAAATTGAAATGTAAGAGGAATTTGCATACATGTAGATGGGATTGCCACTGGCCTAAATCAGTATGATATCCCATTTCATAGAAAATGTTGACACAGAATTAATGCTTATATAGCGGTGTCGTGGTAGAACCCTAGAAGTTAGAGGCGGGTCATGGTGGCTCCGGGAGCGGCAGCCTCGACGGCCGCGGCTCACACCTATTGATCTACTGTCGGGACTGCGGCCGTTGCGGCTGCGCACAATCCATTGATCCACCCACCGAGCCACCGCAATATGTTAATGAGCTGCTTTAGCTACACCTTTTTCGTGACTTTACATACGGTATTCTACACCCCTGATGCATAGAACTATTCTACCGTAGTTACTGTATAAACTCCACTCAATAAACGTCCCTTCTTTCATAAACACATTTCTGCGCAGACACGAGTAGATAGTCTGGAACATAACCAACAGTTGTTGTCAGCTGTGCATTGATGCCCGGCTGGTGCACGTGCTGTATATTGTGACAGATTATAATTTACGGCCCAAAATAATGGTCTTGCTGCCATAGCATATAAGCATTGTAAATTGTAAACATGCTCAAGAATCACATATGTCTAATTCTTTGGAGTGGGTTAATGACACTCTCATCAATAGAATGAGTTTTACGACTAGATGCTCTTTGATGCATGTTCTAAATACGTTGACAAGTTGCCGAGAAAGAAGGTGTTCAATGCCGTGCCTTTGATGTGTCCGTCCACTCGTCGGCTTAGTACAGGAGAGACCATTGTGTTGTCATTCTAAAGCTCTCTAGCTGCCCCATATACTTGTAGGCCTGTGATGATGGTAATGGGCTGTGATGGCGTGTCGCTGATAACAGGCGTCCAATGCATTGTGTAACCGATTACAGTGTTTACATTTTACGCCAGTTACAACAATGTTTTGGGCCTTGATTACAATTTACGTTAACATAAGTTTTGGCCGGTAGCACTCTACGGCTGGTTATATTTCATGGTCTAACTATGAACTCAAAAACCCGATCAAACGTTTCCTTGCGGCAGCGATGCTATTTGTGACAAGGCCTTAGAAGTCAAATTAATGTGCTATCTAAGCAGGATTTTTCGTGAATATTACATGTTGGAAAAATCATGCACTTACAAGAATTTAATACTACAAGTTGAATATAAGTCGCTACAAATATCAAACGAGCTAAAAAAGCTCAAGCATGTTCACATATTTATCATAATACGTGTATTGTAGTTTTTTCTTTGCTAAATTCAAAATGCAATAATGAGTACTGACAAAGCATATTCTCATCATTGACGTGACTACAGCACGAGTATTAAGGTTACCAAAACGGAAAGATAAAATTTTACAGTAGATCAAACACTTTATTACACATCTGGATCCTTTTTTAAAAAATCTATTCATTACTTTTAAAGAATCTCACAAAATCCTATATCTACTCGTGATGTTATATTTACAGCACTTCAAAAATTTTGAATTTCATGATGATCATCTATTGGTGTAGGTAGGTTTTTAAAGCGTATATATAATCAAGGATTACTGTGCCAATCCAACCACCACTTTTAGCAATACCAAAATTGCTTGAACCAATGACATGTTTTGTATTGCATTAAATTATTGCTTCATTCAGAGCACCACCATTGTGCACTCCTGCATTTCGAGAGAATTATTTCTACAGAAAAAGAACTGATCATGATAAAAAAAGAAAAAGCAAAAAACATCAACAATAAGGGCACTGTCAAGTTTTTTCTCCCCAGAAATTCTACAAACTAAAACTGCTATGAACAGCATAACCCAAACAGCAACTAAAATCGAAATGCAAAGACTAATACATTTCTTTTCTTTGACGGTCATTTATCATCATTCAAAAAAATCCCCTCACTAGCTTCTTTCAGCAATTTTATTGAGCTAACCTTATAAAAGTAATTTGCCAACTTTGTGAGCAAGAACGGGGATATCTATGCTTTGTCTTCACTACCAAACACTACCACATGAATAGTGTTTGTGTAGTAAATGTTATCATATGTGTCCCTGTCCCCCTCACAATGCAGGGCCCATGTTCCTACCTTGCAGCCTCGCTCCCGCCACCGGATCTTCTCAGCTTCATTGCGCTGTGGTTGGTTTGTGGTTGGTTGATGCTCATGGACCGCGCAGCGTGTGGAAGGTGACTGTAGACCCCGCGCTCGTGCTTTTATAGGGTTCCGTGTTTGTTGACACTTTTGCCTCCTAGGTGTCTTATAACTACGATGTCATGTGCGTCACTCATGTGCCACCTATTGTTTTACGCACTCTTTGCCCTCTTTTGTCCATTGTTTCACACTGTTGTCATGTTTTGCCATGGCTTCGTCCAATGAATGAGCTCCTCGTTACTTCACCCCACTGCTCTCCACGTGAAGAGTTGCACGGCTGCTGCCAAAGTAGGTGCATTCCAACAAAAAGGTATATGTAGTTTAAAAACTTGCTTGATCTAGGCCTATGCATAGCTAATGTACAACGCATATGGTAGTGAGAAGGTTAGAGGTGATTATGTGTGTACAGTTTCTGTACAGGGGGTCTCATGCTTGGCCGCTCAGTGAAATGCACACATTGAATGTGGTAGAGATATCCATATCCTGCTTACAAAGTCTATCCTATTCTCATTACGACATCTACAAATTCAATTCGAATAGATAATGTACTTGATCTTATATTAGCACTGAATAACTACATAAATGTGGGATATCATAGGTAACATAGTGTTCAAGAGTCATTACTGTTTGAAGGCCTGTATGTTCTTTTATAATTTAGGTTGTGAATTAGTTTATTTTGTTCCACATTGCTTCAGTCTTCTTCATAAGATTTACTTTGCTTCTTTCTATCAGAGCGTGGATGTCTACAGTTCTACCATCTATAAACCACAGGTTATCCTCTCTAATCTCCTTTAACCCTCAAAGACATGGATAAAAATACTCAAACATTGGCATGGGACAGGACAGGTAAAAAAGACCAGCAATAGCTTTTCTCAATTAATTATTCACTTTTTTGTTATAAAATATTGTTATTATCATGTCTGATATGGATTAGATATCATTGTCATCAACCATAAACTTAAATTTATTTGATTTTCACTGCTTTTCTGCAATTATTCCTATTACATCCAAACTTATATTTTGAACAAATATAGTGATATTTTGAGAAGTATTCTAGTGCAGAAGAAGTGACTGGTCAGAGTGAGAGAATGACGGCCCAATCCTATTGCCCACCCTTCATCCGCTCTGCACAGAACCTTGTGAGTTGACTTACTGATGCGGGTACAATATGGGTCAATGGGATGATGCACATTTTTTCATGCTTAACAAAAGTGGAACCTTGTTCCACTTAGGAGGTGGGGCGTCAGTCAAGTTTCTATTGCACTTCTTTCTAGAGATCTGGGTCAAAGATTTTTTCGCGTGCACAAAGACTTTTCATATTAGAATTCCACTGTTTACTATCTAAATGGGCGTTTGGCGGCATTAACAAGATGTACAGCAGAATTCGCTTGATATTATGATTTATATTCCTCATGGCTTCGTCCAATGAATGAGCTCCTCGTTACCTCACCCCACTGCTGTCCACGTGAACAGTTGCACGGCTGCTGCCAAAGTAGGTGCATTCCAACAAAAAGGTATGTGTAGTTTAAAAACTTGCTTGATCTAGGCCTATGCATAGCTAATGTACAACGCATATGGTAGTGAGAAGGTTAGAGGTGATTATGTGTGAACAGTGTCTGTGGAGGGTCTCATGCTGGGCCGCTCAGTGAAATGCACACATATTATTTTATGGCTTACATAAGTGATATTTGAACAAATATCGCAAAACACTGAAGATGTTCTTCAATTATGTTACACATCTGATATTACCTCTGGTTTTTTTTTTTTTTTGTTTTTTTTGGGAGGGGGGGGGGGATCAACTTTGGCGAAACGTGACAAAATGTATATATCCTAGGTGACGATGTTACAGGGGAACTACACTGACATACCTTTTAAGTGAGCTGCGCATCAGGGACCTACACAAATAGGGATTTTTGTCACATCTTAACTGGCCCCTGTTACATCATCTGGTTCTCATGAGTCAAATGATCTATTAATCAGGATTCATAGGTTACCACATAATTGAAAGAGCTATATGAATCTATGTTCTAATGAAATATAATCTTTTAAGATATTCAGGGAAATCTATGAAGTTAAATGAGTTTGGATTGAAATTATCAACCTGCAGAATGGTTGGGGGTATTTGGAAATGGTTATGGGGAAAAGGCTGCGAATGTGAGTTGTGAAGAAAAAGCCAGAAAAGAATTATTTTAGAAATGAGGCTAAAATGAGCTATGTGGATTTTTTTTACCCCGTTAATACCCCCCGGCCAAAACAATATCTGTACTACCTGTGCCCACCAACCTAAAAGTGAACCTAAAAGTGAATGCAGATGCTGTTACTAATTGAGAGAATAAGTCACTTATGGTTAACTCCGCTTAACAAAGGAGCGGTATGTTGTTGTGTGCAAATGCAAAAGCACTCATTAACACGATAACTAGGACAGTTATCTATATTTCATAAAAGGCAACTTGTTTACAAGTTTTCTGTTTTTGTTGAGTCACATCACACTTCATACAGATCCAGGTTTTTGGAAAAGGGTTGCGCACTTAAGGAAAGGGGGGGGGGCGCACTTTGGGATTTCCGGAAAAACCCTATGAAAGTGAAGTATTTTGGTGGGAAAAGATGGGCGCGAGCCCCCTGTGCCCCCATGCCAACCAGCAGCAGCAGTGGCCAGCACACAGACATTTTTTGTTCAAGTGCTTAAACCATCTTCATCCATTTTCAATAATTCAATTCGAAAGTCATGGTGTAATACTTGAAATATGTAAGAGTNATCCATGTAGACCAGAAATGTGTACAATTCAAGCTGTAGCTGAAGCTTGACAATGTGCCACACTGCGCAATAGTTATCCGTATGTCATTAAGAGCAAGTTGTTTACAGTGTTCGGCACAACACTGCGGATTTTCGTTAGAGGAATTAATTTTTGATGAGCATCATTGTAGTTCGTACCTCATCACCGGCGGCGCCGGCTTACGCAAGATCGGACATGTTTGTTGCCATGTTCATGCAGCGTCATGGTGAGGGTTTGACACGGTTGGGTGTCATGACAAGCAGTAAAACGGGGTCACTGGAAATCGGCACTTTTATATACCTCACGACCGGGTATACACGTGTTGTGCTCACATTGCATTTAGTGCAGATCCCTGCAGGGGACACTGGTGGGGAAATGTCCCCATAACTGGATACTTTTTATCTCTACCATCTGTATTCAATTGGATGCATACAGTGTATCCTATTACCCCGTCCACGTATGAGCGATTAAAAGGGGGCTTATATGAGCACTGGGGGTTTGCCCACCCCGTCACCCCATTCTGATGAAAGGTCGGGTATTTTGCTGTATGGATTGAGTATTAACCAAGATCTAACTAACTGTGAATCATTCAATTGGTTCAGTGGTCATGCTTAGAACAACACCCATGCCTGCATATTGTTTTCTTGACTAAGGTACACTTTGATGGGTGTTGATAATTATACAAACTGGACAAGCTTTCTGCCAATCAACAAGCCCAATTAACTTTTACGATAAAACCAGCTTCTCCAGTATTCATTGGGTGCACGGTCTAGACACTGACAATGCGTATTATAACTAGTGATGTGTTTGTATAGATGTGTGTTTCAAGTTCCTACCACTAGTTCGACATAGTTGAAGTTAGGTTTTAATGGGGTGGTTCTATTTTCGTTTTTGATGGTAAAGGAGCTCAAAAACCAATCAATACCAATAATCAGTACGAATAGGACGCCGCTGACAATGTCAGCCTGACATGATGTTGCTTGCAGGGCTGTGCCTGCGCAAAACGTCCCGACGGCATTTTACGTGTTGTTGAGAAGCACTCAAATGATTGAAGCTCATCATTAATTGAAAGACACATAGGAAGACAAAGCAATAGCTCAATACAATAGCTACTTTGAAAAATATTTACATTCACCCTACTTATGTGTTTTGACATTTGCTCATCAATGAAAATGTTTCGCCATTTTGTGAGTGTGTTTCACACACGCGCGCGGCGACGAGTCGAGCCCTCGATGGCCGTGTGTCTGAGCAGGTAACCCACTACAGTAGAGCCACTCAAAAGTCCATTCCTTGACTAACCTCAAGTACTCTCAATAGAGAAGTGGTCTCATTAGGAAGGTTTATTGCCGTCGCTACAGAGAGATTTGGGGCATCGATAAATGGAGTTGTTACGGAGGTGGTGTCATTAATGAGGTGGTCTCGTGTGGAGGTTCTGTTGGGTTGCGGCGGTGGCACTTCTGGTCGCTGTGACTTTTATTCTGATCTCGCAGTGGTTGAATATTGAAAGTTGTGGATGTTTCATAGACAGAAGTTTACTGTAGTGTCAATTATGTTTTCATTATATTACTATTGTGTATGCTGTTTATGAGTGTGTGTGCGTGCGTGCGTGTGTGCGTGCGTCTGTGTATGACAGGTCTGCACTGTATGCAATTCACACTGTAGACCTGTCAAAGCTCGGCTTGCCATATAGTAAGAGTTCTTATTTAACGTTTACTGTATCAAAGAATAACAGTGTGACAATTTGTGTCAACAGCTGGTTTAGAGGGTTGCCCCAAAAAGTGAAAACAAGATTTCAATCAACTCAAAATAGATCAATTAGATACGTTTTAACCATATGTTGAAAGGCACAGCCTTTGTTCTGAGGATTATAAAATAGTTGGAGGGTTAAATGTAAATGATCGTCTCGAATATCATGTTTATTGTATGACATACATATCAGAACGACCCCCGCATATCTATACGATGTTAAGCTTATAAGCCATTCAAGCTAGGGTTTGGTAGGGGGGGGGGGAGTTTTACATTATACCAAAAGCTAAGTCTCATGAACTATTAAATATTGCAGCATTAAAGATTGGAAGTCTCCCTATATCAATACGGAAGTCGGACTGTTTGGCGTCTTTTAAATCAAAATGTAAAAAATTCTATATGGACCGTTTTATACCCAAGCCCCGATTGGGATTGGTTAAGACTATACACACGATAGGTTTGTAGACTAGACTTGTAGAATTGCCAAGTTGCCTACATGCAACCTACTAAGGGAGCGTTCACAATTGCCATCAACCCTGAAGGGGGGGGGGAGGGTCAGCGAAATTTGGCGAAAATTGACAGGGTTGGGGAGTCACCGCAAAGGTTGACAGGGGTGGGTGGGTTTGTGGAGAGGCTGCATTAAGGATAGATCTAAGCTCAATTGATATTTAAGCCTATAGTATAAAGAATGGAGATAAAATAAATGCTTTTGTATTTGTTGGAATGTTCATAAATCTTGTTATCATATATATTACCCATGAAACACAATTGTTATATGACATGGCCAGACAAAGCTGCACAGATATTCTCAGTAAGACATATCTTAAATATTGGCCTAACAATATCCTATGTAATATGTATGGCAGTAGGTCGCATTTTATGTATAATTGTCTTTCCTTACCACTGTTTCTTCAAAATATCAACTTTTTCCATTTTTTTACATAATTTTATTTTTATTTTACAAAAAGCTTTTCATCTCAATAGACCTTCTCAATGTTATGAAATTTTTACAAATTTGCTACATATTTCTTTTGGCAAAATTAAAATCCAACTGATATTCTTATTGGAACATAGAACCAAAACAATACTTCTCAGGTTATAGTACAGACGATATAAATTATACTCAGAAATCTAACATTAACGATATATATTAAACAGAAATCACAAAGCTTATAGTCTAGTGAACAATCACGGTATTTAACTGGTGTTGGGATTATTTGTTATTACCACCATGTCAACAGCTGGCTGGTAGTGGTCTAATTTACTGATCATTAGCACGTTTACATTTGCTCCATGGATACACATATATTACTCATATATCTGTCGATACATTCAGGGTTTTGAAGGTTTTTACCACATCCACTTCAAACTTTACATATTGGTGTCTTGTCCCCTGATGATGTTCTGTCATATGCTTACAAAACGCATTGTTCTGGTTTCTGTGGAGGTTCTCTAGTGCATACTGGTGTTGGAGTCCTCTGTTGTACACCGATCTCCAGCTTTCACCAAAGTATACACTTGTTTTTGATTGTCTTTCTCTACATATCTGGCATGTCCTTTTGTACACTACTCCTTCAACCCTACAATTACCTTTACCTCCTCCCTTGTGTATAAAGCATGTTTCTTTACTGTTCATGCACTTATCTTTCTCTTCTAGTCCTGGTAATTGTGATACGACAGGTTCAAAGGTTCCGATGATAGAGCCCTATAGACTTGAATAAAAATCATCTAATGTCAATACTTACACCTAATCAGTTAATTTACCATATAATTATTATATATCTATGTATAAAGAATAAATCTATTAAAATAGTGTTCTTTTCTTATCATTACTTGTGTATACTATACTTACATTATAATAATGATTTTTCAGATCTTCATAACGAACAGTAATATGCAGATCAAATAGCTTTCAAAATCAACACACATTTGCCCACAGTCTTAAATTGAGGATAATTCACCAGCATCCACCAGCTGAAGAAAAAGCTAGAACACCATATATAAAAAAATCACAATGCAGAATGTTGTATCCAACCATCACTATCTAGGTGCAAACGTATGTACAAGGAAATACTAACCTGCATTTAGATGCTGTTGTACTGACTGTGAAAAGAATATCTTACCATAGAAGTGTTTGCTTCAGCCATCATCTACCATCATGTGTGACTTACCCTTTGACCTGGCTGGGATTTTAGTATGTAAGAGACGGTCTGCTGATTGCAGTGGGGACTAGGGTCAGAAGGTGCAGCGATGTGTCCATCTTCAGAGATATGAATATCGATGGAGGGCGCGCAAGTTTGTCTTTGTTGGAATACTACAATAATGATGCACAAAATACATTATTCTGATCTGATATCATTCAAACAGATAAATTGGATTCCTGGGATGTACTGGATGAGACTGGATACATACATGTACATTTTATATGGTGATTTGATATTGCTTGTTTAAAACTCATCCGTAGATTTGACAATGTAACAAATAATAAGCTACCTTGTCTCAGAATGCTTAAATACATATATTTAAAATATAATTTACCTTTGACACATGTATAGCTTGCCTCAAGATACATTTGAAGTTCAACATTACATTGACTGGAATCGTGGAATTGGTGGCCAACATTGAATCTGCAACTTTTCTTCCCTGAGCAAAGTTGGTCCATATCTTTCAAAACATCTACACCAAAGAGAAACAAATTAGTTTATAACTATGCCAATGCTCCGATGTTGCCGGCAATGTATAGTATAATCATACATAGCAAGAAAATAAATAATTCATTCCTAGATGCAGTTAAATTGTCTTAATTCACAAACCTGATTTACACCCAAGATATCCGAAATCAGATCTTATGCATTTTCCCAATTTCTCTCGGCCGTATGATGATTTCTTCAATAGTATTACCTCATCTGATGAACATTTCCCATCAAAGAATTCAGTCATACAGTACTCGTCTATAGCAAAGAAATGAAACAAAAGTAATCAGTACCTTGATAGCATCCAATCCCTAAGTCAGACTTAACACACCGGCCAATCTGGATTCTTCCATAACGTGCAGATGAGTACATTATGACTTCTGTATCTGGACAGTCAGCATTTGCGTAGTCATTGTCACAGAATTCAGTGGCTTGACCTTTGGTATAAAAATATGGTTCTACCTAAGTAAATTTAAGTTCATAACTACCAATTTTTTAAAAAAAAAGAGTCTTATTATCATTTAAAAAAATATTTTGACAAGGTAACCTAGGTTTGAAGTTGATAAAAAAAATTCAAAACTGGGTGTTATTATAATTATGCATATTATGGGGGTGCGCAATTGCGCATACATCTATATTTAGTATGATTAATTACGTATTTATATTTTTTAAGTAATTTTATATTATTTTGTAGAATATATTAGTGTAAAATGCAAGTTCAAAGCAGAAGTTAGTTAGAGACTGTTTAGCCTATTGCTCTGGAAAAGTATGTAAGTCGTTTGATTTCTTTATAAAACATTCTAACATTAACTCAGCTCTTACAATATACTAGTATTTACCTGATATTATTCCTGCTGTATACCCATAAATAGAAGTCCATGAGAGCACAAATATTATAAACACAGATAATATTTCCATTTTTAAATATTTGGGGATTATTTAGGGTAAAGTATGCGTGGTATGTTCAGTTTCCTACAGCAAATTTAAATTGCAGAGCAATATTCAAGACGCAGAGTTATACTATGTGACCTACTTAAAAACAAACGGCAACCGAGGCATTAGTCTAACATATTGCGGGAGCTATATTGACATCCATTTACTAACCAACAGTGAGAAAAGCGAACAACAATATTCATGCATTTTAACATCGATTGAAAATATTTAGCTATGGAGATATTATTTTTACATATTTTACTTTACTTGGTACTATCCCAAAGTCACAATGGTAAAGTTGTTGTAATAAAAGCTAAATTCTGCATTTGGGAGATTTATTATAGGATGTCTTATACTTTAAAACATTGGTATAGAGCTCAACATAATAGGAAATATATTGGCAGAGATATGACCATTATTCAAGGTCAATAATGGCGGCAATCTGGGATTTTAGAAATCCCCCCTTTAAAATTTTTTTCACACCCTTTAAAATAACGCTTCCAATAATTTTTATGTATACTTTTTCCAACCCGAAAAAAAGAAATTTTGTAAAATTTTTCCCTGTCCCTTAATTTTCCCTTTTAAATTAATTTTCAGCCAAAAATTTTCCTTTTAATTTTAATATTTACCCCCTTTTCCGGGCCAAGGGGAAAAATGTTTAACTTTTTTCGACCGGCAAAATTTTCTTTGGCCAACTTTTTCCCCCCTTTTAAAAATTTAACATTTATTAAAAAAATTTTCGGGTCCAGGCATTCGCCAAAATTTTTTATAAAAAACAACATTTAAAAAATTTTTACCCAGGTCCCAAGGTTTTGCTTTTAACATTAAAATTTGGAACCAAATTTACCATGACGTCTCCCTTAGGGAAGAATGAAGCGGGGAAAATGCATCACCCAGGTTTTTGGCCAGGATGGGCTGTAAAGCAGGAAAAATAGAAAACCTTTCAAGTTAGA
>CM032659.1:9556871-9586770 GCA_019095985.1 Streblospio benedicti | reverse complement strand
ATACGTAATCACAATACCTTGCTGGCAACCAAGCACACCAAAATCCTTCTCCAAACATTTGCCTAGTTTCATCCGTCCATATATTGCATTATTCATCATGATCACATCACCTTCACCACACACGGGAGAAAATGTATCTGCATTGCAGTATTCAGTAGAACTAACTGCACCTAGAAATGAGTTTCAAAGGTTAATAGCAGGCTATTATTCAAACTATATTATGCATTGAGGTGTTCAGGTAATATAATTGTAGAATCCATACTGAACAATACAGCAACAGTATTAACTGAATGAATAAACAATAAATATATAATTTCATTAGTAAAGAGGCCACTTACCTGCTAAAAACACAATATTCAATATGGAATTGGTAATCAAACTGAAAAAAATTCATTGTTTAATTTAAAATCGTTAAAATGCTTCATGAATTTGAACTGTCTATAGAACTATTACAACCCAGTCATGGAGTAGTATTACTCTAGTATTATGAAAGGGGTCAATGATTATTGCTCTAAGAAACAGGTCAATATTGCTCTTCCTTCAAGGACTTTATTCTGATAAAACGTTTATTAGGTCATATAATTCGCGGTGTCTAATATCTGTAGTTCAATATCTTTTTGTCACATTTAAGCAGGCAAAATAAAAAACATGTTTTATTATAAAGAAGGTCTAGCAGAATCTATTTTTGTGGTATTTGCAAGTTCTGTGGAATCTGTCCACATGCACCCCCCCCACCCCCCCCTTTTTAAGGACACGTCTTATGTGGACACTTTTCACTTTTCCCAATTGATTTTCCCATTATATCATATGTAATTTACGTAACTGTCTTCAATGGATATTGAACATTTTAATGTATCATAAATACTGTCCAATGCCTGTATTATGTGGTTGAGAATTATTTTTTTATAACTTGAAAACTTCTCCGAAGTTTGACAGTTTTCACCCCGGTTGTTCATTTGTTTGTTTCCCAGTCGTTTTTGGTATTTGGTTTGTGTGCAAACTTAAATAACAAACCACCCATGATGATTTCACCTAGGTGTAATACGTAAACACGTTATACAGTTGCCCAGCAAGTACATTTATTAAATTGACTAAATGATAAACCCATACAAAAATATCAAAGCCTGTCCTATATTTATGAGGCCAGACTGGGATTATTATGTGAACATTTTAACTTCCACTGTAGGTGTCCACATAAGATAGATATAGCCAAAGTTTGACAGTTTTCAACCTGTCTTTTTTAAACATAACACAATACACATTGTCTTCACAATGTTTATTTTCATCCTGACTACTGAATATAAGATTTATCCACATGCTGTATCATGAATGTTTGTAGAATTTCATTCTAAACATAGAGCAAATCACATATCTTCACAATTGTATTTCAATGAACAGAAACTGAATATAATGTTTATCCGCTACTAAAGCATGATGGTTTGAATTTTCGAAGAAGAACAAAATAGCAACACTTATATGAAAAGACGGCGGCAACTTCTCATAAAGCTTGAAATGTGATATAGCAATCTTTAAAACCTGAAAGTAAAAAAAAATAAAAGCGAAACATCTACATGAAAGGCATACTATGACCAGAACACTGCTAACTGATTAAAATGCCACTTACCGTGTTCAATGTGATGCCTTCTCCAAACTATATAAACTATTACCTTGGTACTACTGCCACTGACCCTCACACATCATTAATTATGCTATACCTTCTGTCCAGGTTGTGATTCTATGACATATATTGAGTTTTGGCAATTCGTGTTTGGTGAGGAGATTCTGCTAACTCCATGGGCAACTGGTACCTTGACTGAACTGCGATAACATCCCTGACTAGGCGTTGTATGCACTACAAATATAACAGGTAGTCGTATCAATAACCTCTAATATTTTAATGCAATTCATACAGAATGTACTGGATTTGTATTTCAGTTAAAAACATGAAAGATATTCACCTCCTACACATTCATAAGCGGCTTCTAAGTAGTTCTTAAGGTCATTTTCATTGCATGGATTGTAAAACTCGAAGTCTGTTACGAGGATATCACACTGTTCTAAGCCAGAGCATTTATCATCAAGATCCTTCAGCACATCTACAAAGAAACACAAATACGAGATACCATTAAAATTTACCATGTGGTTGCTAGACTAATCTTACAAGCGAAAAATACTGTTTTATGAAACGTACACATATAAAAGCATGCTTATTCCAATATACTTCGTACAATTGTGTATCATGCACTAAATTGTCATATTTTATGATTTAAAAAAACACACCCATCGGCAGTGGAGCCAAACCAGTGTTTATTTTCCATTTCCCAGTGCAATATAATTTACCGTGACCCTTTCAGCGACATGTTTTGGGGCAACCGTCAGAAATGAACCAATTAATGGCCCGGAATGGACCCAAACACGGACCACGTGGGCCCATGAAAGAAGGGGTCATATATAGCAAAAATGTGATTGGTGATATGCCCTAAATCTTGATTGTGAATTGTAAAACGTTTGCATTTAAGTATGTGAAATGTGATAGAACCTGTGACTGGTGATCTGCTCATTACAAGGGCTGTGATTGGTCATTTGCCCTAAATCTTGAGCGTGAATTGCGTATTTAAGTGTGTGAAATGTGATGCAACCTATTCAATTACAATTCCTGATAATTGGTGAAAGACAAAGATTATATTGGTGAATCGTGATTTAAGGAAAAAAATGTTGGTGAATAGATTTTCATCAAGGCATACACCCCTATCATGTATAATAGGCTTCAAGCACTCACCATTTTCAATTGGGAAACCCCCACAAATTTTGAGCACCCGAGCTCTATTAAATGATGCCTTGAGTATACTGTTATAAACAAACCGGACACAAATAGTCGGGCGCAATTAATAGGATAAAATCTTTAATCTACCTTGATGGCAACCAAGTACTCCAAAATCCTTCTGCAAACACGTTCCTAGTTTCATTCTGCCGTACATTGCATTTTTCAGTACAATCACATTTCCTTCAGCACATTGGGGTGAAAATGACTCCGCTATGCAATACTCATTGGCCATATGAGTTTCTGCAATTATTAGAAGATTATTCTGTATCAAATTATATTGTGACTCGGAAATATTACATTAAATTGACACATAAAGTGCATATTATAAAGATACTTACCAGCCATAATTAATATACTAAATATATATCTGCAAATCGTTAGCCACAAAAAGTCCATGATTTCAATATCCATAAATTCCATATATTACAATTAATTGTCGTTTAGGAACACCTATTCAACGTGATAAAAGTATAGTGTTAAGTCTGGTCAGCTATGATATGCAGTAAGCCTTTGTACGTAAGTATGTCAATATTGCTCTCACCGCTGACAATATAAAAGGCCCTGGAAGTAGCATGGCAACTCTTGGTTTGTTTACTATATATGTTTAGATTTAGTTTAGTTTTTTCATTAACATACTTGTTTTTCAAGCAACCGAGGAGCATGCAAAAAGTAGATCACACAGCCTTAAGTGGCAATTTGTAAATCATTAAGTAGGTCTATGAGATCTTCTATAGCGAGCGAATGTCGGTACACCAACGAGTATGTCAAGCAATTAGATTAATTTGTAAAGGATATGGAGGTAATTGATAATTACAAGATGTGTTTGATACATGTGCATATAGACGTTGCAAACTTCTGCCGTTCCCGGTGCAATTATGTGATAAGATACAACGGACACACTATATTTTGATATTTCTGCATGCAATGTATAGCTAAGGAATTATTGATAAAGTTCTTTAGAATCTGACAAACATTAGCAAACTTGCTGCATTAGATTGGCTCACATTAGTTTTATTTAGGAAAACATTTACAATCAAAATATAAATAGAGTATAATATAATATAATATCACGTATTATCACAGATCATGATTATCACATGTCATGATCTCCTTGGATAAAGTATAGATTGTTAATCTTATAGACAACCTATTGGACTAATCTCGACCCATTTGACGTATATAGCATCATAGATATCTGTCCTTATTGTTGACCTGATAAACCTTTAAACTTTACCTCTTGTCCTGTTGGACTACATACTTGGTGGATATCAAACGGCTATATCATAGAACACTATAACTACAATTAGAAGAATGGAAGTGTCTGTGTTTTTTGTATATGTGGTAATTGGATATATTCTGTATAGAATAATTGAACATTGGTTAAGGAAACAGTGGCTTGATAATTATGGGGATAAATACATCCTCATCACTGGCTGTGATACGGGATTTGGACATGAGCTGTCAAAGCGACTGGACCGCATGGGATGTCATGTTTTTGCCGCTTGTTTAACAGAGAAAGGAGAGGATGAGTTAAGGTTTGTGTTGCTGGTAACAAAATCGATAAGTTTGATAACGATTACAGATCATACAGATATGTTGGAACTAATTGACTTGGGTGTAAATATTGACATTAGCGGATTCTTTCTCCAAGTCCAATATATCACAATATCACATAGCCTCTGCACCTGTGAATAGGTGCCACAGTGGTAGTGGTCCAGGGTTCGAGTCCAGGCAGAAGCTATATGATATAGCTCTATGGACTTGAAGAAGGAATCCTCCAATGTCAAAAGATTATAGATCAGTTATTGATTCTAGTATAGATTCATAAAGGGGGCATTCCTACGCAGATAAAATAGAAAATCCTTCAAACTGTACACCCTATTCATTGTAAATCTGACAACGTTTGATGCTGAAAGATTTGAAAACTATGCCTATAAAATTGAAACATTGAAACATACATTGTATAAAAGTACAAGAAAGTGGGGGAATTTGTCTCCTATCTGCAAAGTTCCATCACAGAATTGAAACTTATATATTTCCATTTTATAAACCTAATATACAAACCTATTGGAACCTGTCATTTTGTCATTAGTATTTACAAGAGCCTTGCCAAAGACAAAATGACAGGTTCCAATAGAGATGTATTCTATACCAATTTGTTTAACTCTCTCCAGAAAGAGCTGCTCCGAGCGCCTGGTCACTGTGGCCATGAACGTTGCTGACCACGACAGTGTGGTTCGTGCGTATGACGAGGTCAAGGCCAGGCTGCCAAGTGGCAAGGGTACGTATGGCAAGGTTGCCATTGGTGTAATGAAAGTGCAGACCCAGAAGTTTGGTTAATAGGGGTGTTTTAATAGGGTGTTTTGAGGATACCGCGGTGGTTTTGAAAGTGGTGATGTGGGTTGGGTGAATGAAAAACACTCATATTATAACTTCAACACATTATCTCTAGCTATGAATGACACCACGGTCACTGAGTCCCAGTGTGTGTTCACATCCAGAGACACACACCCCGACCCACTGTAGGTAGGCAGCTCCTTACCACGTAAGTCGGAGTAAATATAAATGTAAATGTTCTAATTTACAGTCGCAATGCACGTATGCCGTACCCTAGCGACTTTACATCTACACTAAGTCATTGGCATCCTCGTCACACTATATCTTTCTCAACTCCCTAAGAGCATACAGCACATTGCTGCAGCAGCGAAGACGTGCTTATCACTAGCTGCTATTTGCATTCACTCGCCTGACCTGCACCTATTTTACGTGCAGCTACCCCGCACAGTGTGCAACCTGTTAGAGGTAAGTTTGCTCAACACTCACCACCAGACCAGACCGGGAATCGAACCAACGACTTTCTGCTCATGCATCAATCTCCCTATCCATTCGGCTACGGAAGGTGTGAATCCCTAACGGGCCTCTAGATGTAAACAAACATTGGGACTCAGTGACTGTGCTTGAGATGGTTATGGACAGTAAAGGGGTGCATTATGTTTACACCCACTCTAAGAGCTTTGATCAGCTGTGATCAACGGTTATGAACAGTGTTTGTTACCCGTTTTAGTAGATAATATTTACTCCCTGTATGATATTGTTTTGTGAAAACATACAATATTATACTAAAAAAAATCATGTTTCGCATTTTACTCTGATTTGATAGATTCTTAGGACTTGAAATATTCAATCCCTTTTTAAATGGAAATTAACCTACATCAAATTTATACTTTTTAAAAATCCTTTGATAAGATCTTTCCATATGATACAAAAATATTGCTTTAAAAACATTTTGGGGCAGTATTTTAATGGTAATAGTAAAATCTTGTATTCAACTCTATGTAAATCGTCTAATCACACATGCCCCTACAACATGCCTCGCGTTTTGACTCATAAATCTCAAACGAGCGAGGCGACTTGAGTAAAAAAATCATTGACATCTACAGAGTTTAAACTTTACAATGGTAATCATTACATATTAAAAGAAAACCCGTCCAGTCCCACCTTAACACCACACCCAGAAATACCACCCTAGAGCCTTCAGTAGCTTTGCTTTGCGTGCAGGCCTGTGGGGCGTGGTGAACAACGCGGGCGTGGCGGGGCACGGCGGGCCAGTCGAGTGGCTCGCCTTGGACGACTACCGCGCCGTGCTTGACGTCAACACGCTCGGCATGGTGGACGTGGCCACCGTCTTCCTGCCGCTCGTCAAGAAGGTATTCGTCTTCCCCGGGAAGGTTGGGGGTCGCGGGGCAGGAATGATCACGTGTGCTCCCGCCCGAATGACCCATTTTCACCCTCCCTATATACCTAATACCTAATACCTAGTTTTGTTTCAGCCCCTCTAAAAAAACTGCACAACTTTAAAAGCCTACATCCAGCCTGGCGGTACCCCAGAAGGGTTGTACAACGCCATGGTACAAGTTGTCTGTCAGCTATGAAATGACATTTTGTGATACCCAGCAGCTATGAAAACTGTGTGCTAGGATAGTCGCTATAAATTACATGAATTACCTCTCTTCCCGTCTAATCCCAGGTTTCTTTTCCATTTTCGAAATGCTGTTATGTGAAATACGGTTGGTATTTCAACTGCACAATAGTAGTTGAAACGTCTCCAGTAGAAATCTAATGCTGCCGTATCCAGCAACGTTTACAATGTCATGTATATGATTAAAAATAGGTGTCAGATATCTGAAAAACAAATCTCTTCTATTACCGCGAAATCTTGTTTTGTGAAACACTGTTGGCATTTCAATTGCACCCGCTGTGCATACTTTGATATTGCTCTTACGCCACATCTCTTGTCTCAATCTTAACGTCATATTTCAGGAGCGTGGGCGAATCGTGAACATGACGAGTCTGGCAGGCAGGGTGGGCGCTGAGGGCATGGCGCCTTACTGCATCTCCAAGTTTGCTGGAGAAGCATTCTCAGATTCACTCAGGTATGGAAACAAAATATATATGGAATAACTTACCTTTGAAGCTGTCAAAATGGTATTTTGTCAATTGGTAATATAATTTATACCAGTGTATATACAAGTAAAAATAGAAATTGGAAATATATTTTATACTAGTTCATACCCGGTATACAAGTAAAAAATAGATATACTGTCATTACAATAGAATGACTAAGCGATAATATGTGTAAATTTGATTTACCTGGAAGTCATTAGAAATTAGTTTTAGTAGTACATATCCAGTTAAAACTTCTTCACAGGTTTTACATTTTCTGTGTTTTGTTTAATCAAGAAGCTTGTGCTCTTTTCTCAGAAAGTAGTACAGGTCATTTTAAGTTTACATGATTTTCTTAATGCCAGAAATCTATTTTAGCAATGAATGAAGTAATTCTCCAAATGCTCTTTTGCTAACAAAATAAAATAAAATGCAGATATTCATTTACCGAAACTGTAATTCAATTTCAACGTGCTTGATCACTTATTCTGGGTGAACCAAAAAAATTGAAACAAATGTCCATTGTTCCCAGACGTCAAATGTCCATGTTTGGTGTTTCTGTCCACATCATTGAGCCTGGCTTCCACAAGACTAATATTGTTAACACCGAAGCTCGACAAAATGACATCAAGGGCCTTTTCAACCGTGCACCAAAGGAGGTGCAGGAAGAGTATGGAGAAGAATACCTCAACAAGAGTATGTATCAAAATAGAAAAATAATGCAATATTAAGCTCTGATGTGAGCTTGCGATGTAAATTACTGTGTACAGATCATTCAAATACTGAGAAAATGTTGGATCGGTACCGATAATTCTTAGTGATAGCTTTCAATTCCAAAAGATTCATCTCTATTTTTCCAGTTGTGAAACGTATGGAGAAGACCTTCTCTCGCTTCACCCTAGACATTACTCCCGTGATAGACGCATATACCCATGCTCTGCTGGGGGCTTATCCCAAACACCGCTACCCCGTGGGATTTGATGCCAACTACATTGTCTTGCCACTTATGGTAAGTTTTTTTTGTTGAGAACGACTAGTTGATATCAATGATTATGTAAAAATCGCAATGGTATCTATACAAAGATAATACTTGGACTACTTCATTAAAATTATGTCGTCAAGTCATATACGACCATAAGGTACTAAGTTGCGTAGCAGTTCTACTTTGTAAATCAAATTAAAACTTATGATATGTAGGTATATCCAAAGGTAAACAATATGTTAAACAACTATTCTTCAATGGCAACTGAAAAATCTTTTGAAATTTGCAAAGTGATGATGTATGTATGTATAGAAAAACGTCTTTTCTGAAACAAATCTTATGGAAACCTATTCTTTTTTATAGATGCTGCCCAGTGAGATATCGGACAAGATCATGAATCTCGTCATGAGTTTTGGGAAGCCCATTCCAAAGGCATTGCGAAAGTAGTGCTAATGTGACAATTCAATTTTCATCACTTTTTCTAGTATTGCTTGGATCTTTGTGATAAACTATATGTTTTATTAAACATAATGCAACTATTAAAGGTATTATGCTGTATGAACATTAAATGAATGAATGAAATATCAACTGCATTTTCTAATGTGCAAAATGTGGATAGAGATATTTTCGTAATCAATGGGGTAGCGCCCACCATGCTGCATCATGCATCTAATTGAAAATTATAACAGATTAACCTTTAGCTATATAAAAAAATTATTGACAGAAAACAGTTTCTTTAAAACCAAATAAACATACGTGTACAATTATAATGATATTTCTATAGATGTTGAACATTGCATTATATTACCATATATAAACATTCAAAACTAATCAAATGGTCCCTTCTCTTGCATCACATGCAAATAGGAATTAGATAATTGTTTTCATTTTTAAATCTATGAAGTTAGCTTTTCTCAGTTTCGCATTCCGGATTAACTAGATGGATTAGACACACTACTTTACGCTGATTGCAAATCTCTTGTCAACATCATTCTATCTTTAAAACTTAAGAAATTGCTAGTGAAAAACTATGCTTTTGACCACATGATGATTGAAATATTATGATTTCGTTTTCTATGATGTTGCATTCTCTAATTTTGAAATCCTATATTGGTTTCTAGATCGTTTCTAGATAGATTTGCTGTGCTGATGACATAACTCTTTATACAGTTCTTTCAACTTCAATAATAAAAGAATTATTTATAAAAATTAATTGCACAGTTTTTTATTTTTGGAAATAATATCCCATCAAAATTATTCTAAACATAAATTTCAGTCCCATATCTCATGATGGTAGCGTGAGCATTCATCTTATATCACCATATAAACCATCTTGCCACAGCAAGGTATCATCTATCAAATTTTATAGATATATGTAGAGACCACCTTTTCAGATGAAAGATGCATATAAACATTTTTTTTATTTGTGAACATTTAATCAATACACTTTCAAATGACCAAATGGAAAACCTGGAGAATAATATATAACACGAGTAGCAAGCGTGGTTCCATTGGTACATTTTTTTTAATAAATTTGCATTCTATATTGGTGAGTGTTTTTGTTACATTCGTTTCATACTGATTATTAATTATAATCCTAGATATTTCCAATACACAAAGAGCGCATACATTATTTAAACCAGAATGAGGCCGTTGTGATAATTATTTTGTTACATTTATTTTTATAGGTCTGTTGTATTGCCTAGAGATATTTGGGCTTGTATATGCACATTTTATTTAAAATCTAATCAAATTGGACTGTCAAAATAGAATTGTTGTTGTGATAAAACACTACAAAGAGTATATAATAGAATTCAGAACAATTTTGACTACATCTTGTTATAATCCATACACCATGTTTCCATTACAATATAATTCTGCTTACACTTGAAAAAATGTAACCACATTTTGGGACTTGCTTCATTTCAAGTAAGCAAGTTACAATAGTCTTTAACTCATCTATAGTAGAAATGTAACACATAATCATTCAGCACATATTTTCATTATAGTCAAGGTCACAACTCGCTCTTCATGATTGTTATGTTTTTATGATGTTCTGATATATGTCGGAAGGTGGCCATCTTGGTAGCCATCTTGAATTATGTTAAAACCTTTTTTTATCATCATAAATGAACTTAGCATATTGAATATGGCTAACAATAATGTACTATTCAATGTTTTATGATGAGTGGTTTGGTTTTTTATGACATTCTGACTTCTGGTACTATACGGTGTACACGGAGGCCATTTTGGCGTTCATTGGGAATCAATTGCTCAAGGTTGTCAAATTGTTCAAGGACCCACATCCTATAAGAACCTGCGAAAAAAAACTCCATGTGAATCACAATTTCAAGGTTGCTTATTAAGGATAAGGATAAGGATAAGGACAAGTATATAACCATATAAACAATGTATTTAATTCATCTTATTGATATGAGCAAAGATCACGTCGGTGCATCTAATATGACATTACTTGCATTTATTTATTATCATTTTGGCTTTTCTACTGTCATGTAAACTTCACATCGAACTGATCTTCAACTTGTCACTTCTTCAAAATACTTGCGTACTTATTGATATAGACATGGCTACATTCCTGCTGCTGTGACTAGGCCTGTAGTAAATGAATGTGGATGGAATAATTCAAAATAGATCTAGAGAGTGTTTGGCAAGCTTCCTCTTTAAGTTTATCATACCACTTCATCAATCTAACTATTCTAATATTTACATATTTAGCTTAACCTTTACTTTATATCCTCTTAGATACCAAACTACTGTATTATACAATACTTTTACCGCAGTTAACACAATGGAAGTATCTGTGTTTTTTGTTTATGTGGCTATTGGATATATTCTGTATAGGATAATTGAACATTGGTTTAGGAAGCAGTGGCTTGACAATTATGGTGACAAATACATCCTCATCACTGGCTGTGATACGGGATTTGGACATGAGCTGTCAAAGCGACTGGACCGCATGGGATGTCATGTTTTTGCGGGCTGTCTCACAGAGAAAGGAGAGGATGAGTTGATGTAAGTATTATTGGTAGACGGTATAAATATTATTGGAAAACTTAATGCAAATCAAAAGTTACCACATTTTTAGCTATATGATCGGATTTTTTTTGCCTTGTATCTATGTCTAATAACAATGACTTCTCTACTATTCAAAGGAAGAGCTGCTCCGCTCGCCTGGTCACTGTGTCTATGGATGTAGCTGATCACGACAGTGTGGTTCGTGCATATCACCAGGTCAAGGCCAGGCTGCCGAGTGGCAAAGGTATGAACATCGCAGCGGTCAATGATCACTGTGTGTAGAGGTCAGGAGAACATGCAAGAATACTAATGATCGATGTGTTCCTGGCAGTTTTGCAAGGGTGGAGATATATGATCGATGTGTTCCTGGCAGTTTTGCAAGGGTGGAGATATATACATATAATAATATAGATTGATATTCAATATATTTCATTCGTCATAGTATAGACCTATGAGAACGCATACTTGCAAAACCATGAAGATGAAGCTGGTAACCAGAATGGTCATATGTATACTTAGTACGCTGTATACAACACCCAGTAAGTCTTACTTCATATGAAAGTATTATATAGTTTTGTATACATTTGGGAGGGGGTATAAGGGGTCAGAAAATCCCACATCCCTATTTTTGGCCTGATTTCGCACATCCCTAATTTCCCCCCTTTTTCCCCATATCCCAGTTCCTTATGAACCTGCCCCACTTTTGCTGCACGTTTTCCAGGTCTGTGGGGCGTTGTGAACAACGCCGGCATTCCGGGGCACGGCGGGCCGGTCGAGTGGCTCGCCTTGGACGACTATCGGGCCGTGCTTGACGTCAACACGTTTGGCATGGTTGACGTAACCACAGTCTTTCTTCCACTTGTCAAGAAGGTACTGTAGAAAGATGCACCGTGTCATGCATGGTCGTTGATAGTCATTGATACTCAGCATATCAAGAGTGAGGCGGCCACAAACGTTTGCCAAAGATTGTTCAGAAATGAGCAATGCTCTCATTTAATTACAACTACAATTACTATTACGACACACAGAATATATATAGGCCCATAATTATTCTTCAAAAACATGTTTGATTTTTACTATGAGAATATAAAAGGTAAATGTTTACATTTGAAATATCTTTAGCGTAGATTTAAAATACACGGTAGCTAACGCTCTTGAATTTTAGTGAACATTTGGCATTTCAGCTGAACCCAATTATTATAGTTTTCCATCTTTTTAAATTTCTTGTTTTGACATGCATTGTCTGGATTAAAATGGCTGGCTACAGGCGCGCGGACGCATTGTCAACATGACGAGTCTGGCAGGCAGGGTGGGCGCTGAGGGCATGGCGCCTTACTGCGTCTCCAAGTTTGCTGGAGAGGCATTCTCAGACTCACTTAGGTATGCGTACAAAATACACCTTCTATCAGTCTAGTAACGTCGCGATTGTGATTGCATTTTAACCAGTTATTGAGCAAATGACAATGATTAAATTTGATATGTTTAAAGGATGAGCACTAACATTTCTCTCAGATCAGTCTCTGGAAGTCAGTAAATAACCACTCATTGACTAATTGATGGATACATAATTATGTAAAAAAATGTATCCGAATGGTTAACACAACACCGGTACCATTTACACTTTTATTTATGAAATATACACATGACATAAAATTCATTCATGCATGTTTCAACATAAAATATTCATTGTTTTTAGACGTCAAATGTCCATGTTTGGTGTATCTGTCCACATCATTGAGACTGGCTTTTACAAGACTAATATTGTTAACATCCCCGCACGACAAAATGACATCAGGCGCCTTTTTAACCGTGCACCAAAGGAGGTGCAGGAGGAGTATGGCGAAGAATACCTCAACAACGGTAAGTATTGTAAGGTACATGTACATAATATACATTAGATGTCTATTGGCAGATCCAGGTTTTGTGGGAAAAGGGGGTGCATTTTAGGGATTTCCTGGGTTTCATACGCACGAACAATGGCGGATATGCCAAAACCCTGCCAATGCCCCCCCCCCCCCCATTGGAACTGCCTATCGATGTCAGATTTTGTACCATATGACAACTATCTATTATTACTATTTTGGTAAAAGCTGCAGATGGAATATAATAAGTTGATATATCAATGTGCAAGTTATGGATGTTCTCTAAAGCATCCAGTTATTTAGATCCAATTGCAGGTACATCTACCTTCTTTGAAGCGAAAAGTAGTGTAGGTAATGTGCGTATTTCAGAGATGAAGCGAATGGAGACGAACTTCACTGCCGTAACCACAGACATCTCTCCCGTGCTAAACGCATATACTCATGCCCTGTTGGGGGCTTATCCCAAGCACCGCTATTCTGTTGGATTCAAGGCTAACTATGTTATCTTGCCACTTATGGTAAGTGTGTGGGGCATATCCTGTGTTATTGTCAACACAGCAATAGCATTTGTCATGAATGAAACATTGAATGTGTACTGATGCCTTGAAATGTAATGTTTTACTCACTGTTCTTTTATAGATGCTGCCAAGTGAAATAGCGGACAAGATTATCAAACTTATATTGACGTTTGGGAAGCCCATTCCAAGGGCATTGCAGAAATAAACAGAAGTATATTATATGCTTATGTGCTATATTATTATTTCACCTGAACATGTTAAGATTATCAATTTGTTGTTTCTTTTGCTAAACCATAGTAAAAAAATCATATGTGATTGAATTCAATTATTCTAGTTTGGTTTATTTTCTGAATAGTGTATCTAAAAGAATATAAGAGGACACTAAATGTGTAATTATAGTTACTGTAAAACTATAATGTTTCTTGGCTATTAATGTTTGAGATTTTTATCTATTAATTATTTTGTGACTATTTAATTTTGCGAGTTTTAGGCAAACACCGCTTCGTTTTATATCTATATTCAAATAATTGATGTTATAGCTTTAATGGAAGATTGTTTTACAAACAGAAATGCACAATTCTATGACATCCTTATTTTATACTTTTATTGTATGTATTATATGGAATTTACTTGTAGATGAATATGGAAATATGAAATATATTATATCAAGATTATATACTTTTAGGATAGTGTTTAAATATATTTTACTGTGCAATAACAATAAATGACAAAATAACAAAAACATTCTATAATTGTTTGGTCATCGGGTTAAAAGATTCTTTAAAATATAATTTTCAAATGTACTTGCATTGAATTGTGTTTATCTATATATGTAAACTGTTTTATATTGAAAGCTCATTTTAACCGTACCCCTTTTTAAATATCCTTCATCAGTGTGAGCAATATCACCCGTTTTATTTCACTGAGATAGAATAATGCATTTGCATTGTCACCGTATTTTTACAATGAATTTTTCAATTTTTTTGCAAAAAGAGTCATTGAAAATATTACATTCTGTATTTTTAAAAAGAGAATCATATTTATCATTTTCACAAATCTCAAATACTATAACTGAAAAGTTTCTGCTATCTGAAACATTTTCAATAAAAATTAAATCATTTACAAAATATTTAAAAAAACCTCCAAAAGTAGAAATATGTACAAATAGAACAACACGTCTAGCTTTCACTGAACATTACTAATCATTTGAACATGGTCTTAATATGATTGAGTACTGTGTGTGTGTAAAAAGGCAACTATTCAAATAAACACCTGATAAGCTGTGATTCGGGAGACCTTCAGGGTCAATCAAAAGTCCTTGATCTGATGATATGGAGTTGTAATAGATTTAAACTTTACTTCATGTTATGACCTATTGGACTACATACTTATTAGATATCACACTATTATCCATATTAATGCACTACCAACACATTGAAAGCAATGGAAGTGTCTATGTTTTTTGTATACGTGGCTATTGGATATATTGTGTATAGAATAATTGAAAATTGGTTAAGGAAACAGTGGCTTGATAATTATGGTGATAAATACATCCTCATCACAGGCTGTGATACAGGATTTGGACATGAGCTGTCAAAGCGACTGGACCGCATGGGATGTCATGTTTTTGCCGCTTGTTTAACAGAGAAAGGAGAGGATGAGTTGAAGTAAGAAATTCATTGAAAGAAACGTTTAGCTTACTAAGTATCATGTAGATACATTGTTCATAGTATTTTCAAGTTGAAACTTTACTTGATGAATCCATGTAGTGTATAATAGAATAATATAACAGTATGCAATGTTTTTGTTTCTCTAGGTTTATTATTAAAAAAATATTCTGATAAATTTGTTGCAAACGTTTTATCCTACAACTCATGCAAATCAAACCTGAAGACATACAATTGTTTTGAAACTATGTAAGTAATATAGTATTTACCTGGCCACATAAAGACACTTGGAGATGTATTCTACTTTGTCTATCTCCAGAAAGAGCTGCTCCGAGCGCCTGGTCACTGTGGCCATGAACGTTGCTGACCACGACAGTGTGGTTCGTGCGTATGACCAGGTCAAGGCCAGGCTGCCAAGTGGCAAGGGTACGTATGGCAAGCTAATATGATGTATATATGAAGTGTAGGGTGACACATCAGAACATTAATGAGAATGCAACATTTACTTGTAGAGCAATTAAATTTTTAGAAAAATTACGTTGAAAATATATTTTAACAGAAAGTATTAGGCTATAGCGACTTTAAAATGAATGGATTATAGAGAGCAGATATAAAGGTAGTGTATTCTAGTAATAAAAATGATATGCTATTGACATGGTATTTATCTACAAACATGATTTACAAACATGATACATATAGGCCAGATACAGGCGGGGCGCAGGGGGCGGCCCACTCGCCTTTTTCTACCAAAATACTTCATTTTCAGAGGGTCTTTGGCATGTCCAGCATCGATTGCACGTACGAAACCCATGAATTCCCTGAAGTGCGCCCCCCCACTTTCTCAAAACCTGGATCTGCCTGTGATACATATATGCATATATAGTTAAAACCATATCAGTGTTTTCCGTTGCATCAAGGTCTGTGGGGCGTCGTAAACAACGCCGGCATCCCGGTTTTGGTGGACCGGTCGACTGGATGACCTTAGACGACTATCGGGAAGTGCTTGACGTCAACACATATGGCATGGTGGACGTAACCACAGTCTTTCTCCCACTTGTCAAAAAGGTATAGGTTTAAGGGAGCAAAATGAGTGGTTATCATGGGCAGATCCAGGGCACCCCTTCCCCTTTTCCCACCAAAATACTTCATTTTCGTAGGGTTTTGGCATGTCCACTATCGATCGTACATACAAAACTTAAGTGCGCTCTCCCCCACCCACTTCCTTCAAAAGACCTGGATCTGCCAGTGATTAGAAATAGCGGGAGTTAGTTGGAATATCCAGCAAATTATATACTGAATTGTCAACACTTTTTTGTCTTTTTCTTAGATTTTCTTTCTGTTGGCTGTAATTAGGTTCTACACTGGGGTCGGGAATGTCCCAGCATATCTTTAGTTAACTACACCATACGATCTTAATGAACCTGACCCCCCCCCACCCCCCCCCCGACCAATCTCTCTGTTTCCTAAAGCTTATCGTAGGATAAATGTATTTACGCAAATGACCAAATTAATGAGTAAATTTTGTTGAATAAAGATGTGATTTAATAAGAGTTGCCTGTGTTATGTAAGAAAACATGGGATGATCAGTCGACAATGTAAGCGTTTTGTAACTTTTAGATACTGAAAAAAAAATCATGTATGCATACCCAGGTTGATTTTAGGAGCGAGGGCGAATCGTGAACATGACAAGTCTGGCAGGCAGGGTTGGGGCTGAGGAGTTAGCGCCCTATTGTGTCTCCAAGTTTGCTGGAGAGGCGTTCTCAGACTCACTTAGGTATCAAAATAGAAATGGTTGCAATCCCATTCTGCGCTATCAGCTTTGTAACACATTGGAAATATTAGCTAATTCGTATAAATAGCAAATTTCAGTGTACAGCTGTAAATTGTGATTCAGTGATAGTACATGTAATTGTACTTACTCAGTCAAAACTGGTCGATGGTCAACCAGGTATGAACCAGACAACACTAGTAAGATGATCGAATATTACATATTTACTTTATTGCGTCATAAATATTACATTATTAATATTCTTCATAAACCACATATCATCTGCAAAATGCAATAGCATGATCGAAAAAACGATCATTTGCTAAATCATCAGTAATGTGACCATAATACATATAAATGGACTGAATCACATTCTCAAATCGCCTTTCTCACCTGCAGACGTCAAATGTCCATGTTTGGCGTGTCCGTCCACATCATTGAGCCTGGCTTCCACAAGACCAACATCACAAACACTGAGGCTCGGCAGAAGGATATGAAGATCCTCTTCAACCGTGCACCCAAGGAGGTCCAGGAAGAGTATGGAGAAGAGTATCTTAACAAGGGCAAGTTTTGAAATATAGCATATGTCAATGTGCTTCTATTGCAGTTGTGCTCAGAGCTTGGGGCGTGGGCCTACCTTGCTTTATGAGCTTTGTTAGTATACGCAATACCCAGTGCTTTTTAGTAGACAGCGTTTTAGGCATATGCACTTCTTCATGTAGCAGTGAAAAGCACTATAGTATTCAATTAGTAGCCTCTTTTGAACACAAGCTGATGGTTTACAATCACTGATTTGATCCCTTTGTAGTTATCACATTTGCTTACCCTTTTAGTATATTTCCATTCCAACTACAGGTGTTTCTGAACATTTCAGTTTTGAAAAATATGGAGAACAACGTACATCTGTTGCCGACGGCCCCGGACATTTCGCCGGTGATAGATGCGTACAGCCACGCCTTGCTGGGCACGTACCCCAAACACCGCTACCCCGTGGGGATCGATGCCAACTACGTGGTACTGCCTCTTATGGTAAGTTCGTGTACCAAAACCTATACAGCTGTATCATGTGTGTAGTATAAGGTGATTCTCAGTAGCATCATAACTTTTTTCCAGCTGATGATTATCATATGCCCATGAAAATTAATGAAGTGCATGCTCAGTGCATGTTGAAATGATCGATTTTATGTTAATACTTTTATTTTTTTAATGGTCAATATAATGGCAATTATTATAATTATTTTATTTTTTTTTTTTTTGCTCTTCAAACATGAGTGTTTTTTCTTTTCTTTGACACTATAGATGCTGCCAAGTGAAATAGCAGACAAGATTATGAATCTGGTGCTGAGCTTTGGAAGGCCTGTACCAAGAGTTTTACAGAAGTAATCAATGTGGACACGTTGTGGGGACAGCATTTTAATGTGCTTTCGAACGAGAAAACCATATAAAAATCATAAAAAAGAACTTAAAAATCATAAACATGAAAAATTATGTATACATCTAAAAACACTAATTAAATGATTGAAAAAGCATGTACTTTTGCTTATTAACACATTCAATTCTTTATGACAATCTTCATAAAGTGGGCAGCCTACATTCTGATGTAACTGAAATAATTATCCTCAAGTTCCTTACGGTCATGATTCATACATCAGACAAATTGTTCCAACCTGAATTTAACAAAACGAACAAATTTAACAAAACTAAAACTCCCAGATGTTTTACTGTTCCTGCCAATTTGGCATTTTAACAACTTAAAATGGCTGAAAAAATGGCGATCATTGACCCATTGTGGCTAGATTGACAATATCACTTGCCACATTCACTGCAGTTTTAAGGCTTCTCACCAGTGCCAGCTCTCATATAGATTTATCCTGTGAGCGGCTTCCATTTTGACGGAATGATTTCTCATACACTGTACACTTTCAGTTTTAACATGATATACCCCGGGGCCAACCCCCCATTTTGAGGGTCCAGCTAATGTCGTCTGCTGTAAAAGGTTGGTGGGTGGTTTTGACTTCTATGGGTGTCTGACAACATCGCTAGGGACGGCACACTTGCACACGAGCTGCTCAATTTTTCTGAGAGGCCAAAATGTAGGCCAAAGTACAATATTTTGAATATGTTACATTAACTTCTGTTTTAAGCATTATAAACAGATATTTAATTGTTGATTCTTATAAAATTAGGCTAGGATTTGATTATCTGGGCATGTTAATTCTTTTTAGTCTGTAAAGTAATGAAATAAGTAGGTCAAAGTACAGAAAAATAGAAAGTACGGCAGAGAATACCTTTATTCAAAGAAATAAAACCTTAAGTATTTGCTTCACACTGTAAATTGTATATTATAAATTAAATTGTACATTATTGACAAGTTGTGTAATGTGAAGTTATTATATATCAAACAATAACAGAAATCTCCATTTCCAGTAATAAATGGCTCACATTACAGTCTACACTTGGATAAAGTGTATAAGTTCAATCATAAAAACTCGCTCCAATATTTGAGCCACCAAAATTAGCTGCAACTTGAAATCAAAAACCACATTGAATACTTATCTCTAAATACATATACTTAAACCATAAACATTCTAAATTTATTCTTCAATCACCGCAAACAAACTCCATATTGTGAACAAATTTAGTCAGACACTTCCAGACCCCTCACTTTTGGGCCACCCGGCTCTGGACACCAACATGGGGCTTGTCAGCAATCATTGTGTTTGAACTGGTTCTGTGTGCACCCACAACACGGATGGGTGACCACCTGGATTTTTGATCTGTACAAGGACTTTGCACTGATGCTGACACCCACTATAATATGAGAGATCTTGTCTTTGCCTGAATGATTTATTTTTTTTTTACAAATTTTACATTTATGAGATTTCTCACCAACATGAGCAATCATGTGTTCTTTCACATTCCAACACTGGGTGAAGGATTTTTTACACACTACACACTGATCACAATAAAACTTGGCGTATGGTGGCATTCTTTACGTTTCTCATTACACTGAACTGAACAATCTAATTACAATAGTTATATACAACAATATAGTACTTTACATACATAAACGTACTAAAAAAATACATTAACGTATAAACGTACACACTTTATACACAGCAAATACATGCACAAGAAAGTACATGCACAAGAATTTTGTAATGAACAATGAACCATTTAGCACATTATAACACACAAATGTATGCTTTAAATGAATTTGAACTTTTTTTTCAACAAGAGATCTTAACAAACCAATGCATGAATGTACAAATAGAATAACAGTTCTCGCTTTCACTAGATATTACTAATCTTTTGAACATGGTCTAAATATGATTGAGTACTAGAGTGTGTAAAAAGCAACTATTCAAATAGACACCTGATAAGCTGTGATTCGGGAGACCTTCAGGATCAATTAAAAGTCATTGATCTGATGATATGGACTTGTAATAGATTTAAACTTTACTTCATGTTATGACCTATTGGACTACATGTATACTTATTGGATATCACACCATTATTGTGTATAGAATAATTGAAAATTGGTTACGGAAACAGTGGCTTGATAATTATGGTGATAAATACATCCTCATCACAGGCTGTGATTTCAACACTGGGTGAAGGATTTTTTACACACTACACTTTTCTAGCCAGTATGAGTTTTCATGTGACGTGAGAGACTTCCATTTTGACTGAATGATTTTTCACATACAGTACATTGATATGGTTTCTCCCCAGTGTGAGTTCTCATATGATCTGAGAGTTGTCCAGGGTAACTGAAGGATTTCTCACACACGGTACACTGATATGGTTTCTCCCCAGTGTGAGTTTTCATATGGTGTGAGAGATTTCCCCTTTGACTGAATGATTTCTCACACACAGTACATTGATATGGTTTCTCCCCAGTATGAGTTTTCATATGATGTGAGAGACTTCCACTTTGACTGAATGATTTCTCACATACAATACATTGATATGGTTTCTCCCCAGAGTGAGTTTTCATATGTTGTGAGAGACTTCCACTTTGACTGAATGATTTCTCACATACAATACATTGATATGGTTTCTCCCCAGTGTGAGTTTTCATATGTTGTGAGAGGTTTCCACTTTGGCTGAATGATTTCTCACACACTGCACACTGATATGGTTTCTCCCCAGTGTGAGTTCTCATATGATCTGAGAGGTGTCCACTTTGACTGAAGGATTTCTCACACACTATACACTGATATGGTTTCTCCCCAGTGTGAGTTCTCATATGATCTGAGAGGTTTCCACTTCGGCTGAATGATTTCTCACACACTGTACACTGATATGGTTTCTCCATGATGTGAGTTTTTAATATGAGAGATGTCAACTATGACACAGTTTCTTTCACAATTTACACTGCTATGGTTTCTTCTTTCTGGTGATGTATTTGAAAAATCTTCCACAAAAAAAGACACAGATCCAGATTCTTATGTTTTTCAGCGAAAAGTCTATACACTGATAAAATTTATACTGCTATGCATTTCAAGACTACCTGATGCCGATTCAGATGTATAGTTCCAGATATTTCCTGACCGTATATTTCATCACAAACTGTACTGCTACACTGAAATTGTATTGTTCCGTGGACAGTCAGATGCTGCTCTATGTAAGACTCAAGTAATATTCTTAGAACTTCTTATGCATATCCTTTTCTATAATTCAATTTCCATTGCAGATTAATTGATCAAATTACATAAGCTTGCAGTAATTGCACTTCTTTTCATTTATTGGTTTATCCTGTTTGATTATGTTACAAACAAAATCACGGCTTTAATTCCTATCAAGACACAATTTTAAATTGTTTTCTTGCTAGGCCTATAAATGAAGGTTATTTTGAGGACAACTAGTAAAATCAGGAAAATATAATTAGTTTCAATTTTTAACACAACGTCCCCACTTGAAGTAACCGCAAAAATTCAATCAATATTTCAACTTAAATCAATGGCCATCTTAGCCGCACAACACAAGCCATCTGGTGGTGAAAAAATGTACTACATAAAAGTTATTCCAAGCGATAATTCCACCTGGTGTCCATTTGCGTCAATGCTTAGGAGCCCAAACAAACGGGTCATATTTATCAAGAATGGTGAAGAAAATGATAAAACTGAATCGGCAAATCTGTTGCAATTTGAATGATATCAATTATATGTAGAAATGGGCATGGTTAAAAATTTCGAATAGAAGTTATTTGAACATCAAGATTAGAAAACTAGTGGACAATAGTCTATTATTTTGGCCCCACTCGCTGAAAATGTTGCCGTTTTTAGGCTGGTACGTCATTTCAACGTTCAAAATCCACAATCGTACGTCGATATTTAGTATCAAGGCAATAAGAAATAAAGTATAACCTGCTGCTCGCACGGCATACAGATACTTGGTTTGTGTCTTCTAAACTGGATATTTGATGGCAATTGAAACGTCAGAACACAGATAATGTGAATGACAACAGTCATATGAAAGGAAATATCCGTATAGCGTGTGTTTCTTTGAAAACGAATAAGATTATGGTGTCAACTACTGCCGGTGTCGGTAAGAAAGAGTTCCTGTTTAAAAACGTTTTCACTCAAAAATGTTGCAAGTAAACATCTATTATGTATAACATCGGATTCAGTAGTAAATTTTACATAGGTGTATGAATTTTTATTCTGAATTTCGTAGTTTCATAAGCTCCCAAATCTTGCTAAACATTGCACTATTCCAGTGTTAATAAACGTAGATTCCCTGACAGACCACTCGATTTCAAGTGGCGACGTCTAGCGGGAGAAATCAGCAGCAGGGTTAACCATTAGTCTTATGGTTTCAAACAACAACTTTTTACCATAGTATTTTACTTGATAATGAGATGCAACATAAATTCCCGTGGACGAGAAATCACAACAGATTAAGACAGAATAACATGCAAAAAGTACGAAAAGGCTGGGGGACATCACACTTAACACTTATTTTTTAACCAATGATTTTTATATGTTATTCATTCACAGACATCTGTGAACATTTCATATCCTACATGGGACATTTCATATTTCATACTTCACACTTCATAGTTTTTACTGATGTCCCACTGCATGATGGTTGCAAACCGAAAACCTATAACTTGCACCCTGAACATCAAGGGCTCAATATAATGCTCTAAACTTGCTAGACCAGGAACCAATATTACTTAGAGTGATAACTTGGGTCCACAAACAACTTATTTTACTATCAAATTTATATCCATTTCTTTTGCTACTGTTGACTATTGTCAAAAGGATCTCAACAGATTTAAAAAAATAATAATATAGGATAGTTTTTATTTATAAACATTTTCAAGTTACTCTACTTTCCGAATCAAGCCAAAACATTAAGTGAATAAAAAGGCATTAAAAAAAGACTGTGGTATTACAAGATTAGCAGAAGATTTGAAATTATGGGATTTATGAAAAAAATTATTTTGAAAACTATGGAGACCAACGTACATCTGTTGCCGACGGCCCCGGACATTTTGCCGGTGATAGATGCCTACAGCCACGCCTTGCTGGGCACGTACCCCGCTACCCCGTGGGGATCGATGCCAACTACGTGGTACTGCCTCTTATGGTAAGTTTGTGTACCAAAACTTATACAGTTGTATGGGGGTGGGTAAAACTTATAAGGGTTCACGAAATCCCACATCCCTAATTTTGGGGGCCCTTTTTCCCATGTCCCACAAATTATTTGAGAGTTTTCCCCAAACCCCACGTCCGTGAAATCACATATCCATATTTATTTATTTATTTTTTATTTTTATTTTTTTATTTGGGGGGGGGGGGGGGGGGGTGGGAGGGGCTTTCGTCCCACATCCCTAATCTTTTTGGCCTTTTCCCTCACATCCCACTTCCTTATAATTCCACTCCCTGTATCACATGTGTTGTGTAAATCTAATTGAACAATAATAGAGTATGCTCAGTGCAAGTTTTTATTGATCGATTTTATGTTAATAATTTTATTTTTTAATGGTCAATATAAACATGATTATTTTAATTATTTGACACTATTTTTTTTAGCAGACAAGATTTTTCTGGTGCTTTCAAACATGAATGAGTTTTTTCTTGTCTTTGACAGCATATAGATGCTGCCAACGAAAAAAAACCATAGCAAACAAAAAAGAACTTAAAAATCATAAACATGAAAAATTATGTATACATCTAAAAACACTAATTAAATGATTGAAAAAGCATGTACTTTTGGTTATAGGCAGCCTACATTCTGATGTAACTGAAATAATTATCCTCAAGTTCCTTACAGCCATGATTCATACATCAGACAGATTGTTCCAACCTGAATTTAACAAAACAAACAAATTTAACAAAAATAAAACTCCCAGATTTTTTACTGTTCCTGCCAATTTGGCATTTTAACAACTTAAAATGGCTGAAAAATTGGCGATCATTGACCCATTGTGGCTAGATTGACAAAATCACTTGCCACATTCACTGCAGTTTTAAGGCTTCTCACCAGTGCCAGTTCTCATATAGATTTATCCTGTGAGCGGCTTCCATTTTGACGGAATGATTTCTTATACACTGTACACTTTCAGTTTTAACATGATATGAGAGATCTTGTCTTTGTCTGAATGATTTATTTTTTTTTACAAATTTTACATTTATGAGATTTCTCACCAACATGAGCAATCATGTGTTCTTTCACATTTCAACACTGGATGAAGGATTTTTTACACACTACACACTGATTGTGTTATTATCAACTATTAGTAAATTACACTGAACATAATTACTTAGTTATATATGGTGGCATTCTTTAAACGTTTCTCATTACATGCACAAACTGAACAATTTTGTAATTAACAATGAACCATTTAGCACAATAACACAAATGTATGCTTTAAATGAATTTGAACTTTTTTTCACAACGAGATCTTAACAAACCAATGCATGAATGTACAAATAGAATAACATTCACTTTTCACTGGATATTATAATTTTTGAACATTTAAATATGATTATAACCTATTGGAACTATTCAAATGTACACCTGATTGGATTCTTCACAGGATCAATTACCATTATCCATATTAATGGACTTGTAATAGATTTAAACATTGAAAGCAATGGACTACATGTCTATGTTTTTTGTATACATTGAAAGCTATTGAAATGTCTATATTTTGTATAGAATATTGTGTATAGAATAATTGAAAATTGGTTACGGAAACAGTGGCTTGATAATTATGGTGATAAATACATCCTCTTCACAGGCTGTGATTTCAACACTGGGTGAAGGATTTTTTACGCACTACACTCTGATAATGTTTCTAGCCAGTATGAGTTTTCATGTGACGTGAGAGACTTCCATTTTGACTGAATGATTTTTCACATACAGTACATTGATATGGTTTCTCCCCTGAGTGAGTTTTCATATGGTGTGAGAGATTTCCCCTAAGACTGAATAATTTGTCACACACAGTACATTGATATGGTTTCTCCCCAGTATGAGTTTTCATATGGTTTGAGAGACTTCCACTTTGACTGAATGATTTTTCACATACAGTACATTGATATGGTTTCTCCCCAGTATGAGTTTTCATATGGTTTGAGAGACTTCCACTTTGACTGAATGATTTTCACACACAGTACATTGATATGGTTTCTCCCCAGTGTGAGTTTTCATATGATCTGAGAGGTGTCCAGGGTAACTGAAGGATTTCTCACACACGGTACACTGATATGGTTTCTCCCCAGTGTGAGTTTTCATATGGTGTGAGAGATTTCCCCTTTGACTGAATGATTTCTCACACACAGTACATTGATATGGTTTCTCCCCAGTATGAGTTTTCATATGATGTGAGAGATTTCCACTTTGACTGAATGATTTTTCACATACAGTACATTGATATGGTTTCTCCCCAGTATGAGTTTTCATATGGCTTGAGAGACCTCCACTTTGACTGAATGATTTTTCACATACAATACATTGATATGGTTTCTCCCCAGAGTGAGTTTTCATATGTTGTGAGAGGTTTCCACTTTGGCTGAATGATTTCTCACACACTGCACACTGATATGGTTTCTCCCCAGTGTGAGTTTTCATATGATCTGAGAGGTTTCCAGGGTGACTGAAGGATTTCTCACACACTAAACACTGATGTGGTTTCTCCCCAGTGTGAGTTTTCATATGTTGTGAGAGGTTTCCACTTGAGCTGAATGATTTCTCACACACTGTACACTGATATGGTTTCTCCCCAGTGTGAGTTCTCATATGATCTGAGAGGTGTCCACTTTGACTGAATGATTTCTCACACACTGTACACTGATATGGTTTCTCCATGATGCGAGTTTTTAATATGAGAGATGTCAACTATGACTGAATGATTTCTCACACAGTTTCTCTCAAAATTTACACTGCTATGGTTTATTCTTTCTGGTGATGTTTTTGAAAAATCTTCCACAAAAATAGACACAGATCCAGATTTTTATGTTTTTCAGCGAAAAGTCTATACACTGATAAAATTTATACTGCTATGCATTTCAAGACTACCTGATGCCGATTCAGATGTATAGTTCCAGATATTTCCTGACCGTATATTTCATCACAAACTGTACTGCTACACTGAAATTGTATTGTTCCGTGGACAGTCAGATGCTGCTCTATGTAAGACTCAAGTAATATTCTTAGAACTTCTTATGCATATCCTTTTCTATAATTCAAGGTTAATTTCCATTGCAGATTAATTGATCAAATTACATAAGCTTGTTGTAATTGCACTTCTTTTCATTTATTTGTTTATCCTATTTGATTATGTTACAAACAAAATCACGGCTTTAATTCCTTTCAAGACACAATTTTAAATTGTTTTCTTGTTAGGCCTATAAATGAAGGTTATTTTGAGGACAACTAGTAAAATCAGGAAAATATAATTAGTTTCAATTTTTAACACAACGTCCCCACTTGAAGTAACCGCAAAAATTCAATCAATATTTCAACTTAAATCAATGGCCATCTTAGCCGCACAACACAAGCCATCTGGTGGTGAAAAAATGTACTACATAAAAGTTATTCCGAGCGATAATATTTCCACCTGGTGTCCATTTGCGTCAATGCTTAGGAGCCTGATGAAACAAAATCATATTTATCAAGAATGGTTTTTACCGAAAAATGATAAAAACTGAATCGGCAAACTGAGAATTTGAATGATATCAATTATATGTAAAACTTTTGTAGGGGACAAAAATGTCCACTTAACACAAATTATTCATTTTTTTTTGCTACCATTATGATTTTTAGTATATGTTAAAAAAATAAAAATATAGGATAGTTTTTATTTAAAAACATTTTCAAAAATCGAAAACTAAAACAGACCAAAAGTTCATCTGTTGCCGACGGCCCCGGACATTTCACCACTGATAGATGCCTACAAAAAACCTTGCTGGGCACAAATGCAAGTAAACATACATTGTATACCCCGTGGGGATACATATGCCAACTACATGGTACTGCCTCTTATGGTAAAGTTTGTGTACCAGAACCAATACAGTTGTAGGGGGGTGTATAACTTATAGGGTTCACGTTGTCCCACAAATTATTTGAGAGTTTTCCCCAAACCCCACGTCCGTGAAATCACATATCCATATTTATTTTTTTATTTATTTATTTTTATTTTTATTTGGGGGGGATGAGGGGGTGGGGCTGCCTTTCGTCACACATCCCTAACCTTTTTTGCCTTTTCCCTCACATCCCACTTCCTTATCATTCCACTCCCTGTATCACATGTGTTGTGTAAATCTAATTTAACAATAATAGAGTATGCTCAGTGCAAGTTTTTATTGGTCGATTTTATGTTAATACTTTCATTTTTAATGGTCAATATAATGGCAATTATTATAATTATTTTTTTTTCTCTTCAAACATGAATGTATTTTCTCTTCTTTGACGATATAGATGCTGCCAAGTGAAATAGCGGACAAGATTATGAATACCATCAATGTTGAAAAATCTATGAAATTCAATGATATTTAGTAATTTTGATATTTTTATCAATGATAAAAGACTAGACATTAGTAAAATAACATGTAAGCCTGTTTATCTAGATGAAATTTCAAATATAATTACATGCCCGACCGCACAATATAAATGGGAACAAAAATTAAATCTTAATTTGGAATGGGAAGATGACTATAAAATTACATTTGAAACATGTTATGAATCATATGTTCACTCATTCAATATAAGATTTTCAATAGATTCTTTCAATGTAATTATTACCTATCAATAATCAAATCTGATCAGAGCCCACTTTGTTGCAGGTGTAACATAATTGACAGTTTAGAGCACTATTTATATTATTGTATTGTATTTTTTAAATTGATATCTATAAAACAATGGATGAAATCAATATTAGATTACTTGCAATTATATACTTTTTGGCATATCAAATTATGAATACGAAAATCTAATTCATTTTTAAATTGTTGTATATTGTACTGTAAACTGTGTATATATTTATCTGTGAAATATGATAAGCAGATATGTAATTTGGATTATATTGTATTCCTAAGAGCGAAAATACTGATAGAGAACCATATTAATAACATGTACAGCATAATGAATTATGATTTATTGTAAAATTTCTAGTCAATATGTTATGTGGTATATTGTATTATATATTACAACTCAATAATTGTTAATTGTATATTGATACGTGAAGGCCGAATAAAATATTAGAAAAAAAACTTCACTATGTTAAGCATAGATTCAAAAATATCAATCTTTAAGTTTCTTCCAATACAAAATGCGCTATTTTCCCTTAATATGCATATAATTTCAAATGTATGGTCAATATCTTAGACTGTAATCAATTTAATGATTTGCTCTAGCTTTGTATAAAAGAAATGTATGCTGAGTTTAATTTCAAATCATATACATAGTTCATAAAAGTAGAGATAATATATTAAGATAATTAAATTGAATTTTATTGATATTGACGGAATAATTTTATTTCTACTACAATTTTACTTGCATTTTTCTGTGTATAATCAAATATCTACAGTTGTGGTAATAGATTTTCTAGTCATTACATTTAAAAACATTTTAGTTAAATGTTTCATTCACTGTAATATTATAAATCATTTCACATCACGTGAAATAGTTATGTACATGTACATTACTTTTACATCACTTTATTCAAAATTGTGATTTTTATTTCCTAACAGTAATTTAGGTTTTTAATTCGTATAAAATCATATTTTTTATTGTTTGTGATTGTAATTGTGTTTTTCCAGAGTTAACCCGTTCATTACAACTTTTATTTAAAATAAAAAAAAGTCATGGTTGTATATATCCAAAATCAAAATGACTTGCTTTTTTTTACTTAAGTACATGTAACAGTAAATATATATATATATGCTATACAAAAAATGAATTTTTAGATATCAGTAATAGTGCTGTGGGTGTTAATACTCTAAAATGAAAGAGTAACCTGTATTTTTATTGTAATGTTGGAGTCACTAACTGAACAGCAGAGTGCATTAACATTGAGATGACAATAAAAAGATAATCACAAAACAGCAGAAATTTAATTTTCATTAATCATCTAATACACATTCACAAAATTATATCAAATATATACACAATTCTAGTACACAATGCTTGAAATTATTTGCATTGTTATACAAAGATATACAAGACATACAAAAAAATGATTTTTTTAGATATCAGCAAATAGTGCTGTGGGATGTAGTTTGACACCCCACCTTGTAGTTTGGATCCACTCCAGGTTGAACCTGTATTTCTATTGTAATGT
>CM032659.1:9539353-9556771 GCA_019095985.1 Streblospio benedicti | reverse complement strand
TGGAGTCACTAACTGAACAGCAGAGTGCATTAACATTGAGATGACAATAAAAAGATAATCACAAAACAGCAAAGATTTAATTTTCATCACAAAATTATATAAAATATACACAATTGTACAACACAATGCTTGAAATTATATGCCCTTTTTGTGAAAGTAACACAAGTCTGCTTCAAAGTCTAACAATGGAAGTGTATAAAGCCTGTATGGACACCTTGTTATCATGTAACAACAGAATTTTTCATTTAAGAACATTTCTATTAGTTAAATGATTAATTTGCTGTAATATTATAAATCATTTCATGTCACATTTTATTGTCATTTACATGTATAATACTATTACATCACTTGATTTAAAATTATAATTTTTATTTTCTGACAGTAATTTAGGCTTTTATTTCATATAAAATCATTGTTCTTTTTCCAGAGTTCATTACAACTTTTATTTTCCAAAAAAGTCATGGTTGTATGGTATCCAAAATCAAAATGACTTGCTTCTTTTTACTAAAGTACATGTAACAGTAAATATATTAAAATGATATACAAAGATATACAAAAAAAATGATTTTTTAGATATCAGCAAATAGTGCTGTGGGATGTAGCCATAATACATTATTAACACTCTCCATACTCTAAAATGAAATAGTAACATGCGTGTTAGTATTTAAGTACAGGTAGTTTGACACCCCACCTATGTAGTTTGGATCCACACCAGGTTGAGCCTGTATTTTTATTGTAATGTTGGAGTCACTAACTGAACAGCAGAGTGCATTAACATTGAGATGACAATAAAAAGATAATCACAAAACAGCAAAGATTTAATTTTCATTAATCTATACACATTCACAAAATTATATCAAATAATACAAATATACACAATTGTACAACACAATGCTTGAAATTACATGCCCTTTTATGAAAGTAACAAAAGTCTGCTTCGAAGTCTAACAATGGAAGTGTATAAAGCCTGTATGGACACATTGTTATCATGTAACAAAAAAATTTACATTATTTTATACTTTTCTACTATTAAAAAATATTTTGTTATTCACAAGGAAAATATTGTAAGTAATCTGCCACATTTTGTAAACAATAATCTTAAACTAAAAAGCTTAAGCAACTAGAATATATTTTCAGATTGAAAAATATATTAACCCAATATGACCAATGCAAGAAAGATATACTCTAGTGAAATAATCATTTTTGCTGTTTATTCACGCCATATATCCAATTGAATGCAAATCATTCATTCTTTCCCAATTACCTTGTGTGTCTTCCATTTCTGCAAATAATAATATTCTGTCTTTATGCAAACTGAAGATAGTTTCTGGATACATTTAATAGGAGTTTTAGTTCCTGATCATAAATTTTTTCTTCAACGTTATTTTTCAAATAAATGTTCACTCTCTAAGGCATTGAGTTTATCATTCAATCCAGGAATTTTTCAGGGTTCTGTCACTTTCATTTTGAACAAAAATACAACTGTTTCTGATAAGTGCAATATATCTCTCTAGGTAACCTTATCAACTTTGAGGAACGTCATAATAACTCCTGCTTTCCATAACATATAAACATATATATAGCATAAAAATAAAACAGATTTTCTTGACTTTTCTGATGACATATGCTGTTCTTCACACACTCGCTGTTGCCAATATCATACAGACATCATTTTTAAACAGCGATAATCTAAATTACGCACAATAACATGAGAGATCGTCCCTGGGTAACTACTGCTGCTTCCGCTGCTATATTATGTCCTCGTCGTCATCACACAGTCTGCATCATGGTCTGCGAGTTGAACAGGTCGATGGTGACCGCGGACAGGAACGCGGGGATGCTGTTGCCCTCGCCCAGATACGTGGCGATGCGCTCGGCGATGGCCGGCTGCTCCGAGAAGTCCGTACCCAACAGCTGCATCGTGCCCTCATCGTGCTTGAACAGGAAGTAGTCGTCGGGACTGTCGGCGTACATCGACATCAGCTTGTACTGGTTCTGGCACGGGATGTCCAAGCGGTAGCCCAGCAGTGAGCACATATGACTTCGTCCTCTTGAACGCCTCCATCAGCCGCTTGTTCTTCGTCTCACGCCTGCCACGTCCAGTCCTTCTTCATGCCTGGATCCGAGCTCATATGCTGCGGATCCACACACTGCCAGCTTTTCTGCTGGACTTTTCATACACTTTTACACACTGCACACTGATTTGGTTCCCCAGTGTGAGTTTTCATATGGTGTGAGAGTCACTTGTAATTTTTAATTTTTTCACATACTGTTCACTGATATGGTTTCTCCCCAGTGTGAGTTTTCATATGCTGTGAGAGGTGTTCCAGAGTGACTGAATGATTTCTCACACACTGTACACTGATATGGTTTCTCCCCAGTGTGAGTTTTCATATGTTGTGAGAGGTTTCCACTTTGACTGAATGATTTCTCACACACTGTACACTGATATGGTTTCTCCCCAGTGTGAGTTTTCATATGCTGTGAGAGGTTTCCACTTTGACTGAAAGATTTCTCACATACTGCACACTGATATGGTTTCTCTCCAGTGTGAGTTTTCATATGCTGTGAGAGGTGTCCACTTCGACTGAAGGATTTCTCACATACTGCACACTGATATGGTTTCTCTCCAGTGTGAGTTTTCATATGATGTGAGAGGTGTCCACTGCGACTGAAGGATTTCTCACACACTGTACACTGATATGGTTTCTCTCCAGTGTGAGTTTTCATATGCTGTGAGAGGTGTCCACTTTGACTGAAGGATTTCTCACATACTGTACACTGATATGGTTTCTCTCCAGTGTGAGTTCTGATATGATCTGAGAGGTGTCCAGAGTGACTGAAGGATTTCTCACACACTATACACTGATATGGTTTCTCCCCAGTGTGAGTTTTCCTAGTTCCTGGTTTCTCCATGATGTGAGTTTTACTAGTAATATGAGAGATGTCAACTATGACTGAATGATTTCTCACACCATTTCTCAAAAAATTTACACTGATGCCAGTGTGAGTTGTCATATGGTTAGAGATGATTTATTTGAAAAATCTTCCACGAAAAAGACAGATCCAGATTATTATGTTTTCAGCGAAAATTGTTGTGTTTATTGCATAATTTTTCACACTCCACACACTTATAAAATTTATACTGCTATGACTGCCTATGTATTTCAAGACTAGAGTCTACCTTCATTAATCGAGATCAAGATGCCTCTTCAGATGTATAGTTCTAGATATATTCCCTGTATGTTTCATCACAAACTGTCCACTGAAATTATCCTGTACTGTGGACAGTCAGATGCTGCTCTATGTCAGACTCCAGTAATGTTCTTACGCATTTTTCATAGGATTATTTTCATTGCAGATGGATTGATCAAATTAGATAAGCTTGTTGTAATTACACTTCTTTTCATTTATTTGTTTATGCTATTTGATTATGTTACAAACAAAATCACTTCTTCATTCCTTTTCAAGACACAATTTTAAATTCTTTTCTTGGTAGGCCTATAAATGAATTATATTTTGAGGACAACTTGTAAAATCAGGAAACTATAATAAGTTTCAATATTTAACACAACGTCCCCACTTGAAAGAGCGCATGCGCGGATATGATAGCGTCTTTTCCTTCTAAATTTTGCTAAGTAAGGGAGTGCTCATTATTTAAGTCAGGGGGGTCTGAGGAAATCCAGGGGGGTTCGCTATTTTTGTACAGATATTTTAGTGGGGAGGGGTCATCAATTTTGTACCAAGTACAAGAGGGGGTGTCTATTTTGTGCCAGGGTAATATTAAAGATTTTTATTTCATTTTACCTTCATCTCATGGGTAAAACACCTCTAGGAAGTGCTCACGTTATGAGCAGTGCTCACTTTATGGGCACATCCATCGTAGGGTTGATTATTACGTGTACATCTCCAAAGGGAGCTCACATGTTGAGCGTAATAACAATACATTGTCAGAATAAGCATCTAAGATATATTGCCAATATGTTTTACTTAAGGAAAAATAAGTTTTGATATACATATTTGCCCACGAACATTAGTAACCATAATTCAGGCAAAAGTAGTATGTGATTAGGTTGTTCCATAATAATGTTTTAGGGTAGCACCTTTTTACCATGGCCTTCACAAAAGTTGAACCCATGGGGGGTAGATCATAATCATTTATTCATAATTTTTGCACTTGTTTAAATCTCACTTTTACATTGAATTTTAAAACTTGGGTCCTTGAGCGTCCTATTGTAAAAATGTCCAAAATTATCTTTAATGTTTATGTTTTTACGGTTCAAGCGATAGATAGTGATTCATAGATCAATGTTTATAAAACAACTAATACTTTTAAATAATATTTCATTGTCTAATGGAGTTTCAAAATTGGGACCCTTCGAACGTCCTCTTATGTGTGAAAAATGCAAAATTTTCTTTTTTTTAGTTATGACATGGTTAGTACCAGATAGGTGTTACAAACAACTAATGTGACACAATATTTCATTGTCTAATGGTAATTTATGCCTCAGACATATCTTTTTTTTTTAGTTTATTACATGGTTTTTCCTGCAGTTATGTGTGACACATTTGAGGAAAATAGTTTACCTCTTAAAAATGACACATTGTGTTAACAAGGAGATTACAATAAGATTTGATTTTGTTAAACTTTCAAAATTATTTTGATAATATGAAAAAAAATAAAGCATATGAATATTGTGATAATTCTCAATTTTTTAGCTCAGTTTTGTGCTGAAAAGCATTCAAAATTCATATTGTGATGGTTCTAACCTTTTATGTTACCTTGTCTTACGCTTCTCTTGCTGTTCACTCATTCAACATGACGAATACATTTCTTTATTTTAATTCTCAAGTCAACTTTTCCTTTCATGAGGATTTGAATCTCAAATTCACCATGATAATTAGTTGCCTATCATCAAAATAATATTTTGATGCAAAACACGCAACATTAAAAGCATACTAGATGATTAAATAATGGATACATGTCTTGTACCATATTCTATATTATTTTTTGATAATCCCTGCTAAAAGAAGACCACCAAAAGTTTTACTTTGTGGCCTTATACTATTCAACTCTAATAAGGCATTTTCTTCCAAAATGCTTCATCATTAGTTTTTAATTTAGTAAACTTTTCGAACTCATCAGGTCCCAAATGTCATGCAGTTGATTAGTCACTTTTCTGTCGTCCCTACTTCAGCTAATTCTGGATATGCTGAATAAAATGCAAACTATAGAACAATTTAGCACCCGATGCACATTTAAAAGTAGCATTCGGAATACATTTTGATTTGCCCATTTCCGCATTCTGTCAATGAATATAACATTTTCAAAAATTTGCATCAGGATTAATAAGATCAATATTATTACAAATCTTCATTTTGACTCACAGTTAACTCTGTGGTCTTATACTATTCAACTCTTGTTTATTTTCAGACTTCTACATTAGTTTTCAATTATGGCATCTAGATTCTCACCAAAATCAGGTCCATATATATGTGTCTTTTTCTTGATTAATGTTTCAATCTGCTCTATACTTCTGGTTCTGATCCTTCAGATCTCATGTTGATTCTCACGACAACTTATTCAGCACAACACCAGGTCATCGGCACATTCATAAATATCTTTGTCCTGTCCCAGGAGATACCATACTGGCTGATCTTCACGGCATTGCTGCTGTCTGGACCATGTCTTTACTCACATATAATTTTTAACGTTTAGGTGCATCACAAAATGATAAGTGGTCAACCTGTTATAGTCTCTTTTCACAAAGAACCCACGACGTGTCTGGTTAAGTATGCTCCCTAACCATTCGAATGAATCATAATCTGTTCAATATTCCATTAAACAATCCTTGACAACATCTTCAAAAAGTCATAATCTATCTTATAATACACATTGATTGTGTCATCACTATTTTGATTTGATCATTTGAATCAAAATAAAAATAATAATTATTACTGATCAGGAATTTTTTCCACATTGTCTCTGAATCTTCCCAAGGTTGATCCTCCAGAGGCTTCTGTTCAACCTCCATATGACAATGAAAAAATGTTTAAAAATATTATGTCTGTATAAACATTGATCTGGGAATCACTTTTATCATTTGAATCAAAATAAACATTGAAATTCCCATAATGTTATGGATACATAGGGCGTTTTGAACCAGGGTACAGGTTGAAATTCAATAAAAATTTTCTAAAATGCAAAAAATTCTTTAAAATTTTTCTGAACCTGATGACCGTAGGGGTCAACTTTCAAAATGCCATTTTCTAAAAAATAAAACATCATATATGGAACACCCTATATGAATTGCAATCGGGGAATTATAGAACACGTGAACTGTATTTTTGAAATTCTCTACTAATTTATATAATATTTCATGGCACAAAAACATTTACAAGGGGGGTCACCCTATTTTTGTATCAAAAATTTTCTAAAAAATAAATAAAATAGGGGGTCGTTTAGTCCTGAACATTATCGATAAAAGAAGGCAATAAATGATGAGCAGTTTAATTATCTGTTAAAATATTTATATGTATATTATTTATGTATAAAATTATGTGTTTGAAAGTGGGACGTTTCCTAAAGTTGATGTGAAAAAATCTCTACTAACAATATAATATAAATAAAAAAAAATCATTTGATGAGGGTTGTTCATGAACATCTGAACAAAATAGGGGTCACCTTTTTAAAATAAAAATAAATTTAATTCATGTACATTTTTTTAAAAATGACCAAATTTAAACTTCCCGGCTTAATAAATAATGGGCATTAAAAAACTTTTATGTACTGGTCGTTCTGCGGACATTACCTGATGTAAGTTCTGAAAGTGATGAGCATATCTCCTCGTTAATTGGTGCTACACAAGAACATAAATGTTTGAACCCGCCAAATACTGAAGTAATTACTGAACAGCCGGGCGTACTGAAGTTGTGGCTCAGATTAAAATTTAATTCATACCACCATGTCGTAAAATGGTACATTCAACTCTCCTCACCCGATATATTGGACTTAAAAAACAGTGTACTAGTTGTGTGCGGACATTAGTATGAAAGTCTCAATCTACTGTGTTTTTATCTTGTTAATCCTGTTGCCAAGATATGATGTGAATCAAACCCAAGCCCAGCAACTGCTGGTGTTGAGCTTTATGATCTATGTGGCACATGCGACAATCAATTACATGGGACTACAAGCTGTTGTGTGTGACACATATGACCCAAAGCAGAACATGAGGTGATGACTATTAACAGTCAGAGCATCAAAAATAAGAAATCGGAGTTTCAAAGAGTTGTTGAATATATCAAACCAGATATTATCTGTGGATCCGAATCATGGCTGAAAGGCGACATCAAGTCGAGTGAAGTATTGACATCAGACTACACCGTCTACAGGAAAGATCGCTCTACTCATGGTGGAGGCACATTCCTACTAGTGCATAGCAGCCTGGTATCTAGTGAAATACCAAACCAGCAACCAGCAAGTGAACAAATCTTGGCCAAAATTGAACTTGGGAAGAGTAAAAACTTACATGTAGAATCATTCTACATGCCCAAGCGTTGCGAAGAAGACCTGGACTACCTGTTTTCTTCAGTAAACCGCTTCCATGGAGTCAGTCACGAGCCATCAAGAAAATGGAGAAACGTAAACGTAGACTTTACAAGAAAGCAAAGAAGACCAAAAACTGGAAGCCGGATAACAAGTTCCAGAAGGTGGTGAGAAGAGAACTACGGAAAGCCGAACGCGATTAAATCACAACCACGATAAATGAAAGCCTTGCGGCCAACAACTCTAAACCGTTCTGGAACTACGTCAAATGGAAGAAGCAAGATAATTGTGGGGTCGCCCCCATCCGCGATGGCGCCGAACTAGTCAGTGACACTGTCGGGAAGGCCGAACTCCTGTTGAGGCAGTTCCAGTCAGTCTTCACGAAGGAAGACGTAAATCTGCCCCCAGCTCTCCCAAGACGCTACACCGAGGTTGAACAGATCACCATCATCGTTTCTGGTGTCGTGAAACTCCTGAAGAACATCAAACCCGGTAACGCTAGTGGGCCTGATGCATTACCACTGTAATGTTATAAATCATTTCATATCACGTTAAATTGTTATGTGCACTCCCGACAAAAAGTAAATAGCCATTGGGGTTGGTCATTTTGACTCCAAAATATGGCTATAATAAGGTAATATGTTAAGTATATTTTGATGTGAGTGTAAAGGTAACATATCATACGATCTTGCTACAGCATTTTCATTCAAAAGCAATTGATAGCTGCGAAGGAATCATTACTCAAACTTTAGGGTCTAAAATTTGAAAAATCGTCTTCTTTCATTATAAACAAATCACACATAAAAATAAATGTGACATGTGTAATATACTAACAGGAGTTGGAAGATTTGATCAGAGGACCCACGAATCACTTTCTGTGATACTTTGACGAAAATAAAAATGCAGAATTTTTCGGCAGTTACATAATTCAAAGTAATAATGCTAACGAAAAAGTCCAGTGAAAGGGTTCAGGGTCACTATCAGCTGTTGAATGTGTCTTGTTATAAAAATACATTAGGGCAAACTGTAACTTGTTACAATTCCCGTCGGTTACATTCACGGTTGTCCACCATACATTGAAGTTGCAATCACAGTGAAGCTTCAACAGCATACACCATAATGGAATCAGCATTTGATTACGTTAAGCAGGTGCACAGCGGCAGTCAGTTCGAGTCCGTTGTATACCACAAAATAGGTTTAATTTGACGAGCGGGATAGCTCTTGTTACCAACACGAAACATTTTGTGTAAATGGTATAACATCGTCATATCTCACAGCTCGAAATATTTGCACATGAACCGAAGGATATTCTTAATATGTTATATTGCTCATTTCAAGGGCTTCGAACTTCGAATACATAACAGATTGCATTCATGTAAAGAGTATTGAGTTGTGGGTAAGTCCCATAGCCCGGCAGATGTCCGACATCAGTGGAGCTCAGCGATTTTGTGGCTGTTAACTGAGTTCCCGTCATCGGCAGTATAGCTCGGTGACGTGAACGCGCTCCGTCCAAATGTAGGTCGATGACCGTAAAGTGTGTGCGTCAAAAGGGGGGAATTATTTTGGCCGACGTGCAAGCAACTGCCGGCTGGTGGCTGGCCCCAGACATCCACCAATGCCTGACAAATAACCAGACGATAATCAGCCGATCTTTGATGTGGCTTCTAATCACATTCAGATAACCGGCCAATGAGAGACTTAGCCCCAAGAATCTTTTTGTTGGGCGACAGTCTCTGTACGATAGTCGGCCATACACCAGCCAATGTGTTCGATGTGGTAAGGATATGTCTGTGATAATGGTTCTCGGTGATAGCACATAAATTCCATCTTCCCAAGAATGTAAAAACGAATTGTCTGAAGGTAGAGTCTGCTGCCATTGCAAAAATATGCTGCATTATCTACTGCATTACGTGTTCTACATCTAGCGTAAGTAACTCAAATCCAGCAAAGTTTGCGTTTGCGATCATCTTTCTGCATCACTAACAACACTCGCAATTGCAAACTTTAAATAGTGAGGCACCCAAAGTCTGATGCGCACGCACCATGCGCGATTCTGCAAAAGTTTTATACACCCACCCCAGCTCAGCAGCAGCGGCTTTTGACCAAAATCGCATCGCTAACTCATCGGAACCTCACCTGCCGGGCTGTGTGACTTATAATGTAAATGTAAATGTGGTGGTTTATAGTCATGATTCTAGATGATTTACATGATTTACATTCACACCAGGCCATTGGCATCCTTGTCACACTATATCTTTCTCAACTCTCCGGGGAGCATACAGCACAATTGCTGCCGTAGTGGCGCAGACGTGCTAATCATTCACAATTGCGTTCACTCGCCTGGCCTGTACCTATTTAACGTGTAGGTACCACGGGGCAGTGTGAAACCTGTTAGAGGTAAGTTTGCTCAATACTTACCACCAGACCTGACCGGGAATCAAACCCACGACCGTCTCGTCTCAAGTCCAACTCCCTATCCAATCGACCAAGGAAGCACACGACTTACGCATAATAATCATATGTTCATACCTATAATAGATCCCCAAATCCAAGATGTGTTCATTTTAAGTTGTTCCCGTTCTTTAAGAACGATATTTTATGGAAAAGAACGTTTGTTGAACGTAAACAAGGATGTGAGCATGAAAGCTACTTGGCAACTTCCTGGACGCCTGTAGAACGTTGAACAAGCTTGTTTCACTGTTGAGTTTGTAAGTATTTACTTGCTGTCATTGAGACAAACATAATTGGTAAATGAATATCACCACCTGATCATTTACACTTATGGCTAACTATGTAAAAGCGCAGGTGCGTGTGAACAGAAATCTCATTTTTCTTATCTATGTGGTTTCGTTTCGCCAACCCAAAAATCACATATATTTTACACTATTACATTGAAAAACGTTTAACATCTGGGCGGCTACAACACGTTTTTCAACGCTTTCAATGGCCCATTTGTATGGAGAGGATGGGATGGGTTCCAATTAATGCACATCAAATGGGTTTCTAACCCTTAATGAACGTATTTAGTATAGCTCCCAATAAGCCACTTTTTAGAGCTTGCACCAGCCACTGTAGGCAGCTAGTCCATAGCGCTTTTAAGCCATCGCCGTGAATTGGTTCCAGCTTGCCACCGTTAAGGTGAACCTTTTTAATAAATTGAAACTGTTGCACAAATTTGGAGGATTTTAATAAAAATGGCCCATATTTTTCAAACACTCATAGAAAAACGTTCACGTTTGTATGGTTACACTTGTCAGTGTGTGTGTGAGTTTGAAACATCACTGTTTCAATGAAATAAAATCAAGCAAGAAGTATGTGATTTTCTGGAATTTTGGACATGGGTGAGAAAAGCAAATAATTTCATACATACAATGCAGCAGCTATACATTAAATCATTCAAACAAGTAGATAATAATATATATGTTAAAACATACAACACATTAAAACAACCATATGTGCATCAACTACACCATAAAATGGAGTGCAAGAACTCCATCGGGTGGCTATTTACTTTTTGACGGGAAATAGTTATGTACATGTAAATTACTTTTACATCACTTTATTTAAAATTGTGATTTTTTTATTTCCAGACAGTAATTTAGGTTTTTAATTCGTATAAAATCATAATTTTCATTGTTTGTGATTGTAATTGTGTTTTTCCAGAGTTAAACCGTTCATTACAACTTTTATTTTTTTTTTTAAAAAGTCATGGTTGTATATATCCAAAATCAAAATGACTTGCTTCTTTTTACTAAATTCTATACAAAAAATGAATTTTTAGATATCAAATACTGCTGTGGTTGTTAATACTTTCCATTCTCTAAAATGAAATAGTACCATGCGAGTGTTAGTCTTTAAATAGTTTGACACCCCACCTATGTAGTTTGGATCCACTCCAGGTTGAACCTGTATTTTTATTGTAATGTTGGAGTCACTAACTGAACAGCAGAGTGCATTAACATTGAGATGACAATAAAAAGATAATCACAAAACAGCAAAGATTTAATTTTCATTAATCATCTATACACATTCACAAAATTATATAAAATATACACAATTGTACAACACAATGCTTGAAATTACATGCCTTTTTGTGAAAAGTAACACAAGTCTGCTTCAAAGTCTAACAATGGAAGTGTATAAAGCCTGTATGGACACTTGTTATCATTTAACAAAAAAATTTACATTATTTTATACTTTTCTACTATTAAAAAATATTTTGTTATTCACGAGGAAAATATTGGAAGTAATCTTCCACATTTTTCTAAACAATAATCTTAAACTAAAAAGCTTAAGCAACTAGAATATATTTTCAGATTGAAAAATATAACCCAATATGTTTTTATTTTATTAGAAATTTTAGCACGTTCGTTGTAATAATTAATACTCTCATTTGAAATCCTAACAATTGTAGTCTTAGACCTGCGCAATATTTTTTTAACGAAACATCACTGATGTTTTTTTTTCAATACTGCATTTTTTTTGCTAAACTGAAATAACATGCTACACACAAAACCAAGAAACTGTAATTTACAAAGTCATGTAAATGTTCATAACAAGCACTTGTTCTTTGTCGACCTTATTTAATAACCATTTTAATACATATGTACAAACTCCACATTGAGCCGATCACAAACATCTGTAAAAAACAGCGTCTTAAATGTATTAATATAACGTCATAAAACATGACAGAAGAAACGTGAACAAAAAATATTGTTCACATGCAAAAATGAAAACCTTTCACTTTCCACATTTAACAGCTACTGGCACAATTTTTTTGGCTTTTTCAATAAATACATGGTAAAATGTTACTTTAGTACTAATTGTGAACCTAACAAACTACTCTAGTATTATTGACAGAATCGTTTGCACAAACAATTGCCAGCTAATGGACGGTACAAATGTCTCGTGTTTCTCACATTTCAAAAAAAGCAAACAAACCAGATGAAAAATCAAACTTCGTACTCTCAATCTCACTCAAATTGAAGAAGTCCAGCAACTAGACTTTTATGCCGATTATTAATCACAAAGAAATTTATCACATTCGATATAAATATTTTTGGACTAAACTATGAAATACACTTGCGGTTGATTGCACCTGATTTTGTGGACTAACACAAGAACATTGATAAGAAACTGAACTAGCTACAAAGATGACAAAAACTGAAGACATGCAAAATGAAGCTATATATATATACGCTTCGGGAAAAACTACCAACTTGAGTTAAATATACATTATTCATTCTGAATAAGGCACTGATCTTCCATGTTTTACATCCGTCAAAATTACGTTTTAGCCCTTCAAAAATACTTGCACACATTCACAAGTAAGCAATCAAAAAGAATTTCTCTGAAACCATTTTTTTACACTGGGTGTCATCTAAATTCAATACTCAATCTAGAAGTCTTTCATTAGAACTCTATTCTAGAACATGTTGGATGAAATATTATTTACAAACTCACAATTATATACATGGGAAGCACACATTGGAGAAGTACAAATACGTAATAAAAATAGCCACAAAGCAACCATCATTAAATATATAAATTAACCTTATATTACTATATAGTTTTTCATTATAATCAGTAAGAAGTTGAGAGATGAAGTAATTTTCTGTATAACCTACCAATTTGCAATCAACTGTAATACTTCTCTTGAAATATGTTTATACAAAACTCTGTAACAATAAAATATAACCAACAACGTAGTCAAAAACATTTCCATGAGCTTAATGTTCAACAATTTTTTAATTGTTTACAATCCACAAATCACAGATTAATCGTAGAAGCAACCGAGAACTTACAATCATTCACAGCGATAAAGCCATCAAACCATAAGGTTCCAATCAACATATTCAAAGGTGGGTTTTTTTCAATCCCAAATAACAGCAAATTTTTAGCCACGAACTTCCTCACCCAAACATGACCGTAATAGATAGAGATCCTTCATGGAATTTATAAACCCTAAACCTTGGAAAGCTTTAAAAATGCTTTTTAAACTTTTCATCCTAAAATCTAAAAACAAATGACTGCAAAAGTCAACCATGTAAAATTACGAAGTGTTTACTTTTTAAAAACAACATACACTTCTAGGAAATCGACAAGAAAAGGGTTAAACATTGCATTGCTGTGTCATGAAATTAGGAACATTTGGCAGCTCATGTACAGCTCATGTTTAGTCCAGCGTCTAGTCACAAATACACATTTCAGAATCACACAGAAATGTCGCGAGAAAACCCCCTCGAAAAACTGACAAGACAGAAAAAACGACGCGTGAGCTCATGACAATGACACTCAGAGTCGGGGGATTGAAAATTGGTAATTATTCGTAATTATTAATAATATTTTATCAAGTAATTGAGTTGAGTAGACTTGGATACCTTAAAAATATTAAATTTGCAAATTACTTATAATTTCATTAATTACTTTTCTTTTTAACTTATAAATATTCATCATTAGTCCATCAGCGTTCAACTATCTTGAAAATGAAGCACGACACTATTAAACACAAAGGAGATACTTTGTAGATCGAATGATGTGCTTTACCAAGTATTTTAAATCATCAACATTAGTCATTAACAATGCATCAAATATTTCAAAGTTATTGTAGTCTAACTAATTGAAAATATCAATCCACATTAGAAAAGTAATCAATAACGAATCATCAAAGTGTGTGTGCTGCTGGCAGCCTACACCGCGCTGCTGTTGCCTGCTAGCTTGAATCACAGCCACATTGTCACCACCAGCCAGGCCTCAGGGGTGGGACCCCCTCTCCTCCCTCCTCGTCTCTGTTCCCTGGGCTTCAACGTTCCCCTGCGTTTTTTCAAAGAAATGTTCACTCTCTAAGGCATTGAGTTTATCATGCAATCCAGGAATTTTTCAGGGTTCTGTCACTTTCATTTTGAACAAAAAATCCAGGAATTTTTCAGGGTTCTGTCACTTTCATTTGAACAAAAATACAACTGTTTCTGATAAGTGCAATATATCTCTCTAGGTAACCTTATCAACTTTGAGGAAACATCATATTCACTAAATCCTGCTTTCCATAACATATATACATAGCATAAAAATAAAACAGATTTTCGTTGACTTTTCTGATGACATATGCTGTTCTTCACACACTCGCTGTTGCCAATATCATACAGACATCATTTTTAAACAGCGATAATCTAAATTACGCACAATAACATGAGAGATCGTCCCTGGGTAACTACTGCTGCTTCCGCCGCTATATTATGTCCTCGTCGTCATCACGCAGTCTGCATCATGGTCTGCGAGTTGAACAGGTCGATGGTGACCGCGGACAGGAACGCGGGGATGCTGTTGCCCTCGCCCAGATACGTGGCGATGCGCTCGGCGATGGCCGGCTGCTCCGAGAAGTCCGTACCCAACAGCTGCATCGTGCCCTCGCTGCCCGACAGCTTGAACAGGAAGTAGTCGTCGGGACTGTCGGCGTACATCGACATCAGCTTGTACTGGTTCTGGCACGGGATGTCCAAGCGGTAGCCCAGCAGCTGGTAGCACACCTCGCGCACCTCCTGACTCGTCCTCTTGAACGCCTCCATCAGCCGCTTGTTCTTCGTCTCCGCCTTGTCCAGCTCCTTCTTCATGCCCTGCACGTCCTCGCTGGCTGCCGGATCCGACGCCAGCTTCTGTTGGACTTGTAACGGAATTTTCACACACTGCACACTGATAAGGTTTCTACCCAGTGTGACTTTTCATATGTCTTCCCCTGTCACTGAATAATTTTAATTTTTCACACACAGTTCATTAATATGGTTTCTCCTCAGTATGAGAATTCATATGGTGTGAGAGACTTCCATTTTGACTGAATGATTTCTCACGCACTGTACACTGATATCATTTCTCCCCAGAGTGAGTTTTCATATGCTGTGAGAGGTTTCCACTGCGACTGAAGGATTTCTCACACACTGCACACTGATATGGTTTCTCTCCAGTGTGAGTTTTCATATGATGTGAGAGGTTTCCACTTTGACTGAAAGATTTCTCACATACTGCACACTGATATGGTTTCTCTCCAGTGTGAGTTTTCATATGCCGTGAGAGGTGTCCACTTGACTGAATGATTTCTCACACACTGTACACTGATATGGTTTCTCTCCAGTGTGAGTTTTCATATGATCTGAGAGGGTTCCATTGCGACTGAAGGATTTCTCACACACTATACACTGATATGGTTTCTCTCCAGTGTGAGTTTTCATATGTTGTGAGAGGTTTCCACTTTGACTGAAGGATTTCTCACATACTGTACACTGATATGGTTTCTCTCCAGTGTGAGTTTTCATATGATGTGAGAGGTTTCCAGAGTGACTGAAGGATTTCTCACACACTATACACTGATATGGTTTCTCCCCAGTGTGAGTTCTCATATGATGTGAGAGGTTTCCACTTTGACTGAATGATTTCTCACACACTGTACACTGATATGGTTTTTCCATGATGTGAGTTTTACTAGTAATATGAGAGATGTCAACTATGACTGAATGATTTCTCACACAATTTCTCACAAAATTTACACTGATCCCAGTGTGAGTTGTCATATGGTTAGAGATGATTTATTTGAAAAATCTTCCACGAAAAAGACAGATCCAGATTATTATGTTTTCAGCGAAAATTGTTGTGTTTATTGCATAATTTTTCACACTCCATACACTGATAAAAATTTATACTGCTATGACTGCCTATGTATTTCACGACTACCTTCATTAATCGAGATCAAGATGCCTCTTCAGATGTATAGTTCTAGATATTTCCCTGTATGTTTCATCACAAACTGTCCACTGAAATTATCCTGTACTGTGGACAGTCAGATGCTGCTCTATGTCACACTCCATTAATGTTCTTACGCATTTTTTTCTATAATTCATAGGATTATTTTCATTGCAGATGGATTGATCAAATTAGATAAGCTTGTTGTAATTACACTTCTTTTCATTTATTTGCTTATGCTATTTGATTATGTTACAAACAAAATCACTTCTTCATTCCTTTCAAGACACAATTTTAAATTCTTTTCTTGGTAGGCCTATAAATGAATGTTATTTTGAGGACAACTTGTAAAATCAGGAAACTATAATAAGTTTCAATTTTTAACACAACGTCCGCCGTCAATTACATTTAAATTCTGGTTTGAAATGGATGAAAAATGAGTGCTCCCCATCTAGTCTAAAAAAACGTGTGTTCCCGGAATGTAAACAAAACATGCCATTTTGATTTTCAAGAAAATAATGCATTCAAATATGTTTTTTAGCTTGCATTTAAATTGCGAGCAAACCTTTGTAACGTAATTTGTAGGCACATATTAGGTTGTAAATATAGTTTAAGGAGGATTATCTTTGGATACTCACTGAATGTTGGATAAGTATTGCAAAAACGCAATATTTCTTGTATACCGAAATATATATGAATGGCCAGTACTGAACAGCCGGGCGTACTGAAGTTTGTAATAGCTCGGATTAAATTTAATTCATGTACAACATGGTAAAAAATGCCGTTTTGATCAACTATCCTCACCCGATATATTGATCTTAAAAAAGTCATAGGCAGATCCAGGTTTTCAGAAAATCAAATGTTCGGAAGAAAACTAGGGGGCGCACTTACTCATGAAAAACCCTATGAAAATGAAGTATTTTACCAAAAGGGGAGCATGCTAATGACAAATTGACTTATAAGAACGTCCTGCCTATTTATTTAAAAAACAGTGTACTAGTCGTTCTGCGGACATTAGTGCGGAAAAGTTTCAATCTACTGCTCATTTTTATCTCGTTAATCCTGCTGGCTCTAGCTAATGATCTGAATCCAAACCCAGGCCCAGCAACTGCTGGTGTTGAAACTGCTCATCTGCTGTCAAG
>CM032659.1:9437242-9539253 GCA_019095985.1 Streblospio benedicti | reverse complement strand
TGTTTTGTGATAGGTGCTCTAGTGTGTATTATTCTAAACCAATATCCATTCTACTTAATTCTCTATCTCTGGTCTCTATACCAATAGTTTCTACCACTATGTGGTTGGAATAGAGAACAGAGAGAAAGAAGAGAAATGAATATTTACAACGAAGACTCAAGTTTTGAGAAAACAGAATACACTCATTCAAATAATGCATATTCCACACGTGAGCGATAATGAAAGATGGTATATGTTGTGGGGAAAATAATTATATTTACCGATAATTCAGCGGATGATTACTTATCAAGTGAATAACAATAATCTTGCAATTATTAATACATAATTATATGACACTGGGTCATCTGTTAATTAATATAGTAAGCTTTATCCCATTTTCACTTTTTTGAACCGGCACAAAATCTTGGGGCCGGATATTTATACAGTCCCGTAAAAATAAACTCAATTCTATTCTTACAGTCCCGTAAAAATAAAACTATGTGTATTTTTACATGGAGATCTGAAATGCCTGGGTAGTAATGTATGATTAAGCATTTGCTTAGACAAATTGAAATGTATGAGACCTGTATACTCGTTTATTCTGAATGATGCTCAAATTTTTAAATTTTTTCTAACCCGCCCTGTAGGTGTATATCGTTACAAAAGCCTATTGACATGTCATAAAATGATTTGACAAGCAAAGAATGGATGGGGGTTTATCTTCTGGATTTGGCATTGATATGGCAAGAATAGCGACGTTTCCCTCTCCGGGATTAAGCTCAGACTGACAATTGAGAGGTGAGCCAAAGGGCCAATTTCCATGATGGATGCTCAACTGATGCTTCACGGAAGCTGCATGTATGTTTGGCATGTATTCCGTGGAATTTAAGCTAGTAAATACGTCCCCAGGGTTTTGGGTTGTTCAAATGATTGGGAATGGACTGGCCCTTGAATAATTGGCTCGATGGCGTACCGACGGACATCAACAGACAAAAGACCGAGTAATATTGCATGATGCATACCAGCAAGTATGCAGAAGGGGCGGATATGCTTGCTGTAGTGGTAAAATTTCCCATTTGGGGTATAAAAAAAGCAAGTATAAAGGATTTTTCTCAAAATGAATATAATAGTCTTACTGTATTATGTACCAGTTGTTTGCATTCAATTGTAGGTAGCTTATATTAATTAACCAACAATTTGAAAATCGTATCGATACATAAATTACTCTTGTGTGGGGGTGTTTTATACTTTGCATTTGTGATCTATAAACTATCTTAAATTATACAGTAACCTAAATAGAGACGCCCTCCGGACATACAGCGCATTTTGGCACCCCCAGGTACTTATTCACCGGGTAATAAAGTGGTTGGGTTATATAATCTGGGATCTCGAGTTACCCCACCATTTTGTCGTCACCCAGGTGATTGAGGAACCGCAGACAAATAGACTCCACCTTATTTGTCCGGCGTGATCACCGGATGAATAGACTACTGGTTATTTTTCCGGCATGCCGGACAAATAGCTACAGTCTTTGTCATAACGCAATCAGATCCTAATGGGTTTTATTGCCGACTGTCCTGTAGTATGAGCTGTACAATCTGTAGTCAGGCGTAATGTGTACATTGTGTTAGTGTATTTGTTAGCACCATGTCATGATGTAACTATATAAAAAAAGGTCTATCATACTATACTCGATGTCAAAATCTTCATTTGGTTTAATTTATTATTTAAATATCGGGTTCATAGTATGATTTGTATGTTTATAGGTTGATTGCAGAGGCTGACATAATAATGCTTATATTTCATTAAAAAATCATCATTCTCTTGTTTTAAGTAGAAATAGTTTTAAAATCATTTGGTACAAGTATTTATCTATGGTGTGCAAACCTGACTGTCCAGTTCTCACAACGTCCCCTATATGCTTCCTCATGGAATTTATTTGGAAGGCATGTCTTTCAGATATCGAACTCTTGTCTTAAATTCCAGAATAAAATATACCATTGTAGCTGTTATGAAAATGCATGATGAAGTCTTAATTAAGAAAAAAAATTTTTCACTTAGAGAAACACGCTCAAATAAACCGTTTTGCAATTCTGCAAGTTCTTTTTTTTACCTCTCAACATTAAATAACAAATTTCTGACCATTTATGAAGCACAAACAAAAAAACACGGTTATTTAACTAATTTTATTAATTTCTCATTACAATAGACAAATCATTTCACTGCGGACTGAGTGATATTTTGAAACACGATGTCTAAGGCCACATATCAGTGCATACTTCACCATCGTAATCCTTATCTCTGGTTTGTTAATGTATCATGCATGGTTCAATGGCGTACATTTGTCTACTTCATCTAGATAATAAAGGAACTATCTATCTATAAATAACTTTTATATAGGTAAACAGAGAATACGGAATTAACTTTCAAAATCAGATATCTACGACTGAGTGGTTATCATATGCACTTGTGCAGTCTGTCGGTTTCTATCCGACTTCGGCAGAGTGAATCCGTACAAAACTACACAATCAAGTTTCATGTGATGATTTTGCCTTAGTGCTGCTGGGATAAATGTATATTAAACCCTTTAGTCGTTAAAACAGTCATTGATGCTTACCCCTGCAGTATCAATAAAGCCTAAGATAAACTCAAAATTACCAGGATGGATGCTGGATTTGCCCGAATGCAGAAACAGTGGATTAAACATGCACTCTGGTGACGTTAAGCTTATTTTTCCGATCTACGACGGCTGCATCATTTACTGCTTTAACCACTAAAGGGAAAAAATTGCGAGACAATGTTTAAATAACGCTCACGAACAACTACTCACAATACAATACAATAAACAATAAATAAAAGCTATAAAACTACTCATATTCTTCTGGTGTCAGAATCGCAGGTTGATATACGAAAATAAACAGAGAGGTATATTTTACTACCATGGAAACGCAGATACTCTCTATACACTACATTATAAACTGCATTATAAACTAATATGACTCCTTGCACTAAAATAAATCTATCCATTTTCCTATTTTTGCTTAATAAGTGCATTTTTGTAGTTTTGCGAAATAATTGCAAATCATTGGCTGTGAAGATTGAATAAAAAAACTTCCTAAACACCAAGTTTTGACCAGTCCATATAGGAAAACATTTTCACGAAAAGTAACATTGTTTGGTGAGGTAATGCAAATTTTAGTGGTCAAATTTCAATCCTTAGATGATAACAATGTGCAAATATTTTCTACGTGTTTCTATTGCAAACGTTACAGTAACAATGCAGCTGATAAAATCAGTCTATATCACACATTTTAATAGTAAATATAAAAACACTCAAACACTTCACATACACACACTATATTCGGGTATTTCTTGGTTTAAAAACAAACCGATAAAATACCGATCTATGATAAAGTTTAAAATGATCATTACATATAAAACATGGAAAAGACACCCAATGAAATAGGGGGAAACCCTTAAAACATTACACTCTGGCTAAATTTGTTCACAAAGTTATTCATTGCCAAGTGTGTTAAATAAACTAGGTCAGATCTATAGTTAGAATATCTCTATAAATGTCATTAAAAAGATAGTGATCAGGCTAAAATAAGCACATTACGGTTGATCACTGGACATCTTTGGTAAAAGGTCGGTAAAACCCCGGTCTCTAACAATTTCACTCTCACAATCAACGTGACTCATGATTCATTTTCCTACTAGTGGACATTATATTATATACAAGTGGAGTAAATACTGTAAAACTAGATATATTTGCAAGTGAACTTGATTTGTGGATTTTGCAGTTAAATTTACAATTTCCTAATTAAATTGCCAGCCCACCTACAAAGTCTATATTGTAGAAAAATATTCATAGCTCGAAAAGGCAAAATTCATATTGGAAAATATTCTAGTTTTACAGTAATTTGCTATGATAAGTTTTTGCTGCATTTGACCAAGTATATACATCAAAGTAACAAATTTTCACAACACAATTTACAGCAATTCTACAACACAACTAATAAAATCAATTTTCACAATCACAAGGAATTTGACAGACTTTTTTCTGTTGACTTATTGAAAAAAAATGTAGTTTTGTAGATCATAAAAATGTTTCAAGTACCATTCAAATTTGATATTGAGTAGCGAACATTTTGTCACAAAGATAAACAACATGTTATTACATATTTCATTTCAATGTTGTAATTTCCACTTTAACAATTCATAAGAAAGTCATTCTAGTGAGCTCTAAAAATTAAACAAATGATCATCCATCAGTACATTATGGTCAATTATAATTTCTACTCGTGTCAGGTGATGAAATGTACAATGCTGGTAGCTATAGCTTACTAGGTACAACTACTGGTGCTTCCATATTACAGTCATGATCGCCAATGTCTTTACAATTATTGCATATGTTTTTCAATATTTAGTCCATCAGTATACCTTCCAAATCCTCCAGCAAAAACCATGAAAGTACGACAAAGATCGCGGAAAAGTACCTGGTACCATGGACAACAGTACACATTTTTTACCTGATCCTTATGAAAGTTTCACCATTTATCTTGCAGGATGTTTTGAAATGCATACTGACAAGATTTGGATTATAACTGTTACATGAAAACCACACTAGAGTTGTCTACTAGATATCACATAGTAACATAGTGTCAGTTCAATGCACAGTCCAATATGGCAGTACTTGGGACATGGTAGACACATGTGAAGGTAAAAATGTATACATCCTAGATTAGATACCGTACACTTCCATCTAACTGTCCATGTGCTTATGAAAAAGCTGCAAATAAGAATTACAGTGCAACCTATATGTCTATCCGGATATCGAATATCCGCATTAATCTATGAACCATCTTTTTATTATCGTGGTTCTTAAACTACATGTACTGAAAAATGCGTTCTTGAGAAACGCAAAGATTTATACATTACAAAATTGCCAACTTTTACATCTTTTAAAACCTATGGGCATTTGGATGGTCATTTACGGTATTTTGTTTATAATATACATCTTCAAACATAAACTTGCAGTCTTTTCCCACTTTCCAATAAACAAATCCACCATGTTCCATCAATGTTCTTTACTCAGCGGCGTGTTTTCCTTCTCTACGTCCTTTATCATCATTCTATTGATCAACAGTTTTGTTTGTTTCGGTTCCAAGACAGTCAGAAATCGCCCGCCATTGCTACTGCTATTCCCGCTGAATGCCGTATTATTATTGTCCTTTGTGTCCATCGCCATATCGTGGATGCCATTCGACAAATCGACACTTCCCCTATTATCGCTCACGTCCATAACCTCCTCAATACTATTACTACTCATCGTAACATCGACATCAATGCTGTTACTGGATGCACACTTGCAGCGTTTGATCGGGTCCGTTTCATCGAGAGTCCCGTCGGGTGAGGGCGTCAGAGCGCGACGCGTACCGACAGGGCGACCCGAAAGGCGACGACCGTGAAGTCGTCATGTCGACGTCCGATGGCGATATGGAAATCATCTTCTCTGCTCGCCGGTGAACCACGGGGGAATCCCCCACCGGGGTCCGGTGAACCGGGTGGTCGGGCTTGCAGATGAGGACTTGTGGTGGTGTCGCGACAGGACTAGATTCTGCGGTGGTGGGGGAGGTCGCTGCGGGGGTCAGGAGACGTGGGTCGGAGTCTGGTTGTGATAGTTCTGTTGTTGTTGTTGTTGCCATTGGTGTTGCTTCGCGGCAGTTGTCCAGTCGCAGCCAATCATGTTCGAGGCACTGGCGGGCGGTCATGCGTGCACTGCAGGTAAAAATGTTACGAGTTTATGTATTGCAATATGTATTATTTCATATTAAAATCTAAGTTTAAACATCGGAATCATCCATCTAAAAGGTTTGAGATTGAAAAAATAGCACTTATTGAGATTTCCTTGATTTCAGGGCTTTTGTTATGGCCGCCATCTTCGATTTGTCAAAAAATACGGAGAGTAATTTACTTCAATCAATTTTCTTTGATTTTGTTACATAGTACCCTTTCAGAAGATTACCTTAAGCAAACCAATGTAAATATTCTGAAATATAATAAACGATATAGCCTCCATAGGTGCTTTTTACCCAAATTTTCACACATTTTGGTGGCCATATTGAAATATCAAATTTGGGTGCTGCTTTTCTGTATCATTCTAATTAACATGACCTCTACTCTCCATGAAAACCTAACTTTAAATAGTAAAATCAAAGATTTAAGTGGTATAATAGTGATTTGAAGTCGTCTTACAGATTTCTTCAAAATTCGTGAAATCTTGGCGGCCATCTTGAATTTCTCCCTAAGTGCCAATTTCTCGATTAGTCACTGTATAGTGCTTAGTTTTTTGCATAGTTGCACAAACTCACCTGGGCTCGCGGTCGAGCAGTCTGTCAATGAACGCGATGGCCTCGTCGCTGATGCCCTCGAAGATGTCCTCGGGAAACTCGACGTCCGTGGACGTGATGTTGGAGAACGTGGCCATCTTGTCGTCGCCCTCGAAGGGCGAGTAGCCGGTGAGGACACGTACGCCAGCACGCCGACCGACCTGTGGGACAGAGGCAGGCCGTTAGTCGTAGTTATTGTCTAGTCTGTACGCCAGCACAAACATAGAAAAAACAGGTAACAGGAAAAAGTGGTGACCTTAAAAGAGAGGTGTCCACATACACCATTTCAGTATTCCAATATTCACATGTATCTACCATTTCTTGGTATGATAGCCCATCAGCTGTGAAGTAGTAAAGGCAGCTTGAAAATAACTCACATAGACCCTGCTGTAACAATAAATACGAAAAAAAATCTTTCTTTCCCAATGCCCTGATAAGATTTTTCTACGTTCATCCGATCAATGATTTGAACTATGAATGATTCCATTGCCTGTGTATGTCAGAAGCACCATGTTGCGAGTGTTGATAAGCCTGACAGAGGCAGCTTGGCCTCCTTGATAATACTCCATCATCACCTCATTAGCAAGCTCAGAACTTTTTGGCGGAAACTCCGCACCAAAAATTATGACGAACGGATTTGATGATGTTTTGCACATATTCGTAGCAACGGAGTATTTTTATCTATGCTCAAAAGATAGATTGAAAAATTCTCAATTTTTATGTACCAGTGGCAGATGTATATATGTGAACTTCACGCAGATAAATTATTTTTATCAAAAAAAACGGTTATTTTTACACCTGGCGAGTGTTTTATGCATGTGTGTTACATCATACCTAGTTCCATATTTTTCCTTGTATCTTACAATTTTGCACTTTTCGTAGACGTTTAGGAAAAATGACTACCTGATGTTTGAAAATATGTAGAAATAAAAACTTCAAAAGACTAACTTCAATTAGTTAGCTTAAAGAGATACAAGTACATGCTTTCCCATTATTTGCAACCCATTGGGGTGTACAGGTATGTAGCTATGTGCAAAATGGCGAGAATTCCACCCAAGTAACTGGTGGTTAAATATCAGAACGGAATCTCTTCTCTGACATTTCAACTTTGATGACCTATGAGATTTGTGGGTTTGAATTAATTCAGATTTACGTTATGAATGGATTGGAGGACCCTACAAGAGGATGGTTAGAATATGATGATTTGTCCCTACATTGGGTACCAAATTAATTTTCACTTGAATATGTCACTTTTAATGATGATAGAAAAAGTTATTGTCTTACTTTTCAATATCATATATGATAGATATAGATTGGAGTCTTACAAATGTGAGGATGTCAAGTTTGTCAATTTAATCGTTCAAAAATACTTAAAAACATGACTTTTAGCAGGTTTATAGAATTGAGGACAAGACAAGAAAATGAATTTGGCATGAAAAATACGTAAAATACAGTTTTCTCTATGTGCAACATGTAGTTTCCTACTTTCACTTTGGCTACGTCAGTACACATTTTTGAGACATACAGTAGACTACGTAATGCCAACAAGGTTTTAAAAAGGGCTGAATTCTTGAGAGCCAGGGTAAGAAAAGATATGGTTTATGTTGAATGTTTTTCAGTTTGCTTTGTGTTTGAAATCAAAAGTTGTTATTTCACTTTTCATTAGACAAAAACATATCGCCTTACATAACGGCAAAACGTTCACAAAAAGTACAATTATGTGATTTGCACGAAAATGAAATGCATAAACTTATTATGCTGGCACCAAACATACACAAAAACCACCCTGGCAATGTCCATTCATGTTGCCTGTCAAATAAGGCACCATTTTACATGCACGGATATTAAAAGAACTCACATAAAATTGTCAGATATCTGAGTGCCTGCCAATAGGGTTCATTTGACATACAAGTCTGATACAAGTTCTATACATCAAACATGATCGTACATTTTGTCAATTTGGACCATTTTCTACAGAGCGTTAACTCTTTGAAGATCATCTGAGTTCTGGCCTCAAGTTGATTTGGAACATTGATAGAACCTCTCTATAAAGACCACCGGGGGACTGGACTCCAGTGGTTTCATTACAGAGGTCGTCTTCTTATTTGAGATTCGCAATGATCGTTTTATACAGGTTTGAAACCATGAAAATTGTCTTATTATAAAGGTGGTTGGTTTATAAAAGTGATCTTATTGTCATGGAGACTTATAATATTGAACAAGTTATGATACACGTTATAGAAAAGAACCACACATGAGTGAATCTATGTCAGGTGTGATCATGTAACAAATCTATAATACAAACTACAAAAAAAACACAACATGAATTGTGAGTTATCGTCGTTTCTGCCAATTTGAGCATTCTCAGTGATTGACATGGACCAACCATGAACGCACGGAATTCCTCAACGCTACATGCAGCTACGAGGGACGTAAAAATATGCAAAAATACGTGTAAACGCTCAGATTTCCGCCTCTAAATCAGGTCTTGACAGGGGGGTTGATTTCTGTCATATATAATAATAACACAACTGGAGAAACAAAATCAAAGATTGGAGAAGAACTGAGATTTTCTATTGCTGGAGAGTGGGTAATGCTGGGGTCAGATGTGGCTGATAGTTAAACCCGTAGTATTTATTGTAGTTGATTAAGACCACCTCTATATAAACCTGCTTTGTAATCACACAATTTCTATAAAGAGAACACCACCTCTATACAGTGACCACCTCTATAATAAGACCATTTCTCACAGTCCCAAGCCTTCATAAATAGACTACTGCCAACCTCAATAAGGAGACCAACTCTCTAATAAGACCACTTCAGGCCAGCCCCCCAAAAGGTCGTAATAGAGGTCGATCTGTATTTTTGATCTCCTGTAGCCCAATAAAGTGTTTGGGATGAGTATTTGTGACTGTCGGACTGTAGCAGGTTTTTATTACTATTGCTGGATGTTTTTTCTTCTCAGCTTGCATGTTATTGATGTATTTATTATTAAGTGAGTAAGAACTGATGGAATTTGATGGTTTTATTGAGATTCGAAGGTTTCTTCAAGCAAAAAAAAAAAAGGTAACACCAGAAATGTAGGTGAAAGCTGGAAAAACGTGTTGGAAATTTAGGTTGTAGATATTGAATGAACATTACAATAGCAGTTATAACACACGCACAATTGGTTTTACAAGGTAGTTGTCAATCTACATTGGAAAATGTCCTATCAAATTCTATCTCAACTGTCTAAAACAAACATTTTACTGTGCAGTTCAAATTTGCTTTTTGTGTTTGGGTGGACGGAGACTCCTTGAAGAGTATTCAGTTGTGAATGACACTTATTTTTGGTTCCCTCCATGATAATTTACACTAAAACCTAAGAAGATACAATGCTACATAGTAGCAGTTGAAATAATACTAAATCCTAAGAAGATACACTGCTACGTAGTTGCAGTTGAAATATTAACCCAGTTCACTATCAACTGAATGAACCATACAATATCTAGTCCATAAATAAATATTCAACTTAATTGGTGTATTTCTCCCCCCTGAGGGTCATACGACCCCTCAACAGGAGTCGCCTCCCCAATCTGACTCGCTGGCAGAACCACAACTCCTCATTTGTCACTTTTATTGCTCTATATTGAATTTATTACATTTACAGTAAAGATCCTCCAATTAAGACCACCTCTATACAGAGACCACCTCTATAATAAAACCATTCGGTTCTGTTCTCAAGCTCAATAAAGACACTAATATGAACCTCCATAAAGAGACCACCTCTCTATTTCAACCATGTGAGCCCAGTCCAAGGGTGGTCTAAATAGAGAGGTTCTGCTGTAGTATTTTATAGCATTGAGAAACAGACATATAACTGAATTTATTGGGGCTATTATGAGCATGTAGATAACCATAGTTCCGGATCAAGATCCAACACGAGATCCCGCTCTACCTCAGTCCGTGAGTTATCACCTTGTTAATCCTGCTGAAACACAGGAATTCCAGAAATGTCACTTCATGCGCTATAGTTTCTGGTGATTTCCTTCTCATATATCTCGCATATGACAATCTGAAGGCCCATGGTAATTTAGATTACATTTATGGTATTTCATGAGGTGGGATTTTACATAAATGTCAAATACATTGGTAGGCTATATCAATAGAGAGCGGTATTTTGCTAATAAAGTGTATAATCTTTACATCATCCACGAGATAGGGTTGTTCTCAATAAAGAGGTGGTCTCTTTATGGAGGTTTGGCACCACAAAAATGTTTTTTCATGGAACACTGGAACAGTCTCTTTAGAAAGGCGGAACTTATTGGACATTTACACATTACATCACAACATACATACGAGCGTACCAGATTTCACACTACAGGATATATTAACTCCTCAAAGTAACAGACAAATGTACAACAGTATATTACCCACTGTTTTAGCTACGTTTCCTTATCTCAAGCGTTTTTAAGCATCCAAGTTTTAAACCGTTATTTTGCTCTGATATATTAGATTGCACTATTATAATAGACAAGAGATTTATCCCTCTACTGCTGTGTAGTTTGTATTTTGCGTTGTTTATATTTCTCACCTGCAGAGAACCAACAAAACACGCTGGTTTAATTAAGTCATCACTCAAACTGTTGTTTGACGCTCCGATGACTTCACATCTACACCAGGTCATTGGATCATTCCAACTGCCCGGAAATCACACAGTTCGATCCATTTGACCATTTGACATTTGAAAATTTTCTGATTATCAGAATGATTGATAATGTGCAGTATTAACACGAAGGGAAATGATAATTTGTTCAAGTTATCCATGAATTCGAGTTATCAGGGTTCTAGACAAACCAACTTTACTGTTGTCCTAGTAAACTGTTTGTGGTTCTCATGAACATTCACTTGCCTGACCTGTACCTATTCAACGTATAGGTGCCATGGATCAGTGTGCAACTGTTTAGGGATGAGTTTGCTCAACATCCTTCACCAGACCCAACCAGAAATCGAACCAACAACCTTCTGATCACAAGTCTAACTCCTCTATCTACTTGTTTTATATTTCCACCTGTGAAGCCAAATCCACCCGTCACTTGACTACAAGACGAGACCTTGGGCCACGATTCTTATTCAATTTAACACTCACTGCATTCCGCGAGGCCACTGGTTTGTTTGCAACTTTGTTACAGATTGAGATGAAAGAGGCATAGGACCCTCAGTTGGGTAAAAAAATGACCATAGTCGCACGTTTTTTCCCGTACTACAAAAAATCATTTAAATTCAAATAACTTTGTACAGTAAAACTGCCAAATAAGACCTCTATATAAGCCCATTTTTGACAATTTCAAACCTCCATACAAACCCCACCTTTAGAAAGACCACCTCTATCGAAACCACTTCAGGCAAGCACCCGGATGTCTTAAAGTACTCTATAGTGTATATGCATGTGTAACCGTTTAAACTAATCACCAACAGGCAGAGAAACCCAAATTTTCAAAACCCCATCTAGTGCCTCAAATACATCGTCTTCAGCTTTACTTTACCACACACTGAATTTCCCGTCATCGTCGTCTTCAGGCCAAAGGGTTGTTTACAAGACACCGGCGGATTTCAACGTCTGGGTTTCAACTTGTAGCACTTGCTCAAGGTCGCGACATTGAGCACTCACATCAGAGACTCCTCGGCCTTTCATGTCGGAGAACGAAACCCGGATCGCATTACGCTGGTCAGGCATCGCTGGGATGTCTAATGGTTTTTGGAACGAATGTTTTTTTCACTGTCTATCCACGTCTTTTTCAGTTAGTTTGTATTTTGACGAGACATACTTACGACTTGTTTACAATTTCCATACGTCTTCATCCAGTAACTTTTGTAGTTATGACCTGTGGGTCAATTTACAGGTGGTCAAGCAGAACTGGGGTCTGTCTACCTGTGTAATAATTTTTTACGCTTTCTGTTGAATGTTTTTTAAACATTGTTGACATAGTTCTTCAATCACAACACCCAAAACTTACTTTTAGTCGTCACCATCTTCAGAATCACTCTCAGTCAAAATTCCCACGGTAATTAACTTTTTTTTGCAGTTTTCTTTTAGTATTTCAACATGATGTTGCCAAAATCTGTTTACAATTCACCCAAGATTCCAGTCTCTACTGCAACTTTTCCAATCTTGTCTGCAACTGACAAGGAGTGAATTTTCTCAACATCCCCTCTCAGCCCACAGTTTAACCTTTTTGAGGTTTTCATGTTGCAAAAAGCAATCTGGATCAGATTATATTCACTGAGGTGCGACTGACGCCTGTCGACCTTCATAATGAGTTTTTTTCACTTGTACAGCAAAGAGTTTTCTTTGGCCGTCTTTTAACACGATGTTGCAACAACTTGTTTATAGTTTACACCAGATATGCACAGAGGTTTCGTTCACTGACTTCATGATATGTGAAGCTCTCATAGTACAATAGAGCCTTGTTATGTCAATATTGCTAATCTAAAAATTTTGGTTATATCCAGGTTAGTTTCATTTCCCTTCAACTGCAATATGAACATATAATATCAGTTTGTCATGTCAAACACTGATGATCTCGAGATTCTACTATTATATCTGCAGCTTCAGAATAACAAGTTTCTAAAACAATTTGTGAAATCATTGAGAAATATTGGCTATCACAAGCATTTTACTTTTCTTCTTACAACTTCAAATAACAAGTTTCCACTGTGTACCAATGTGAATTTAATCATAAATGGATTTGCTCATCATCCAGTTCAAACAGTTAGCATCACTTAGTTTCCTAATCTGTTGATCTGCTTGATACAGATGACTCCCATGAGCGCATTATGACAGCATTATCATGCAGCCTCCCTTCTGTTCGCCTCGGTCCGTTGGCGCACCTCGCTTGGCCGACCACCGCGAAATGCAGGATAAACCATGCTCTGTATTGAAGGTGCTGATTGCACATTTATTGTATGCAGTAGAACATCTCTATTGAGACCACCAAAGGGACTGACCTCAAATGGGTCCCAATGATGTGGTCTGTTCGTTTTCATTATTTTATGAAGGTTTGGGACTTCAAGAAATGCTCTTATAGAGGTGATCAAAATAGAAAGGTGGTAGTTCCAACCATGTTGCAATCTACTATACAGTAGGAACCTCCAATTAGACCACTTCTGAATTAAGACCATTACTTGCAGCCCTAAACCTTCAAGAGACCACAGCAAACCTGTATAAAGAGATCATCTATCTATTGAGACCAATTTAAAAGAGTGGTCTTCTATTCTAAATTGACCATTTGCAAAACGTCCAGATCTAATATACTGTTGTAAATTCTCCATGCGAGGACGATACGCCCAAATGCCCCATTTACCAAGCAGTGACCACCACTTGTGACATGTTGATCAGAATGCTGAGTTGGCTCTCAATCACATGTTGCTCAACGTGAGTAAATCTCTGGATTGCTGGATTGAAGAATGTCTGGAATCAGCCTTATAAAAATACATCAACAACTGACCGGAATGTGACAGACATTGACCCAGTTTAAATGGTCACTCTGGAATGGTCTTGACCTAGTTATCTAGCCGGTCTGGAATCTGGCAACAGTAGAACCTCTCTATTAGGCCCACCCAGGAACTAGCCTCAAGTGGTCCTGATAAAGAGGTGGTCTCTTTATACAAGTTCATGTGGGTCTCTTTATGAAGGTTTGGGATGATGTAGAATGGTCTCATTATAGAGGCTGTCATGTTCTATAGGTGGCCATCAGTCGGAGTCTCTCCACTGACCGGTTTTGGCCCACAGGGATAATTGGCCGATTTACAAAGAGACAAGTGTTTCACTACAGGTGGCGCTAGCAGTCCTGGTATTTTCATATTTATGGAGACAAGACATCGGAATGTTGACAGAGGAACGGAGATATTATTGCTATGGTACGAAAACGGGAACATGTCGCCACATTGTAAAAACTAGGTTATTAACAATGAGTAAAAAAGAATGAACTGTACCTATAACCTCTGTAAAGACCCGGGGGCTGGCCTCAAGTTGTGTCAATAGAAAGGTGGTCTCATTATAAAAGTTTGGGAATAGAAGTGGTCTCTTTGTCGAGGTGGCTGGATTTACACAAGTGTTTAACTACAGGTGGCGCTAGCAGTGCTGATATTTTTATATTTATAGAGACTAGACATCGGAATGTTACAGAGGAACTGAGATATTGGGGAGAGTGTCATCATTCTCGAAATGTATTAGCAGCATTACTGGTACATAGACGATGGAAGAGTGATATGTATAAAGCTTTCGTAACCTAAGGTGATCACAATACAAAAGTGCTCTTCTCATAGAAGTTTGAGACAAAATGGTTTAATTATGGAGGTGATTGTTTAATGAATTTTCTCAGTGCTCTGTTAATGGAAACTTGGGAGTGCAAAAATGGTCTTATCATCAAGGTGATCTCTTTACAAAGGTGGTCTGATTAGAAAGTTATACACTAAACTGTCCAATGAAAGCCACCTCTGTAAAGAGACCACCTTTATATTAAGAGCACTTGTCACAGACCCACACCTTCACAAGAAATACCACCGTAAACCTTTGTAAAGTGACCACCTCTCTATGAAGACCACTTGAGGCCAATTGCTCAGGCAGCCTACATAGAGAGGTTCTACTGTGCTACACTACAGGAGCATTATTTATAAAGCCAAGAGTTGGTATGTTGGCGGATTCTCCGATCACATCCGACAGTCGATAGATGCTGATATATGACCTGCTGGCCGGATTCTGACTCGTACCAACATGTTTGTAAACACTGATAGTGAACGTTATTGTTGTCTAATTGTACATGTCACAATAGAAGCAACAACAGCAAATAATGATATTGTCCAGAATGTTCCAGTCAGCAATGTTCTTGACAAGATCCTATTAATTAAGATAGTCAGGAAAACTACTTTTACGTATGATGACTGTTTTGAAGTGCTGAATTCCATGTTACAAAGTTTGGAACTGTCATATTAAGATGTATCTATATATCAAGTGGGTTTCTAAATGTTTAACTGACATGTTCTCAATAGAGGTAGAAAATGGGTCCTTTTATGAAAGTGGCCTTAGTTGGCAGTTCTACTCTAAACAAAAGAACAAGAATTACAGACCAACCCCCAACCACCCACATTGTATTTCAATGTATCAACTGTCTTATTGATGAACACGAGTCAGTGTCTTAAACCACTAAGCCACAACTGCCCACAAAACATGTATGTAGCAAGCAAACAAAAAACAATTTTAAACCATACTAAACCAGCCGTTGAATTTCTTCACCCATAAACCCCCCAACGTATACAGCTTCTCTTTAACTCCGAGCAAATCTGTTTGTCGTAAATTTGTGCTCGTTGATAAGTGCAGATAGTAGGTGCATGTTGTGCACCTGATAGAGCCGGATTTGCACCTGCCAGCACTTGGTGACGGCACTCACAACTCGGCACTTGGAGGGCGCACTTGGAACCTGCACTTAGTGGGCCAGTTTGTGTAACGCGCCGCTTGTTGTGGAAAGTACAGTAAGACTTGCTTATGTCCATCTGTAATAAGACAATTTTATGCGGTCCAAAGCCTTCATAAAATTTCATGGGTTCCCAAGCCTTCATAAAATAAGTCCATGAGACCACTTGGTGCCATCCTCTTAGTACAGAGGTTCTACTGTACCAGCACAAATTTCAAAGAGACAATAGTACAAAATTGACTCTAAAATGGATCCATGTACAAAATTCAACCAAGAAATGTACATGTAAGTTTTGATACACATCATCATATTACAAACTCAAATAGAGACAAAGAGCAAACGAAGAGCAAACGGAAGGAACAGGCACACAGAAGCAGCTTTGTTTATGCATGTGATGATGATGCTGATACCAGGAAGAACAACACATGCAGAAACTGAAACTACATCATATAACATTTCAGAGGTACACAGCACTCCCCACTGATACATACACAGTCACAGACACCACACAAACATAGTGGTCAGCCAGTGGTCACTATAGCGTTCACCGCAGCTTACAGCATAACCTAACCATTGGGTTGACCTCAAAACGTCTCAACAGAGAGGTGTTCTCGTTATAAAGGTCTCTCTTCTCTAGACCCATGTACAATATGACCACAACTGACATGAAACTGACCACAGCAGGGTGCGGTCATCCTGGCGGTCACTTCCATTTTCCCACAACCTAAACACGTCTGCTCTGTTTACTGTCTGTGCGTTACTGGTCTGATGTTGTGATACGCAGCGGCTTTTAAACAATTAGCGAAACACACAGCAGATAGTGACCGAAATAAACATTGTTATCACAACTGGGCCAACAACGTTGTGACCTGGTTTTTGGCTAATGAGGTCGAGAAAGGCGGATTTTCACCTTTAGCAGAGAATGTATTTCTTGCATTTCTTGTTTGGTCGTTTATATTTGTAGGCTCATTTTGATTTTAATTTGATGACACATTTTTGTCATTACTAATAGTCCCCATATCATTACAGCAAAACACAATGTTCCAATATAATTAAAGCAGAAACACAATGTACTAATGCAGCTATGAGGCAGAACATTTCTAAGTATTTTTTCCTGTATTGTTGATCTGGTTGTGATTTTTCCGCAAATCAAAGTACAAAACTTTGTGGACTTTTAAAATGTACCTTTTTGATAACATATTTGAACATTAAACATTTTTTTAAACACATTTGAATGTTGAGAGTTTAACTTCAATAATCCAGTGACTTTAACTTTGCACGTCAGCAGCAACAAAGGTGATTTTGTGTGGGTTTCAAAAACACATTGTTCATGTTTAAGTCAATTGTCTTTGTCAAGTTTCGTGATGTCACAACAGCCAAGATGACAGTGGCGTGATATATTGCAATGTTCTCTGACTGAGAGTAAAACTATTCTAAAACAGATTCCACCAAAGATAGTGACATCATGTAGACATCAAAGAGTTCCGTGTTTCTGTAAAAGATATCAGCAATTTGATATTGCTTTTGTCTCAAATTGATGGCTTTTGTTCATGATCTTTGCATATATTGACATATTTGATTTTCAACATAAGAATGCACAGAGCATTTCAATGGTTTCAAATATACAGAACCTCTATACTGAGACCACCTCTACTGTAAAAGACCATTTTTATGGTCCTACGATTGCCTCCATAAAAAGACCATCTCTATATTTAGACTACTTGAGGCCAGGTTCATGGAGATTATAGAGAATTGTCTGAAAAGTTGTTTGCAATTTACTTTTTTACGTACGCTGAATGTACAATTGAGAATAACCATATAGAAGCATTTTAAACACCCATGGGCTTTTTGGTTTTTAACTTTTTCAAATTACCTTGTGGGCCTTTACATGAGTACATTTCAAACAACGTTATTGATTTGTATAATCTATATGCCATAGCGTTGTAATTTGTTTGTTCTATAATTTGAGTTGAGGCTTAACATGAGGATGGGCCTTAATTAAACAGTTGCTAAATTATGATATAATTGACATCACATTCTGTACTATTGTTACCATATGGCTTGAAACTACAAAACAAACGTAATTAATTGTTTTCTTCGATTTCTAGCGACAGTATAAACAAATGTGTCGCAGTGACTTCATGACTGCTGCCAAGAATAGTAATAGAATAATAATGACTCCACCGCTGCGTGTAAAAAACCTGTTGACCGCTAATGACAATGACAGATTTAATTGCACCAGGAACCAGCCCATTAGAATCTGTGCCATGTACATGCGCAACTAAAACTTAATGACTGATAAGGTTTGGTAGACGTGTTGCACTTTTTGTTACATTTTCTTCAACATAAACTATTCCATTTCAAACGTACATAGAACGTCTATATAAACACCAATAAAGGCCCTTCAGTGGTCTCAATAGAGATGGTCTCCGTAGGTGGTCATGTTTACAGGTTCTATGGTATGTTCAAATCAGTTGAAATGGAGTTATTCATCACGTAAATTGGAGACAAAAACTTAGTGCTTGATAAGGTTGTGTTGATGATGGTTTATGTTACAGGATTATCATGCTGGATTATCACCGTCTTATCTGGGGCGTGACACAGGGTGGGAGATTAACACATGTGTTTATAATCAATGTTTATGGCCAGATTTTAATGCGATTTGGTTGATATACTGTATAAGGCCTCATAAAAGCCTATAGGTTTAATACTGAAGTAGGATTCATACTCATTCATGAGTGTATATTATAGGTCGCAATCTACATCTTGGCTAATACATCTATATATAAACAGAAATTCAAAGGGAAAATGCCAAAAAGCACTTGAAATGTCTTAGGTTCATGAACAATTAAAGGCCAGTTGCGAATTAGGAACAAACATTGTCAGATGTTCACATATTGTTGGCCTTTCAGTCTTATCTGCTGCTCAGCAAATCTTCCAACACTGTTCTCTCTCATCTCCCCGGGGAGCATACAGTTGGAGTTGCCTGTAGTTCTAGCAACCGATCGATCTACACTATGCAATCATTCATATTAATTTACATTGCCAGATCTGAACCCATTTAATGTGTAGGTACCACAGAGCGGTATAGACAGCTTTGAGAAGGATTTGCTGAACATCGACCACCAAACCCGACCAGGAATCAAACCCACAACCTTCTAGTCCGAAGTCCAGGTCCCTAACCACTGGGGAATGGAAGCACCATACCACTCAGCAAGTACTTATATTAAGGCCAACATGTTATTTTGTACCGATTCGTAGAAACGCGAATCTGGCCAACGTTTGGAATCTTAATGCCTAACTAATGTAGTGCCTTGCACTCGAAGCTGTAACATTGACATAATTCACTGCGATCTGCGACCTAATTCCCTCAGACTTCCGGTGCTCTCTGTTACGTCTGCTTTCCGTCTTACGATAACTTACTTCATTATGTATCTGTTTTAATTTTGTTATCAATGAATTACAACAGGCACAGCATGTAAATCGTAAGTCTGGTTTGCCGAATATAACTTTTTGAGACTTTTTGTCAATAATTTATTACATAATAATGCTTCATAATGACACTATCAGGAAAGTATGGCCAGGGAATACAAATCGTGTGTCTGGTTTGCTTAAAATATCCGCTAGTCCACAAAGGAAATATCTTAATTGGGGCTAAAACTTGCGTAGGTGTGGCTCGCTGTTTTCATTATGTCAAGTTTTGTAGTTTACGACCTAATTGTTGCCTCAGAAAAACGTACGATGGAATGTATATTAATTGGGACGAATTAAACACTTGTTGTGGGGCAGTTGTGTTTTGTGGCCGTTGTGTTGCAAACTTCGCGTTGAAATTGCACATTGGTAGGAGAAGTGATAGAAATCTTTTAGAAAAACTATTTGATTGATGAACGTAGTACACACAAAAAAACAATAATTCGAAATTGATGTACAGTAGAACCTCTAAATGAGACCACCTCTTATAAAGATATCACTTCTATCAAAAGACAAATATTCACAGTGCCAGACAAACATAAAAAGACCATCTGAACCCTCCATAAAGGTGCCACCTCTCTTTGAGACCACTTGGTAGCAGTCCAAGGGTGGTTTTAACAGACAGGTTCTACTGTACCAATCTCGGACAATCAGACAAGTAACTTTCCGTGACCTGCTTATTCATGTCCGGAATCAAAACTATTACAACCATCACAAACACGGTAATTTTACATTTCATCAGATGCCAATTCCAGCGTCTAGAACAAATCTAGACCATCTAGAACAAATTGCTGGACGAGTCGGATCCTTTAATCACTTAAGATGGAATGTCAGGGCCGGTCGCATTCCACGGATCACTGAGCAAATCCTGGTATGGCTGTGGCCAAGTGGTTACAGCCTTGGACTCGTCATAGTTCTGTGGCCACATGGTCAAGATCTTGGACTCGTAGTGACACTGAGGGTGTCAATCAAGCAAATGATATTTTACGCTCCATCAAAAAGTATTAGTTTGTAAGAAAGCTACTGAACATAATAATTTGGGGACAAGTCTGACTCTGTGGACAAGTGGTTAAAATCTTGGACTATTGACATTAAGTATCAATACTGTGGATTTGTTTTGGTTTTGCACTGGATTAGACGTTCAGTTGGTGTACATCATAAAACAAACTTATGAACACATGAACTTTGAGTTTTTTTCCAGTAGAACCTCTACATATACCCACGAGTTAGCACATGTCCAGCCCTGGGTCTGTCTGACACCTTCAGGTATTGGACAATCTCATAAAAGCCATGTACACTAATTGAACTGAGCCAGAAACATTTGTAAACAGTGAAGCCTACAATGCAAACAACTTCTATGAAGAGACCACCTGTATAATAGGACCATTTTTGTGGGTTCCGGCCTTTCATTGAGAGACAACTGTGAATCTCCATAAAGAGACCACCTATGAATTCAGTACACCAAAAGTAGTTTTATTAGAGAGGTTCTAGGGTATATGTCTAGCCAAGTGTTTTCCCGTAGGTCTCTCTATCCGGGATTTCTCACACTTAAGGTGCAGAGGAATTTCATAAAACTACATACACTAATTGAACTGGACTTTTTTACTTAAGCAACAGCAGACCCTCTGAAAAAAGGTCACCTCTATAATAAGATCTCTATAATAAGACCATTTCTCGTGCTCCCAAAACTCCTTAAATAGTCCAACGTGAACCTCTACGAAGTGATCACCTCTATATTGAGACCATTTGATGGAAGAGCCAACGGTGGTCATAAAAGAGTTGCTCTACTTTTCTCTCTTATCTAAGGTTCTGTTTTACTTTGGTATTATCTAACCCCGAGTTACGAGCTCTTGGCATCGGTTGTGTATTTACAAGTGTTGGCCGCCATGTTTCTGTCGTCCCCTGCTGGCCATTTTCTCTCACTCCAGCTGTAACAGCAGACTTTGGGTCGCACGTGACACCAGGAACCCTCAATACACAGCTGTACCAATGGCATCAAATTTTTAAGTCAATGTTGTCCATACAAGTACAGTAGAACCTCCCATTAGGACCACCTCTATAAAAAGACCATCTCTATAATAAGAACATATTTTGCGGCCCCAAATCTTCACATAGAGACAGATGCTAACCTCCAGAGAAAGGCCATTCTCTCTATTGAGGTCAGTCCAAGTGGTGGTTTTAATAAACTGTAACAGAACTGCTCTTGAGTATAGAATTGTTGATGATCTGTATTGGTCACAGACACATTGGGCCAGAAACACTCCAACCCAAAACCACTGAACTATGACCGAGTTCACAGTTTGCACTCATTGTTGTCAGCTAAATCTCTCTGACGTTTGACCAACAAACAAGAGGAACATGAACACAACCACAGCCCCATACAACAAGGCAGGAATTACGTCACGTTTTAGTCTCATCACGTTTTACCTCCATCTTGCCCATGCAAAGTTAACAAAACTAGGTTTGATTTGACACATTGCACACAATGTATTGTTTGTTAGGGCTTCACAGAAACACTAATTTTTAAATACAGTAACATTGTCTTCACCTTTCATAACGACCATGGACCGCTTCTGGCTTCATGTGGTCATAATAAAGAGGTAGAGATCTTTTAATAAGTGTCTTTACAGAGGTGTTTGTAATACAGTACGTGAAATATCTCAACACTCTGTGTGTTGTGTTAAAGGTTTGTGGCCCAATAAATGTGAGCCCCCAATGTGTGTGTATTGACAGACAGAGTACGACCTGCCACCTGGTGCCAGAACCTGAAACCCACAACAAACATCTAACAAACATCTAATTCTCCAGGAACGAGTCGCATATTTCACCCATTTCTATTGATGAAGGTTAAGAAAATGTTAGGCCTAGGTCATGTTTCTTTTTTTATACAGAACCTGCACTTAGGAACATTGGTACAGAGACCACCTCTGATTTAAGATTATCTTTAACAGTCTCAAAATCTATAAAGAGATTGCTGCAAACCTCTATCAAAAGACTACCTCTGTAATGAAAGCACTTTAAACATTCCACCAGTGGTCTTAATAGGGGGGTCCTATGGTATATGCCTATAACATAGATAAAATATGTCTACAAAGCGTTGCATAATTTATGCTTCAAATAATCTTCATTCTTTTATCTTCAAAGCCGCAATAAAGTAGATTTATTTTGTCACTGTCAAGAAAACTTTAGTGCAAATAGAAGATTATAAGGCATTAAACTTGTCTTCACAATTAATCCTAACTAAAAATACTGCTACAAAACACAAAAAATCGAAGTTTCAAAATATTAAGCTTTTATTCTCTTCAACAAGCAGTAAAACAAGTCATTGAGACACGGTCAAGAAAACTTGCGACATACTGTAAGATTTAAAAATACGGCTACAAGACACGGGCTACAAGATTTACGTTTCAAATAACTATCATTCCTTTTCTCTTCAAAGGACCAATAAACCAGGTTAGCGGAGTCTGGATCTGATTTACACAGAGTCCTCAGATTCTGGATCAACCTGAGTAACTCAATAGGCAGTGTCGCTCCTTAGATTTCGTCACTATGGATGATTGGGAAAGTGAACATCAATTAGGCTTCATTTTCTACAGCTCCTCTTTAAGAACACCAGGGGCCTGGCTTCACCAGTAGTGGTCTTATTAGAGAGGTGGTCTCCCTATAGAGGTGGACTTCAATAGGTAGTGTCGCTTCTTAAGTTTTGTCACTATGTATAGTTACGAATCTAATATAATAGTAACATCTCTATTAACGACCCACGGCTTGTCTCAAGTGATCTCTTTATGGAGGATTTTGGTGGACATTATAAATGAAAAAAAACTCAATATAGAGCAAGTCTTACTTCTCTATGAAGACCACTTGGATTCTAAATAGAAATTTGGTCTCTTTATGTGTATATTCGTCTGAGATTATGCTAAACGTTTGGATTGTATTGAAATTAAATAGCAAACTCGTGGTAAGAAAACAGGAAAAAGTAGGTCAAATTCTTAAATCTGTGGTCCATGAACAAAGTTATAGAGGAAGAGGAACGGGAGAAGAGATGGGCGGAAAGGTGGGAGGGAGGAGGGAGGGACTGATGGAGGAGATTGATAATCTTGATGTTTACTGGGTCACAGTTTGGTCTGAAATCTACAGTCTTCAATATCACAATATGTCATACGTCACAACATATTTGTGTTGCAGTCTATGTATTGTGGGAACGTACTAAAAGATTTCTGGGTCACAATCAAAGTTTAACAATTATAAAGGTTACTCTAGTGCAGCCTTTAACTTCACAATTTAATTCAATTTCATTCTTCAATACCTTAAATTAAATTAAATTTTACATTAGTCAAAGTGCTATGGAACCTCTCTATGAAGACCACCTGTGAGCCTGTCCCTAGTGGCTTCAATAGAGGTGGTCTCTTTATAGAGGTTCACAGTGGTCTCTTTATTCAGGATTCGGACCACAAGAAATAGTCTTATGAAAGTGGTGGTCTTAATTGTAGATTCTACTGTATTGTACTCCTGGGAACTTTATTTCGTGCTGGGATTTCATGACCATTTGAAAATTAGTTTTTTGGGGTGTTTTCTGGTCACAGTTTATTTTTTATGGTACGTAATCGAAAATTCATGCATCCTTCAATACCTTAATCTAATTTCTCCATAAACTACAACCTGTCAAATTGTATTTCTGTGGAGAATACATGGAATGATTTCTGGGTCCTGGTATAATCAGTTTCACATTCTAACTGTTCAATCTGAAACTTATACAACTGTCAACATCTTAATCTACCTTAATTTCTTCAGGTCGCAGCTATCAAAGAGCATTACGCTAGCTCTATAGACTGTGAGAATGAACTAGTTGATTTCTAGCTTGCGGTTCTATCAAAGTTAAGCATTTACTATCACACTATGAAACATAAATACATCTTCAAACATCTTAATCTATTTTAAAGCCCTCAATTGCCAACAATTTCATTTCTTCTGTTGCAACCAATCAAAATGGTTGTTTTTAGCACTTTAAGAACCTCCCCTGAAGACCACCTCTCCATTGAGACTACCTCTATAATAAAAGCAATACTCTTGTCCCAAACATTCATATGTGATGAAAATAAACTTCCATAAAGACACCACCTCTCTAGTACCACTTGAAAGCAAGTCCCCAATCAGGTGGTCCTAACATAGAGATTCTACTGTATATCATTCCAGAGTTGAGGCTATTTATGTCATGTTTTCTCTGCCTGCGATTTGCTATCACCCGACCCCACAGCTCTTGGAGATTAATTCTCACCAGCTTGTCTTAAAGGAGAGAGTTAAAGCAGCAATTAATCTCAAAGAGAGGCTTTAACGTCCTATAAACAGTGCACGGAGCGTCCGCAGCCGCGTCTAAAACAGTCAAACGGAACACGGATACACAGGAAATGGTTCATTCAGACGGAAATACGGCCTGGTGGTGAGTGAACAAGGGTGCATTATGGCCAGCTAGATGAGTGATTTTAATTTTGTTATGATGGATCCCAGTGGAAGGTATTCAATGGTTTTAATGTTTTGGAATTCTTTTTTGATTGGGAAAACAGATGATACATTTTTGCTGATAGTGAACTTTTTCGTTGTAAAGGAGTTTGAGAATATGGGTACATCATGTTGGTCTAGACAAATGGCTTTAATTTTGCCAATATTGATGCAGACGTAGGTTGAATACAGTAGAACATTCAAAATAGAACCATCTTTTGGGACTGGCCATAAGTGATCTCAATAGAGAGGTGGTCTCTTTATGGAGGTTCGTGGCTGTTTCTATATGAATGTTTGGGACAATAAAATGTTCTTATTACATAGGTGGTTTGTGTAAGAAGGCAGTCTTTTTTGGAGATCTGCTGTATTTGCCTTAGAACTCTTCCATTGATAATACTGGTGCATTACGTTAGCCGAGATGATTGATTTTAGACTGCAAATTATCCATAACAGCATTTTTAATAGCAGATGTTGTAGAATTCTTCCACAACAGATATGTTTCTTGGCAAGAAGTCTTAAAATGCATGACGATTACAACTACCAAAAACAAAACTCAATGATAAAGCAACAATTCTGGTATTCGGAGGGTTAATCAGAGACATGGGTGCATAATGTTGATCTACATGAGCAATTTTGATATGTGGATGATTGATGTCAGAAGTAATATTGTGAGATTTGGAGTTTTGGATTTATATCACTGATAGGATTTTTTTCTTGTCAGGAAACAAGTCTTTAAAAATGGATACAGCTGGGTTTTCCGATGTAAGATTCATGATTGATGAAGATAAATATTTCTTACACGATGCGCTCCATATGTCATTCATATTTACTACTGGTATCCACAATATGATAACAAGATGTCAATAAAGAGATGAAGTACGTGAGAATGACTATAAGTAAATGTAATACGTTCTCATAGTGTACTCTTATTCGTAGCATCGTTGATAAAAAGATATTAGCGTAAAATGGAAAAGGTTTTAATGATGATGCAAACATCATTATTTCACGAAACTTTCAATATATGAAAAGCTATGAAAAAGTGCAATGAAGACATCAGCTGTATCATATGAATGAACAAGGTTGAATGACTCGGTAAACATCGTTATTTTACTTACATTGCTTTTTACATTCAAAATACACTATACATCTAACAGCCAATGAAGAAACCTTCTATAAATGGACCACCTCTACGATAGGACCATTTTTCATGCTCTCAAACCTTCCTAGTCCACACGGATGTATGTTATGTTAAGACATGTTGTCAGAGGTGGTCTTAACATTACCTAGCATTTTACTCATATTGCTTCTTGCACTAGTCAAAACACTTTCTACTCATAATTGATACACTTCCTGTACATAATTTTGTCACCTATAAACTCAATGGAGATGTGATTCAATGACAGAGAAGTTCATCACCAAATGTCACTCAATAAAGGTTACAGCAAATTACATTTCCATCACACGAGTCAAAACACATTCCACCCAAAGATAAAATTCATATACATAATATTGTCACACATAAAGCTAAATGACGATTCGGATCATCGACCGTAAACTTCATAACCTTAGGTCATACAGAGGTCACTCCACGCTTCACTGCATTTGTCAAAACACATTCCACTCAAGTATATAACAAACTGCACCTCACAATCATATAAATAAAATCTCCGTTAATATCGTCACCCATAAAGTCAAATGAGGACTCAGTTCACTGACAGGAGAGTTCATAACCTGAGGTCAGTGTACGCTCCATCGCACACGGAGAATGTCGTTATATCACCAAAATAACACGCTCGGAGGCTGAGGTGGCGGAGATTTCCGCTGTCACAATAAACACTCTCATCATTGGAATGACAGGCAGTTCTAGTGTCTTCAATCGTCTGTGATATAAACAGTCGACCTCTCAATCAAGACCACACTGGGTGGTTGGCCTCAAGTGGTCTCTGTAGAGGTGGTATCTTTATGGAGATTCATGATGATCTTATCATAGACGTTTGCAGTGGTCTCATAATGGAATTTGGTGTGGTGAAAATGGTCTTATTACAGAGCTGGTCTACTTGGTATGGGGAGAGAGGTGGTTTTCTGATGCAGTTTTGGCATGGTCTTTTTGTGAAGGGTTTGTACAACAAAAAATGATCTTATTATAGAGGTGGTGCCTTTATCGAGATGATCTTAATGGATGTTGCAGTGTCAGCCTCTCATCTTGAGGCTGTGGCAATAAACACTTGTGCTCATCTGAATGACATTCTTCCACGACGTCCTCCTCCGCAGTGTGACAGGCCAACGATTTATTCTCATCTGCTGCGGTGAAAACTCAACTTGTTTATTACGATGCACTAGCAGGAAGTAGATTATAAGAGCTTATTTTGTTGGTTTTTAATCATGTCTCATGTCAGCGTTTTTGAGTAATGCATTTCACATTTTGACCTATTTTCTAAATTGCATCTGATTCATTTTTTTTCTCCAGCGATTTTTCCTTATGATATCCCACAAATATGCTTTTAGAGGTTAGTAATCAGTTACTCTACTACTCACAATTCAGTGAGTAGGAGAGTAACTGATTACTAACTTCTATGGATATTCCTACTACTAATAATAGTCTGCATTAAGATAAATATGCTTTTGTTTTTCACCAAGGTTTCAAACTTTCCATCTTAACCAGCCCTAAAAATTTACACACAGTAGTAATGTACCTGCATCTGATGTTCTTACTTAAAAACATAGATGCTCACCACAAAACATGTGGTTACAAACTATTCTAGATTAAACAGCTCCATATATCTGAAGATCGTGTTTATTAAAACTGTACGCTGACAGCACGGTCCTGGGAAATAGACCAAAGTTCTGAGCCTCAGAGATATTACACAAACCCATAACTGGAGTTATGGGTTTCTGATATTACACAATGATGGATATGTGAAGGAGACCATGGGCTTGGGAAACGGACCAGGTTACACTTGCATCACAATGATGGATTTGTGAACAAGACCATGTTTCTACGCAGCTTGTACCTAAGTGTAGCTTTGGAAGGAATTTTTATGATCCCAGTAGAAGAAATGAGATGATGAAGGGTTGGGAGCAACGATTTCTCAACCTAAGTTAAATCTGAATCAATGACCTGATTGTATTAGAATCAGCGTATTATACAGAGAGAGTGCGTCTTAATTGTAGATTTAACTGCATTAACATTACAATTTTAGCTTATGAATTGGTATAGATCACTCCAGTATACTGTGAGGCCATCCATCAATGCCAGTCAAATGTTTCAAACTTGCTGACGTCTGCAGCCAATCAAATCAGGCTAATTTGCATATATCTATTTGAAAAACAGTGCTTGTATTCATCTCTTACAGACAACATAACAGGGGTTTCCCCATCTCACCTGCTTATCATTTCAAAAGCTGTCTATTGCTCTAAATGAGCAAAATAATGTGATGACCTCCTAAAAATGTTATTATGAAATTCCATCTAAAAATACGGCAGCCAGTATTGAAGTTTGTACACAACGACCCTGTCTCTGTAACAACGTGTTGATTTTCCGTTTCTTCACTTGTCCTTGTTCCATGATATATACGTCCTCACATACGGGGGAGTGAGTGCAGCTGCACTTGGACATCGCACCTGCCACGATCTCCTTGCACCAGTCAAGGAAAGGTGCAAATTATGGAGTGTGCGACATTTTGTACAGTAAAACTTGTCTATTGAGGAGACTTGTGGCAGTGGGGAAAGTGTCACTATTAATGAGGTGTCCATATTAGTGAAGTATTTAATATCTAACAAATATACGAATGGAAGAAGCGTGCCTAGTTCTGAGGTGACCATATTAGTGAGGTGTCCCTATACCAAGGTTTTATTGTATTATCATTATTTATCATTGTTGGCCATTAAAATCTAATAAGATTGATGATCAAATCATGAGTTGCGTGTAGATTCTCAAATGAGCTGAAATCGCACTAAAACGCTTGAGTTAAGGAAGATCTAATTCCTCACAGATGAGTAGATGAGTAAAGAGGTATAATGGTAATGCACCTCAAGAGCCTCAAGAAATATCTACAGAAGAACCTCTTTAAATAGAGCAGCCGAGAAACCAACCTAAACTGTTCTTAATAGCAAGGTGGTCTTTGTACGGACGTTCACAGTGGTCTCTTTATGACAGCTTGCGACAATGATAAATGGTTTTGTTTCAGAGGTGGTCTATTTGTAGAGGTGGTCTCAAGTGGAGATTGTACTATATAGTTCAAATGAACCTTACGGACCTGAAGTGTCATGTATCTATATACTGGGGGTTGACGTGCGAGTTAAGACGTCCAATGTAAACTAATATTTGCTCACTCTTGGTTCTTGAGCATAAAAATCTAGACACAATTTAGGAGAACCTCCAATTAAAACCACCTATATAAAGATACCACCTCTATAAACTATAATTAGACAATGTTTGCAGTACCATGCCTTCACTTCATGAAAAGACAACTATGAACCTCTATTAAAACACAACCTCTCTACTGAGACCACATGAGGCCAGCCCTCAGGTGGTCTTAACAGAAAGGTTCTACTGTATAATGCTCAAAATTTGTCTTTTAATATATTTAATGTTTTCAATACATATGATTACACGCACACAACAAATGGATTTGGTGACAGTAAATGACATTGTAAGTGTTCTCTAAATAAAAGCAAGGATATTTCCACTGCGTCGAATCCTCCCACAGAGGACGTTCGGTCACGTTGTCTGAAGCTAGACTCTGGAATGTGTTGCCAAGGTTATGTAGCCTAAATGGGGAAGCTGGCAAAGCCGACTGTAGGGCTTCATAGGTTGACCATATGACCATATGACGTTGTCTGGTCATGTTATATCAGTTTGATGTGCCAAACTTTCTCTATGGTTAATCAAAACAGTTCTCTGACCGTAGGTAGGCAGTCCACAGCTAGTAAGGAGCTCGTACATCATGTCTTACATTATTACATGCCATAGCCATGCAGACATGGAAAAAAAACATCCTGTCAAAATGTCTGCACAGCTGGTTGTGCCCTAGGCCTTAAGGAAATGTCCACAATCGAGATCATGAGACCAAACGACGTTGACCGGTCACCTATAAGTTTGCCACCTGTGGAAGGTGCCCTTGTCCAAGGCTCGACCTGCCGAATATAGAGCGGCTATTGGTTGGCGGTGACACTGACTGGCTGGCTGATAGATTGTCAGTGACAGTTACTGCTATATTTGTAACTGTGAAATGTCCACAATCAAGACCATGAGACCAAACGAAGTTGATCGGTCACCTACAAATTTGCCACCTGTGGAAGGTGCCCTCGTTCAAGGCTCGACCTGCCGAATATAGAGCGGCTATTGGCTGGTGACACTGACTGACTGGCTGCGATCACTGACAGTTACTGCTATTTTTGCAACTGTGTCTGTCATCCAACTCACTGTCCCACATAACTGACCAAGCGGTGACCGACAAATGACCGCAGCTGACAGTTATTATGTGACCAGTTTGATCAGAATCTACAGTGGAACCTCTCTATTAAGACCACCCAGGGCTTGTCCCAAAATGGTCCCAAAAGAGATTGTCTGTTTATGGAGGTTTGGGGATTGTGAGAAACAATCTTATCATAGAGGTGGTCGCTTTATAGAAGTTTCTTCAATAACATCCAGTTGATAGCAATAGAATGATCACAGTAGACAAAAGCATTTTTCACAACCACTTTACAGTCGCAGATCCACGGAGTAGAAGGACGGTCATCAATTTCTATGAGCATTGTGCAGTTCCATATGTGTACATGGGGGGCCCTCTGTTCTGAGAAAACCTGGATCTGCCATTGAAACAAATTCCTGCAGTGGTCGTCTTACTGGAGAGGTTCTACTGTACTTGCCTATCAACTTTCACATTGTCCCAAATACTTGACCGACAACTGACCATATTGTTCATTAACGTCCGTCGTCCATCAGTCGTCACCCTGGACTAAAAACTGACCTATAACATCACATCTGATCTTATACCTTATGGTTGTCATTGTTAATACATACAGTAGGACCTCTATATTAGGATCTTCTGAGTGACTGGATTCACATGGTCTCAGTAGGAAGCTGGTGTCTTCATAAAGCTTCATGATGGTCACTTATTGGAGGTTTGATACCACAGAAAATGGCCTTATTATAAAGGTGGTCTTATTACAGAGGTTGCCTTGATTGGAAGTTCCACTGTATTAAGGCGTCATGACTGTTGTCTTGTATATCGAGTGACACAGACTGTCCTGACACAGACACAGACTGTCCTGACACAGACTGTCCTGATTGACACATTTTTTCTCATGTTATATTTACTTTGTCTTCCATAAAGTTTGACCTACAAACACCAACGATCATCTTGTAAAGATGGCGTCTCTGTATTCGCCATTGATCCATCGTTTTGTGTCTTATAGTTTAGCTGTTACTGATAATTCTAAAATTGCTCTCAAATGCCAAATATAGAGCTCAGAATATTTGGTAACTTTTCAAAACCATGTGTAAATTTGTACAATGCACATCCTTAGAAGTCTCATTAAAATACGGCAGAACCATATCATTACTAGCTTCAAACTTACACCGCCTAATTAGAGAGGTGGTCTCTTTATGGGGGTTCAGGGTGGTCTCCTTAAAAGGGCTTGGGACTGCTGAAAATGGTCTTATTATGGAGGTATTATCTCTATAGAAAGGTGGTATTTTTTGGAGATTCAACTGAACGATCTCTACAATGTCGCATTACTGTACAAGTTTCACGAGTAGTGTATACACAAATGTATATCCTAATTCAAAATGATAAAATACAAGGTCCATGAATCTGGATTGTTCAATGAAACCGAGAGCATAAAATAAATGTATAACCTAATTCTCAGTGACAAATTGCTGATATTGTGTCCGTAACTCACTAGTTTCCCCACCTTCAGGAGATAACAACAGAGAAATGCCACGGTCACTGTGGCCTCAAATCAATCACTGAATCATGGCTGCCTTTATGAATAGTCAAAATAATTATGCTCTTATATTGTTCTGCATTCCAACATTGAGAGAGTTAGCTGTAATTGTGCCATGGGACTCGTGGCTCCAAGTTCATAGGCAGGGAATATATCAGATGCTGGTGGGTGAGATTTGAACCAATAATCATATGGCAGCAAATCGTCCAGCAGTTCAATCCATTACCAAAACTATGCTAACAATATAAAACATATTTTCAGACCACCATAAACCTTCATAAAGAAACCTTTAAAGACAATTTGAGGCCAGTTTCCCGTTGGTCTTAATAGATAGGTTCCAGTTTCTTTATCAACCCACAGTATTAAGATAACCCACAAACAGAGGTAAATGTCATGGTCACTGAAATCAAAGGCTGCATCAATAAGTCTTCCTTTTTCCACCTCCCTGTAATAACATGAGGAAGGTCGCACTGAAATGGCATGTTTGGCCGGAATTAGGCTGGAATGTGGCTAGAATGGTCTGGAATTCAAAACTAAACTTCCTCAATGAAATCTTTCTAAATCAAATAAACCCTTTTTCAATTTGCGAGTTGATAGCTTAGATATAGAAGCCAAGAATCAAACCAATGACCTTATGGTCTAATCAGGCAACTAAATCAACTATCAATTTACTTGAGTGAAAACTTTCAACACTTGATGAAAATGACTTTTCTGGGAATCGAACCCATGAGCTAATTAAGAGTACATATAAAGTACAGGTAACCATAAATTTTAAGACACCGACCAGTAGAGTAGACTCTCTATTAAGACCACCAGGGACTTGTCCAAAGTGGTTGCAATAGACAGGTGGTCTCTAGATATTTATAGGTGTCTGTTTGCAAAGATTTGGGACTGCAAAAAATTGTTTTACTACAAAGGCAATCTCTTTATAGAGGTCGTCATCATTGGATGTTCTACTGCACTTTATTCTTTTGTTCTGTCCACCGACATTGTAAAATCCACGCGAGTCTTTTCCTCCTTTCTGCCCATCCTCCCCCACACCACGAGACCTGCGTTCACGTGACTGAGCGTTCTGCATTGTGATTTGACATGTCAAGGTGTAACGTGAAGCCAGCGACGTCAACCTTTAAATGCCAGCGATTGTTGTGACTGTCCTGACGTGTTACAATGTTGCAAAGTTGGTCAAAACCATGCACTCAATATGCGTAATTTGTCACCGTCAATCACTTGAAAATTGGTAGATTCTCCACCCAACTGAAGTTTAGCTTGTCAGATCTCTTTGTTCTATTCAACCTACCAAAGTTTAGGTCATTGCATGAATTTGTTGTATACTAAACCTAACCATTTAAAGCAACAGACTGCTTGTAACATTATCATCTGTTGATCTGGGGAATTCCAAGTTATGATATCTTTAAGGTATTGAATATAAGAGTTCATTCTCACCAACAAGTATGCAAATGAGCTGTTTTGATTGGCTGCAGGTAGACCTACTAGTAAAATGATGGTTTTGACCAATGGGTATGATATAAGACTTCCATGCTATGCATATTATTCATGCTCATGTTTACTGCCTCGAGTCAGGTATGCCCCTGTATGTATCTCAGTGGTCACTCAGCACCTGATAAGAACAGCAGAGCAAGAAATATGGACATATAGACCATTAGACCTTGACATCAACAAGAACTTATCATGGGTAGAGCCATTGAAACCAATGCTTCAATGTCTCCAGAAGGATACGCCTGTATACCACCGGCTTTCCACATTGAAGATTATTACCTCAGATTGCTGATCACACAGATGTGGTTTGGCCTGAGCAACCCGCAATAAAGATCACTTCTCTATTGAGACCACCTTTGTTATAAGAGCATTTCAAGCGGCTCAAAAGAATCATAAAGACTAGAGACCATCATGAACCCCCATAAATAGACCACCTCTCTGTTGAGACAAGTTTAGGAAGATACCAAAGCTCACCTTGTTGGACTTACTCAGTATCTCCCTACTTTATCAATGAAGTGCATTCTAACACTACAGTTCCATGGACCAAGAGGATAGGTTCTGACAGCAATGCTGCTGACTGGTCACTCACCCCTCAGATTATAATCTTTCCCTCATTACCAGCCACTTGACCGCAAAATTCCTGGCTAGGCAGATTATAATCTCTCCAGGTCTTAGAATAGAGCCCTTGGGGATAGGAGTATAGCTAGAGTCTGAAGTATAGCAGTACTTTATGAAAGAGACTACAGATTAAGTTTGGAGTACGTTGTATCTTTGGTCACTGACCTATTATTTTGTAATCACTCCTCAATTATCAGACACTTGACCTGAATTCCGGCTCATGGAAAACTCTGGAATGTGCCATCCTATCTGACCATGTGCATTCACTGGAACCTCATCATTGGGTAATTTGACCTGAATACCTCATGGTAACTAAGTTACTCTATCCGCTGTCCATTTGCTTTCATCTCATAGATGCAATCGGCATATGCCTGTTATCTAACCATCACTGGCCTGTACTCGTTTGAATGGACTGTGGTTCGAGGGGGGAAGGGGGGAGTGAAAACTCAGCTTGATTTTTTTATTTTTGTTGGAAGAAAATCTTAAGAATCAAACATAATTTATGATAATAGTTTCATTTTCTTCATACCTCCTGACCCTGCTTATGCATGGTCACTTAAAATTTAGGTAATTACCATCGGTCTGCACTTGACCCGATTCCCAGCTAACTAACTCCGGCATATCTGCGTTATCTGACCGCAGGCTTTCATCTCACTGCTGCACTCACAGTATCTTTCAGTTCTGTCACCTGATGTGTACCAGATTATGGTGTAGGTACCATCAAAAGTTAGGAATGAATGCCACCTGGTTCAGTCCCTCCTATCTGTCATACATGTAGTAGAACTTTCAGTTAACAGAACCTCTATAGAGACCACCTCTACCATAAACCACCTCTATAAAGAAACAACCTCTATAATAAGATGAATATTCACGTCTTCTCTTTCCCCATTGCACTATGACCCGGTTCACCATTTGGGTCTCATCAGGAACTAACAGCAGAATGTGGCTCTCATAAGCAACAGACGACGTAAAAATAGTCGAGTATTTGTAAATACTGTATCGTAGCAGGGAGTCGCCAGGTCAGATCGGTCACGTTCGGCAATTCTTATAATGTTTTACTTCCTGCATTCAAGGTCAAGTAAAACGGGTCTAACTGTATTCAGCAAAGTAGCAAAATCACGTAGTACGTACAAAACGATATGATGCACTCAGATGCAGTTTTGCATTTATTTTGCGGAAACAACCTGTTGTTAATGAGCGATTGAGCTGTTATTTACGTACAAGTCAGTCTGAGAGAGTCAACAATGCCTCTGCCAAGTGTGTTAATGGTCACGCCCACGGGTAGCAACAGAAAACTGGAGGAACTATAGCGAGATCGAACTATTCTTTCTCTAAGTCGATAGGACTGTATCAAATGGACTTGCACCTTGGACCACTACATTTTCCCTTAAGAGTCTAGAGCTTTATCACATGGTCACTGCCAGGACTCGAACCCTGGACCACTACCACTGTAGCACCGTGGCACCTATTCACTAAGCACCTAACATATTCAGATACTGATGAACTTGACCCAGATACATGTAATGTGGGATCAATTGCTGCCCACGTCTAGGATGGGTGTTGAGAAAACTCATTTCAAACTGTATGCAGTTCACAAATGTATAGGTGTATAAGAAAGAGCTTTCCCTTTCGCCAATCATTTGGGAGTTACAAAATATGATGATTGGAGCTGAAATCTGTTTACTGAAGTCCTCATCTGATAATGATGCATGTGAAGTTCACACAATCTGTCCACTTGATGTGTAATTGGACGGCACGTCTCTCCAAGCTAATGTTACCCGCGTTTGTGCCGGAGAAGTGGAATGTTCATTATTTGTTCCGCGTCAACAATCAAGGAAAATCAATAAACGCACAACTTGGCACGGAGCCAAAACCAACACTGGGTGCATTATGTATGTGGCAGTATTGAGTTTTGTTGATGTTGATTTTGGCACAAGGAAACAGAAAATCATGCTCAATGGATAATTATTGCTATTTGAGAAGATGATGTGAATGGTGGCATTGCATTCTTATGTTTATAGGTGATTTTCATGCGTCTGCCATGTTGAACCCAAAAAGAGGCTGTTTACCCTGTTGCCACTATTGAAAAAGACAAACAATGCAGCTTTGAAACAAACTCATCCTTGATAGAGCTAAATCACATTGGTGACTATGTTAAAGGTAGTCTGATGTGATGTGAATTCACCACTGGTGACTCTGAAGACACATGTACTGACAATAATCTCATGTTAGCCAGTGAGTAGCCGACGACGTGAGGTCAGTTTTGACGCCCACTGTGTTGGATTATCCGGCTGTGTTGGATTATCCCCAGCTGGTGTCGCTGTTATCTTTATGGCCCTCAATCTCACATTATAGTGACGGACGATTAATAACACACAGGGATGGAGGAATGATCAGTGGAGAACTTTATTGCTTTGACAACAGGCACATATAGCATGACCTCTCTATTAGGACCACCCAGTGACTGGCCTCAAGTGGTCTCAATAGAGATATGGTCTCTTTATGAGGGTTTATGTTGGTCTTTTTATGAAGGGTTGGGAGCACTAGAAATGTGGAGGTGGTCACAATAGAGGTGTTCTCTGTACGGAGGTACATGTATCTACATGAACAGGTTCTACTGTAAGGAATAAGTATTAACGATATTAGTACATTATTGGACAACCTATGGGTCTGTAACAGTTCTAAAAACTGTAACCATATATAATAAATGTGACAAGGATTTGAAACGTGTCAACTCACACAGACTCAAACATGGCCATGTCAAGGTGCCATTTTTAACCCATACTAGGTCCTACCAATGGAATGTCCTCTCCAATATGCAGAATATATCAACAAGAACTGTTACCGAATCATTTCTTTCCTCCCAGCAAAGATTGTGTATATTGATACTTATATGGTTCACTTAAAACCCTCCCCAATGTTTATATCTGCTGAAGGCTGTGATGTGGTAACTGGGCAGGTTTTGTGATTGTGCAACACAGTAACTTTCTACTGTCTCTTATCATATATCAAGTTCTCTTCCAAAATCAAAAGGCATTAGGCATCGTTTAACTGACTCAGTTCTTTGGGCTCAACAATTGCAGCATCGCAATTCCACACATTTTTATCTGTTTCCACCAATCAATGGATTACATAACGCGATTTTTGCATGCCCGTAGCTCATTGTCTGATTGGACCAAATCTAGGTCAGCGACATTAGGTATTTGTTAAGGAAAAGTTAGGCATTTCCTGAAATGCTTAAAAAAGTATTTTCTTGCCACTGCTGGCTGCCTTATTATCTCTCAGAAAGTGATTATGCAACAAAATCAAATTTATAGCTACATACAATGGACCCTCGACCCCCACCCACTATGAACTATGAAAATGAGGATCCTGTCCTTGAATGCACTGGTCTGTAAACTCTAAATTAACACCTATGAACAAGTAAAGCAAATTTATAACACAGTGTAATGTATGACCCCCCTCAACCCCCCACTATGAGAATCTGGATCGGTCTAACCTTGGATGCACTGGTCTGTAAACCCTAAATCTCTGTAAACCTGCTCACATTCCACATGAGAGCTTGATGTAGCGTGAATCTCAGACCATTAACACACATACACACAAAGTCATGTACAGCAAATGTCAGCAAATACACAACCTCCAATGAAGACCACCTCTATAAAGAGATCACCTTTACAATGAGACCATTTTTGGCTGTCCCAAACCTTTATGAAGAGACCAAAATAAACTTCCGTTGAGGCCAGCCACTGGTGGTCCTAATGGAGAGGTTCTTCTGTATCCTGGATTCCTGACTATTAGCACCCATACAGTCGGAAATTTATAACATGGTGTAATGTAACAAGCTGGATGCGGCATTCACTCATGAATGCTCGGCCTTCGATGTGACTGGTGAAGGTCGGGCGGCGCAGGTGATTATGGATGGACATGGATGGCGAATCCATAAACTGGGATCCAAAAACTGGGTTGGATGAAACAGATGTGGAAAGAAGAACATTCCAACATTTGTGTCTAATAGTCAGGCCATCTGACATCCCGTGTTCAAATCCTAGTAACTCCAGCGTGATATATAGCTAGCTATAACTTCTATTTGCAACATAAAGACAGACATGAGAATAATATCTAGTCTCTATGATTAAGTCTTCTGTCATATTAGTTACAGAGAGCATCATTTAGAGATATCAGACTTTTAGTTTTTAAGTGTCATACACGACGTTATAAAATCATGTGATTTAGAAAAACAATATGATCCAATGATGTGTGACGTTGCGAAATTGCTATGACATTAGGTTATGGTCGAGTTGGCAATACGACTCAGATAAATGGAGGGTGTAAATATAGAGCAACTGATAGATTGCAGCGAATCTCCTGATGTATACAGAAGAACTTCCAATACGACCACCTCTATCAAAAGACCACCTCTGTAATAAAACCATTTCTCGTGGTCCCAAATTTCCAGCATGAACCTCCTTGAAGAGACTCGTCTGAGGTATGACAACTTGGGGCAAGTTTTCTCTATGGTTTTAATAGAGAGGTTCTACTGTAGCTTCATTATGATAGATAGAAGATGTACATTGTGTCTAGTGTATAAATACATCACTGATACATTGTTATCTTGTGTATGTTATAGTGTTGATAGATTCCTGATTGTCAGCTTTCTGTAAATAAAGCATTCACCCAGCCAGCCATGCATGGGTAATGTGCTTCACAGATGATGGCTTGGGATTGGAGAAATAAGTTTCATGTTACTGATGTACATCGATAAAGATTAAGATGCATGGTAAAACTGGAATATTTCTTGGTTATTTTGTGTTTTTGACAAGGAATTATTTTGTGTTGATTTTTGCATCTTCTATGTGGACATATGCTGACTACATAATTTTGTAATTTTGAACTCTAAAATCAGCAAACATTGAAAGTCTTACATAGTAGAATGCATTCACAATTAAACACTTTTAGGCGATATTTTGATAAACTATATCATTACTGCTATGGATACAAAAATCCAAGCTAGAAAAATATTCTCGCAGCTCTTGACCAATAAACTAATTCTCTAAGTGACATCTTTCCACAACTCTAATCTCAAAACCCATCATTCCAATTGTTATTTCGAGCACGCGCGACTGAGTGGTATTTTTACTGCTGCTGTTGGTTGGTAGCCTCCTCTCACCTCTCACCTTCAGGAGCCTCACAGCTGTGAGCCAGACGTCCAGTCATGCGGAACAAGCAATAGCAATACTGGTAACAATAGACGCAAAAGCTGCCCGTTATCTTAGGAATGTCTATGTAGTATGATAGTGTTGCACACGCAAAGGTTCAGATATGACAAGACAACTGAAGGTGTGATATTGTACTTTTGTTTGTACGCCATATACTTTATCAATATTCTTCAGTGTCATTCCGTAATTTTTCAGGTCCATCAATATTAAATGACCTCATTTTATGAATAATTTGATCATATCTTGGCCCAATTTTTGTAAAACTTGGCTGAACTTGTAAAAATTCACTGACACATTTCAACAAACAAATCTTTTTATTAAGTTTTTTCATAGAGTAAATTTCTAACTTGCACCGAAAAAAAGAATCATTGACCCAGCTACTATTTCTTTCTAACCATCCCAAAATGTTAAACAAATACAATTTACCGCTAATTGGGTTTTATTTGACTTGCGTTCTATTTGTTTAACCTAATTTTCATCTTGGTAACTATGACCTAAAAGTCTTGTACCCAGCAAACCCAATAAAATCTAGTAGAGCCAATAAAATAAAGCCGAAAGCGTTTTTGTGAGGAATTTTGATTTGGACTTTTGTGTTTAACTGTTAACAAACCACAGTCTGTCTGAAATCACCAGCACATGGTGGTAACAGTAACGATGGACCACTCTGTTCCTCCATCGTTGGTCTACAGGAATCTCTTTACATACAATGGACTTCCTGACTGGACCTATATTGAGTGTTACAATACGTCCCCATGGGTTCAGTTGTGATTGGGTTAGACTTACGTCAAAAGCAAAATTGAAAATTGATTTTCCTAACTTAGCTTTGGAAGATTGTACATCCAACATGGTTGAAGGGAACATATTGTTTCATTGGCTGAGGCTGCGAATAGGTCTCCATCAACATTTGGGTCTTGGTATAAATACGAGTCCGAAATTGATGAAGATGCTAATAAGACCACCTTTAGGACCACATGGTGGTCTGAAAAGAGAAGTTCTATTAAAAAATTACTATTGACTCAATTGACTCTCCAATACCAAATTTTGCTTCCTTTTCTGTCTATCTCACAGATATGTTTCTGGTGTACAACCTGACACCTGATCGGTTTCTTACAGAGTTTTTGTGTGGCACTTGCGTGCGTTGGCACCTGTCTAGTGTGTTGTATGTTCTTACACTTTCCACGGTCAAGTGCATTAACTCTGTGAAGCACCTTTCAACAATATGTCCTAGAACTCTCAAACAAGCTTGGCCAGTTGTGTATTCTACACTTTGGCGGACATTGCACTTTTTTTTACACTTTTTCCTATGGTTGGTCGAAGGTAGAAGCTCCAGTTTAGATTTTACATACATGACATCAACCTACAGTTTTAATTCCACAACTTAAACACAATATTCAAGCATTCCTAGCATACAGGTATACCAATTGCTGGAGATTATGAATCTGTACTGTTGGCTCATCTCAAAAGTCTGATAATTAGGATATATGGACAACATGAGCAAATTGCCCAATCCTTCCATGATACAGTACAAACTCACCTGATAACTCAAGGATTTCAACAACTTTAAAACAACCATAAAATAGACAAGGGGAGGTAACTGTACTGGACAGAGAAATGGCTATAGAACAATAAATATCAAGTGGGCAATAAAGATACTGGTGCAGAAGCAGGCCATGAACAGGGACGAGGGGCCTACCAACTCTCATGTGTACTATCCGTTTTTTGAGAGCGGAACTCATGCTGGATGATCTGACATGCGCAGAGAGGTTTTGGAATTGGTAAAAGCAGTTGCTGAAACTCAATCAGGTAGAATTTTTTGTGATGTGCTAGATGAACTGATCATGTTAAAAATTGGTTTCATTCATTACAAAATTCGAGCTAGCCTGATCTCACTGTAATTTAGTTGAAGAGATTCAATAGCAAAAATATTTTCATAGAACAAGAAAACCGCATTCAATTTCTAACATGTTTTTACGCATCAATATCATTAAACGCATGCAATTTAAAACATGCTTTCATTAAATATTGCTACAGATATTTTGAAACTCATTCTTTACTTCAAGTTCAACGACCATACAAAATTTAGTATGTTACATACGAAAATCCATACAACACTCCCATTAGAATGTAACTTCGATTCGTTGATGATGCAATCAGATCAGTAAATTCAATAGGTTTTACATTTGTAGTTCTTTGATTCATAGAATCAATAACATTCAATTTACAGGTTATAGAATCAATCTATACACCAAGTGGAAACGCATCTGCTGTACACAGATATAATGTTTTCTATCAATGAATCTTCATTTATTTCGTCTACAGATAACAGCTATACTCCATTGAAACAATCATGTAAAAGCACACAGGATTTTAGGTTCAACATTCCATTCAATTTTGGGGTGGGCACAAGGGAGCATTTACATTGACATTGTCATCTCAATAATATGAAATACTTTAATAGGTGGGCCTTTACATGCATGTGAGCCTTTTTAGGCTAATAATTTGCATGATCACGGGCATTTGTACAGAGGCAAGTTACCCCCATTGACATAGACAATTAGAGACTATTACGTTCTTTATCTCAATTATCATGATAAATTTACTAGAAGCCTCAAGATTTGAATGTAACATCAATAGCTGTGAATTGAAGATATTAAAAGCCCTTGTGATTTGCATAAAGCATCAATAGATGTTAATGTATTAACAATTATAGTTCAATCCCAGCAAGAACTAAATACCCCTGATTGGGGATAATCCCTCATAATTATGATAATCACAGCCAATTGCTGCTGGTGGTCATCTGCCATTAGGGCAGGAAGTGACCACTTCCAGGAAATGACCACTATGGTCAGCATCCTGACTTTATGCAGGCATTGTTAATGGCAAAACCCACAGTGCCGCGCGGCAGCTAGCAGTTGGTAGATGAAACATTCGCACAGATTATTCCAATACATTTTAAATGGAGTAAAATGCCACATTCCAGTTTTTGCCACATTGTGGGTTTTGCCACTAAAATAGTGAAGAAGAAAGTGTAAACCATAGTTGTACTTACCACATGTCACAGGAGGTACTGATCGGGTTGTACTGCAGAACCTCAGGCGCTGCAAGTAGAAAACACAGTGTGAGGACTTGTATGTCAGCGTGAGGGTAGATGTGTCTGAGAGATATATGGTACATCCGTATGAAATAAAATACCAAACACACGTATATGATGGACAAGGTCTCTAGAACCAAACCAAGAGTGGAAAAGAAATGCTTATTTGTTGTTTTTTTAAACTGGATTATTAATATCTACCAGTAATGTTTAAGTCCATGGATGATCATGTGAGTGCAAAGTGTAGTAGCCCCTACTTTGTTTCTTATACAATCAAGTCTGTATTTCTCAATCACTGGTAACCCAAAATTATGTATGAATGAAGCAATTTTTCCCCATCATGTTCCACACGTTATAACAAATCACCTTGATACCCCAACCATTTCACAACAAGCTAACTCATTTTTTTTTTCAATCTACTCCCTTCACTGACCCAAACATCTCCCCCTGCACTGCCAAAGAGACACCACTCTCCAACCACCACCGTCCATGTTTTCATGTTTTCATTGTATTTGCAGGTTTTCAAACATCGCTGCAACTGAAGCATCAAACTGCGCTCGTCTCTGCAGGCGAACACTTCCGCGCGTCCACACTTCATTGGCTTATTTTGTTTACACTCTCACTTGGGAGCGAAAAAAACGTGAAATCACAACACACCAACATACAGGCTGTGTCTGACAAACACCAGGCACGCGTAGCATGGGGAAGGGGGCTAGATGGGTCTGATGATACAGCGGAAACTTGCTATTAAGTACATCACTGCCATTGGGACTGGCCTCAAGTGGTCTCAACAGATAGGTGGTCTTTTTATGAAAGTTTGGAACTGTTATGGAAACTTGTCTTATTTCAGAGGTGGTCTCTTTATAAGCTAAGGGTGGTCTTAATTCATGGTTCTACCATATATGAAGAAGCAACCACATCACTTTTGAAAATGCTTAAGAAATGTGTTCTGCACAAAGAGATAGAGATACAAACAGAGACATTTAAGATGGTAAAAATGAAATGTGAGAGGTTGAGGCTGGTTGACACAGGCCAACAATCGGCCATGTCAGCTTTAGCCAATTTAGGGGCCTTGCTCAAGTGTGAACCACTTCAGGGAGAGATGGAAGTATCGGGTAAAAAGAGGACGTACGAACATTCCTTTCAATTAGTGCCTCTTAACAATGGGTGAGTTTTGTACATGCATTTTTTATCAGACATGGGTTAAGTAAGACAAGTGACGGGTTCTGCGTCTTGGAATTGTTGCAGAGAGGATAGCTTTCAGTTAAAAGTCAGTCCCTCAAAAGAGACCCAATCTCTGAGACCACCTCTATAATAAGCCCATTTCTTGAGGACCCAAACCTTCATAAAAAGACCACTGTGAACTTTCATAAGGAGACCACCTCTCTATTTCGACCACTTGATGTCAGCGACAGGGAGGTCTTAAGAGAGGTTCCACAGTACATCTCCTGTAATTGACATGTAACTCTGAGCATATTGCTAATGTACTGTGGCTTACAAATTATGAAAAGAACATCCCTTTCAATAACTGTCACTTAGAATCAATGGCCACTTTTTTGCGGATTGTTTTTACTTACATATAGGTAAGTAGGTCATTTGACGAATGTATATCTCAAAATCAAAATCGGAGAATACTCGGGACTGCATAAACAGTCTTACTATTGAGGTGGTCTCTGTTTAGAGGTGGCATTAATTGGAGGTTTTACTGTGATCAAGTCCTACTATAAAACACTTGTGCATCATAAGGTCATCCTGACACAAACCACCTCAAGGCCGACACTTGTAGACATAACAGTGTATTGCTGCTCAGTCATGGGTTTGCACTGAGCTGGGACCAGACTCCTCAAGTACAGCAGAACCTCTGGAATAAGACCACCTGGTGACTGGTGGTCTCATTAGAGGGGTGGTCTTTTTATGGAGGTTTGCTGAGGTTCCCTTATGACGTTTTGGGATGGTGGAAAATGGTCTTATTACAGAAGTGGTTACTTTATGAAGGTGTATGGCTTTCTTCATATATGGCGTTTGTGAAAGCAAAACGTAGTGTTCATAGAGGTGGTCTTTTCATTGAAATGGTCCATTGTAGAGGTGGTTTATTGAGGAGGTGGTCTCCATATTTTGCCATCTGTTTCGGTTTTGTTCATCAATGCACAAGTTATGTACATGCTATAAGACTGCTCATAGGCTCAATGCTCAATGTGGAAGACATTCACATGATGAAGTTTGTCATTTAATACTAGGAGATGAGTTTGCACTTAACTGTAGATAAACCAACAGGACCATGTAAATTACACAGGTTCAGCACAGATGTCTCAGTCAAGGTGACTTCTGTAGTATAGTTGTAATTATACTTAACAAGAAAATGTCTGTTCCAACAGTCTCTGCCAACTCTCAAAATAGAACAGTAATTAGTGTAGTCTAACTAATTAGACCCAGTTCTTAAAAAATACAGAGTAATCTTTTAATTATGAACACCTCTATAATGAGACCACTTCTATAATAGGATCATTTTGCCCAATCTTCATGAAAAGGCCACAGCGAACCTTGGTAATTAGACAACCTTTCCTTTGACACCACCTAATGATAGCTCAATAATCAAATAATGAGGCTATACTGTATATTATTGACCCCCAGTTTAAACCTTATAAGGTAGAACACTAAAGCTTCCAAATGCTGCATGGTAAAATGTATAGAATATCAAACATTGGCCTCTGCTTTACTTGTAACATCTGCATTGGCACAAATCTTTAAAATATTGAAAAAAAAATGCTTATTGAACATATTTTTAAGCAATTAAGTTGAAGAAGTAGAAGTGAATGTTAAGAAGACCACTTAAACCAACTCTGAGCATGAAACATCTGTATTTATATAGATGCTAATCACTGATATTCAAACAAGATCTCTTCATACATGCATTTTGAAATATTTTACCATAACGAAAATTACCCAGATCAATTGCAGCAAAAATGTAAGAGGAACGTTTGATTAAAAAGTCAATAACTTCAAACTCATTTAGAAGAAATACGATTCCACTTAAACGTATCATCTGGACATTCCAGCTGAACGTCGAATTGAACATCTGCCCAATAGTTTATCATTTACTACTTATCTACATTTTCAAGGAAAGACTAATCTATAAAATTAATAATTCATCCGAAAAAAAATAATTGCTAAGATTTATCTAGAACACGTTTTCCAAGGACATGTTTCATCACATAGACTAATATATTCACAGATATTACATGTGACAGACAGAAAGACAGACAAATAACCAGACCATCCCTGTTCACAAACTCAGCCAGTCAGCCAACCACTCACCAGCCCAATAAAAGCCCTGTTTCCCAAATCTACCATCCTCATGAAGCCAGTGTCAACAGGTTATATACAAAGTCAGACAGCAAGCCAGTCAGCCAGACAATCAACCCAACCAAATTCCTAACGTGCCAATGTAATCTGGGGTCTTTATATAATAGGCCCTAGCCTCTCGTGTCCATGGTTCCTAGTCAGTCACACAGACAATCAACCACTCACCGACATAGTCTGGGGTGCCGATGATGTCCCTGACGTCCTCTCCCGAGTCCACGGTGCGCGCGAAGCCGAAGTCACAGATCTTGACGTCCGAGTCGGGAGGTGCGCTCATCAGAACGATGTTTTGAGGCTGGAAGAAACAACAACACACACGTTAGGATCATAGTACAGTAGAACCTCTCTATTAGGACCACCTTTGGGACCAGATGGTCTCAATAGAGAGGTGGTCTTTCTTTATATAGAGGTTCCTTTTGGTCTCTGTATGAAGGTTTGGGACCTTGAAAAGTGGTCCTATTATGGAGGTGGTCTCATTAGACAGGTAGTCTTAATTGGAGGTTTCACTGTATTTACAACCATGTGGATTCTGTTACAACAACGGAAAAACTAAAATATGGAAATTTTTCTCCTGATGATGAATACATCACCTATTATTAATAATGTAAGTAAATTATGGAGTAAACAACGGAAATCCTCTGCAATGGAAGGTTTTTGACGTCAAAATGCAGTCTGTTGTTGAGGATATTCACTGTATATGTAAGCACTAAACATAAATAGAGAAGTTCTACTGTTCATCTAATAAATCAAAGTCTCCTTTGATTCTGTGAGGCTTGAAAAGAAACACAAATTAGAGACATTATCAAAGCCTAATTTTCAGGCTTCAAATGACATCTGACGGGTTTTTTATGTTCATGATAATGAAAATGATGATAATGACCTTGATTTGTTCATTTCAAGGTTAAAATTCCTAAAAGAGTCGACATTTTCATACAACAAAAACATTTTCAGTTTAAGGACATTCAATTGTGTTAAATTGACATCATGAATGTCCTTATTACTGAAAAGCAACTTGTTTGTTTTAATGATAATTATATGCTGCATTAGATCAGCGAGTGTCAATGTTTAAAGATCGTACAGACCAGATTGTCAGGGGATCCACGGATTTCTTTATGCTGGGATGACACAGTGTGATGGATAAATTGTGAGGAGACATCTTGTGGGTTATTTGATACCCGGCCACCCATCAATATACACAGTACAACCTCAAATTAAGAACACCTCTATGAAAAGACCATCCATTTATTGAGACCATTTCTACATTATAAAGAGAGCATTTCTGCGTCCTAAACACTTCTAGAAAAAGAACCATAATAGTTGATTTTCATAAAGAGGCCAATTCTCTGTTAGGACCACTTGAGGCCAGCACTTTGTGTTGGTCATATAGCTGGGTCCTACTGTATTACTGTCAGATTGATCTTTGGGTTACTTGATACTCTGCCACACATTAATACCAGAGGAGTAATTTTTTTGATACAAAATACAATGATTTTTTCATGTTTTGACAAGGATGTCAAGATTCGTATCTCTGATAATGCTATTTTTCTGCTAGGCTTTTCATCATCATATGTATGCGGTGAATATAAGCAAAGTAGATGATAAACATCCAGCTATAATATAACCATACCACTTTACCAGGGCGGGTCTTATGAGGCCTCGATGGAAAATGCTGGGGTCTTTGTATTGAGATGATCTCACTATTGATGCTCTTAAAGAGGTGGTCTTAATTGGAAGTTATGCTGTGCTCTACAGATCTTGATAATTTAACACAAAATGGTAGAATATAAAATCTGAGTAATGTCCACAGAACAATATCAGAAACTACCAATACACGGACTTTCTTGCCAATAGTAACATGTTAAATAGAACTAATGGACCCTACACGTCCAGCAATTTGGCAGAAAATGCTAAAGAAACATTTCTTGGCAACAGCATCTTTGTAGATAACATCTTACACTTTGTATCCATGTCGAAACAAGTGTCCGTATCGCTATATACAGCATAAAAACTTAAAACAACGATTTGGCAATGTTCGAATCTTCACATAAAATTCCTATTCATAAAACAGAGGAACTTTCGACCACTTATTTTATTGTCATTAGGAAAACTATAAATTGCTTCAGTGTAGAGTATTTACATCAATTAATTATCAAGGAAAGATGTTAGAGAAGATTAATTTCTTTAACTTCGAAATCCAAACGTTTTGAACCCAGAAAAGGTTAAACCAACATTAAATGTCTTTCAAAGCAATAAATTCAGATCACTTTAAGGGAAGACAACTTAGACACATAATAGATTTAAATCGGGGCATTTAAGAGCAATGTTAAGAGCATGTGTCAAAGTTAACTACTATTAATCGCCAAGAAAATTAATTTAAGCAATTTCTCAAACCTAATAGGTATGTACCCAGGGCAAGTTAAAAGGCAAAACTCGATCGAATGTTGACACAGTTTCTCTTTGACTATTATTTTCTAAATCATTTTCATTCCTTGAAGTAGTAAAAGGGATTAATATTGAGCGAAAAACAAAGTCTAAAATAAGCTCAAATTTACCACAATTGATGTCTGATTCATCCGAATGCAGTAAGGTCGCACTTTTGAGCAAACGATTATAGGGAGGGCTACCTTTTATCATCACCAGGGGGTATGAAAAAATGAAACCATTTTCTATAAGTGCACTTCACATTCTTCCAGATCCCGCCCCCTCCACCCCTACATGGGCCTTGATAAATGGTAGACCCCCTAATGATCTAGAAAATTAATTTCACCAAACCTGATACGTTTCAACCTGACATATGTTAGTAGTCAACGTTCGATCGTATTTCACGTGAAAACCTCAAGTGAATGGTTCTTTATGAGAAACGAACTGACTTCTTCTGTCTATCGATCAACACAGCTTTGTTTATTAATCCCTATTGCACCGAATGATCGCTGGTGCAAGGCCTATAACTTTATATGCAACACTCCCTCCCAATAGTAAAGAAGACTTATTTCATTGTTTACATATGGACTTTTATAACCTATTCTTTATATCATATTGTGAGGGCACTTAGTCTGAATCTATGTGCATTGGCCTTACGTCTATTTAAAGACATATACAAAGATTACAATGACATTTATTAACAGTTTTCTAAATACACATACGCAAGTTTGTATACATGTGTTCAATCAATAGATGTGGATTTGGGTTACTTCTAGACCCAAAATGGCTGTGTTTCTGTGTCCATTTTCCAGACTGAGGGACTTTTTCATTAATGAATTTCATATTCTTTTTCGTAATCTATATGTATTTGCCAATGCTAGAGAATTTCATAACTTGTTTTACAGAAAGAAAACTCTTATTCAGACAACCTCCATAACAACCCCACCTGCATAATAGGTCTATATCTTGCAGTCCAAAACCTGTATAGAGACCTCCATGAACCTCTATAAACAGACCACCCCTTTAATTTGATCACTTTCCGCCAGTTCCCATATGGTCTTAATAGAGATGTTCTACTGTAGTGCATTTCATAAGTTGCATTATATAGTTGTATAAGACACTTATAACTCTGCTTCACTTCCACCAAACCCATCATTTTGACAGACACACAATAAATAACCCTTGTCGCAACCTTTTACTCCCATCACTCGGAATAAGCATGAATTATCGCGTCTTTTTGTCACAAATTATTTTACGATCTCCAGGCAAAGCTTTATACCATTAAAGGTTATGTACGAATCGTTGCTATTCAGGGAAAAGTGGAAATCGTGGTTCCCAGGGAAGTGTTATGACTACAGTGGAACCGCTGGAGTAAGACCACCCTTGGACTGGCCTCAAGTGGTCTCTTTATAGAGGTGGCCTTTTTGGAAGTTTGAGGTTTATTTCTATGGAGGTTTTAAATAGAACCAAAACACCACTTTTAAAAAGGTGATCTTTCTATAAAGGTGGTGTTAATGGAGAGGCTCCACTGTAGCCTGTAGTATGTTATTAGTGAAATTAGTGAAACGAACGTGATGAAACCAATTACGGTCCGTTTCAAAAGACTACATAAATAACGTTCTCACAAACGCCCTTAATTAATTACTTCAAAATAAACTGTGTTCTTTCATTCACAAATCATGGAAGAAATAGATCTTTCTGTCGCTGTGTGTCAAAGATACTTTTAAATTTGTTCCTATTTCTGATCACAACAATTTCACAAGATGGCAAAAGAAATTTACAGTAAAACGTTTGATTATGACCTCCTCTATAAAAGAACCATCTCTTTACAAGACCATTTGTTTGCAGTCCCCTGTACAGTATAGCCTATCTCTATTAGGACCACCCAAGGACCTGGCCCAAAATCCTCTCAACTGAGAAGTGGTCTTTTATGGAGGTTTGAGATGGCAACAAATGGTGTAATTAGGAAGTTGGTCCCTAGATGTAGTCGAAAGTGGTGGTCTCATTATAGAGGTGGATTTAATTGAAGGTTGTCCGCTATACTCTCTATCAAGACCACCCCGAGAAGTGATGTGAAGTGATTTCAAAAGAGAGGTGGTCCCTTTATGAAGCTCGTTGAAGTCTCTTCACAAATGGTCTTATTATACAGATGGTCACTTTATAGACGTGAATTTCATTGAAGGTTGTACTGGATCTAAATTTGTAGTTCGATGTCATGATCGCATTCAGTTTTGTATATCTCAGATGGTGGCAAAACGTAGCTATAATTTTCGCGTATTTTTATGTGGTAAGAAATGTGGGTTAATATCTGTAACATGGCAGCAATGCCACCAACGTCTGCCAAATGGTGGCAGCTCGGGTTATCTTGTTATATAGTGCAAGATTTCTGTACATATGTAACTATAATATTAAAAACTGTATGTCAATAAAGTCTTAGGCATCATTGTTCAATTAACTGATTGTTGTTTGATTTTTCAACCTTTTCAAAGGTCTTATCTGTAATGCAATGTACAGTAGAACCTCCAATTAAGACCACCTCTACAAATGAGACCACTTGCGGCCAGACCCAAGGGTGGTCTTAATAGTGGTTCTACTGTATTGTCTAACTCTGTACACTTCATAATAATGATAGACAGTGTTAAAAAGTGGTGCAATTGCTAACCCAAGAATCTTTTTTCCCCACTTGTCACAATATAGACTAATGCTCTATCATTGTTTGCTTTGTTTCATATCTTTGGGACTCAGCGACAGTCATAACACCAACATACGAGTCCATCATCATAACTATCTCGAATATATCAACACAGGCATGAATTAATCCTCTGATGAGCTTGACAATCCAGATGATAATAAATTTTAGTCATTTTATATCGTATATGATCCATCTATCATTACTGATTTTGCAAACATGTCCCGTAGCTAAACGCCGATTAAGCGTCTATATTCATCTGCCAATCACGTTTCCCTGATTGACATCGATTTGTCTCCTTCTTTCACCAGAGAATAACGCCATGTCTGTTTTTTCCAATTCGTATGACGTAAATGTCACCAAAAAGCTGGATATTTAGCAAAAATCTGCGATATCGATGTCCCATTTTATAGGTAAACACCCAGTGGGATGTCAGCATATGACGGAAATAACAGGGTGTGGGAGGCAAAATATACGACAATCTGACAGGATCATTGCGACGATTGCTGATAGACATGATTAATACTATAGAGCCTCTCTATTAATATTAGTAATTTCATGGAGACAAGAAGGAGAAAGAAAAAATTAGACCTCTATTAAAATGCCACACCCTCAAATTGAGGAATAATTAGGGCATGTCAAAATAAATCTAGGATTTGGTTGATTGATTGATTGATTGATGGGATAGATATGATTGACGGACTGACTTCAACTCTTTACAAAGGTTGACAGCTGTACCTTTATAAAGGATTGGCACTTAAAAAATGATTTTTCTATAAAGGTGGTCTATTCTTAATCTATCTTAATTGGAGCTTCTACTTTAGTTTGTGCATTCTGTGGTTTTATGTAGGTTGCATTACCAGGGTGTTATACAGCTGGTTGAAAGAAAACATAGCAAGACAAAAATGTTCTTTGAATGGTGTTAACAGTCCATTAATTATCGTATATATCTTTGTATGACAGATAACTGTAAAGATTTGAGCATTGAGCATTAGTTTAGCAGGACTTCTCTGGTTTTGCATAGCTTGCTGGTAGGAAGGATCAGATTATAACATCATATATTTGTATTGGTGGCATCTGTCATGTAGAAAAACTTGGACAAATTTTTACCGATGCGAAGGTTTGAGCAAATGTTGACATAGTTTTGGAGAAGTAATGGCGATCAGTCAACCCAAGACAGATAACAGTATATTTAAGCTGTCCCTGTCCCAAAACTTAGGGACGTCTGGGTTAACCTACTATTGCAATAGACGTTTCTTGACAGAGTCATCTCTCATCTGGGGGATTGGTTCAGGTGCATGTAAAAGAAACTTCTCGATGACACACAAAGGTATAACCTATTGCTACAATAGAAACTTTTCTGCCTGGACTGTCCTTCATTCAGAGAACTATTTCAAGCCTGTGCTACTAAATGACATATACATTGCAGTTTGTAAAGATAGAGCTTGGCATAATTGACGGACACCTCGAAACGGTATAAAGCAAACAATAATAAAACGCTCACTTACATATTATCAAAGATTGACAATACTGAGATGTCAAAGTAAATCACCATATACCGTTGCATTTTCAACAATGACTCATAATATTGGGCTTTTACATTGATGAGTTTTTCCTAAACAAAACCATTTTTTTTCCTATCCACAGACAAGTGACCAAAACCAGCCTGGACGGCTGCATCGCGACAAATCGCCAGGAGCAAAAACCAGGCGACAGATGCTAATGAACAGTGTGGCACATTTGTTGGTGTAATTCTGGTGATTAGACAAAAATCACTCTCATTTGGAACAATAGAAGACATTAGCCGGACGCGAGATGGTGTTATTTTTAACTGCTCTTGCAGGTTGGGTGATTAATGGTCAGATGTACTAGTGTTTTTGTAATACGAAATCGTGGATCTTTTTTCAACATTTTGATTGTAGTTTGATTAAATGTTGTTAGTAAATTTGAGCTTATATTAGACTTTATTCTAGACTGCAATAGCAGCACTATTCATTACTCAGAGATGACCACTGGGCTTCGGTGATGCTGTTTTCGTACGTCGAAATACAGGATATTTTCTGAATGTTTTGAATGTATTGTGATTTAATTTTGTCAGTAGATTTTCGTCAGACACAACTTTAAAAGTTGTTAAAAGGGCATGCTTTTGTTTGTAGTTTCTCATATACCCACAAGGCAGCTATTTTTCAAATATTTCCATTTTTTAGAAATCATACATAAGTAGTAAAAACTAAAATGGTGCTCGATGGAAAACCATTAGAAATACTTTTTCGATCTAACAGCAAAACTTTCACGTTCGTTACAACAGAATTTGACTGGCACCATGACTGCAAATCATCAAACTGAGTCATACCATTTTTTGACAAAATCCATGAATACTAATTATAACTGCAATATGAAAATGGCAGTACAGCAGAACCTATCTATTAAGACCACCCATGCCACTGCCCTCATATGGTCTCATTAGGGAGATGGCCTCTGTATGGAAGTTTGTGGTAGTCTCTATATGAAGGTTTGGGACCACAAAACAGGGGTCTTATTATAGAGGTGGTCTCTTGATATAGATGGTATTATTGGAAGGTTGCACTGTACAATGATTAATGGCAGATGTCCATCGGAGACGGAATGTCTGGGACACGCAGACACAGAATAATAACTAATCATAACACTGCTAATTAGGCAGTAATCATTGAAAAAATGATCTGGTTGAGCTTTTTCCTTGCTTTTTTCTCATTTATTTTCAATCTCTGTTTGCCATGTGTGCATGATTCATTAGCAGATCAAACGATAAGATTTTATTTCATTAATTAAGCAGATGTTTGGATTATAAAATTGTCTGTCTTTCAATTCTAGATTTTGTAAAGATATAAAAGTTGATTTGAAAAAGAATTGATGTAAAAAAAATAGAGGGCAATATATAATTCATCAAAAATCTATGATAGATCATTACAAATAAATTAGATCTTCAATGTAAAAATTTGAACTTTCTTAATCAAGAAAAAAATCCATTTAATTCATATCAAAAGAAGCATTTCTAAAATGACCAGCATTTAATGTTAAATGAACCTTTCTCCGAATGGTCAATGTCCCTAATTTGTGAACTTTAAATCACAATTTGCCAAGTCCAGGATGAAAATTAAACATCCCATTTTGACCACCATTAAAAGTAATGGATTTATTTCTTCAAAGTGACGTCTGCCCATAAAATATCAGTTTCATCCTTTGAATCTTTTGACCATTGCTGACAATGGACATTCTATTTTTGTTTTAGATTAAATTCTTCTCAACAATGTCTTATTTTATGGACATTTTTCTCCGTCTGTGATATTGTTTATTTTCAATGCATTATTTTAAGATTTTTGTCTTTCTTTTCGATAAGATATATCAACAATGTCTGTTTTTTTATTTTGATTAGATTTTTCTTTTCAATACCTTATGTTATCGGTCATCTATTGTGCCATGAGCTATAGGGGACGTCTCGTGGTTGGTCAAGTGAAAACATATATTACACATGAATGCCATATGATAACACTTTTATTTCTCTACTTCAACCCCAAAAAATTTTAAATCAACATTGGGCGGTACAAAAAAGCAGAAATATATTATTAGTGTAAGTCATTAAAATGGGTTTTTTTCAATATAAGAGAGAGTTTGAAAGAAAGAGTTGTATAAAAAATCTTGCACTTAAAAAGATTAGCCAAATTTTAACCATCCCTGACCTAGTTCTTTCTCATGACCTAAACCTCCCACAACGAGGGTGATTTCAACAAAATCGGTCATTGTATCTTTAGTGAAATTTCAATGTCACATCAGAAAGTGAAAGTGACCGCTCTACCACAAGGATTTGGCATCCCGCCAACATTGGTCAGACGTTATGTCTTTTCAGAAGAAGGACGCATTGACTGGTCAGTAATTAAACAACAACAAAAAGTAAATTAACAAAAGATGCAACAGACTACATGTGTCTCTGATTTGTTAGAAAATGTCATTAAAATGATGGATTATCTTAATCATTCTACTGACTGGTCAAAAGAAGTGTGTTTTTTGTCATATTTGTATTTATGTGCCAATCGTTACTATTCTTTTTCTTTTCCTATTCAATTCTTACAATATAATTTCAATTTGTAAGTTGCAAAAAAGAATCAATGCAATGATTTGGTGTTTTCACTTTCCACTCATAGCCAAAATCAAATCTATTGAATGTTTGTATGTTGTTCAATTAAAAGCATCTATGCATCTTTGCATATCAAATTTTCAAATTTACTTTTTGCAATGAATATCTTTTGTATTACAAAATTTGGTCTTCATACTTCTGAGAACTATGAGTACATTCCTACAAATTCATCAATAATATTCACTATCAATGTAATTACATAACAAAGTATTAATCTTTCTTAAACTAGTTCAAAACCTTGAAACAACTGCGAAAAAATTATAAACTTAGGAAAAGTTTTGATATAGACGATAACTATTAAAAAGATATTTTTCTTGAAACCATCTGACTGTAATGATCAAATCATGGCTCGGGTTTTCAGTAGAGTAGAACCTCTCTATTAACACCACCCACGAGCTGGCCCCAATAGAGGTGGTCTTATGTAGGTTCACTCAGATCTCTTTGATGAGATGTTTGGGGTGAGAAATGATCTTATCCCGGGATCTTATTATAGAGGTTGTCTCTTTATAGAGATGGTTATAATTGGAGGTTCTACTGTACAGCATGGGTAATGAACATATATTCAAGGTCAAACATTCTATGTAAGAAAATAATCGCTTATGAAGACCATTGTGAAATCGCATGAATCACAGATCTTTATATAACGTTGAAAACTTTTATTCATACACAAAGACAGAAAAACACTAAATACCAGACATATTCATGTCTATGACTAGATGTGTTTGGTTATATGGTTAGTCGATATATATATATGGTTAGTCATTTATGTTCTTCACACAGTTTATTATTTATATTCACTTCTGTCTCCTGATTTTTATATCCATACCTAGCTGTATAATATAGCAAAGCAGGTATAACATGTGCTGAATTTCAAGTCAACTTTCATACTTAACAGCTCAAAACAGTGCACTTTCATATAGAAAAAATTGGTGCTAATTTACAAAAATTAATATTTGATAATTTTAATGTGAATAGAAGAGCCTTCTCAAAGTTTTCATTCAGACCATCTGGGTGACTGGCCGTAAGTGGTCTCTATAGAGAGGTGGTTTACTCATGGAGGCTCGTAGTCTTGTTCTAACCACTTTACATTTTACACCAGAACATTGGTAAACTTGTCCATGAATTGATCATTTCTCAAATACTTTTGGATGATCTAGGGCAAACCTTGTTATCATCAAGAAGCACTGAACAAGCTCTCCCCCTGTGACCCGAACTCCACCCAGCAGGTTTCTGGATCATGCTGTTAACATCTTGTTCCTTCCAGCAAGGAGTGAAAACAAACTTAACCTGCGCAACCACAATTTGCTGAGCGTAAATTCGCCTTTTTTTGTCATTCTTCCTCTTAATTACGCCAATACAAACAGAATTGTCAGAAGCGCAACAAAACAGTTCAACTGAACTTTTTAAACTCACAATTCAGATATTCATAGCCTTTTGATCTACTCTAGAACCTCCAATCAAACCACCTCTATAAGACACCACCTCTATAATAAGAACATTTTTCATCAGCCCAAGCTTTACTAAAGTGACCACCATGAGTCTGAATAGAGAGCACATCTTTATTGTGACCATTTGCGCCCAGTCCCAGGGTAGCCTTAATACAGAGGTTCTACTGTATATACTGGTACTTTCAAAAACTCAAGATCTTGCAAGATTTATTTTGGCATAAGTGTTTCTGTTCTGTTGTCATCACGGATAAGAAAATGTTTGCTCAAAAAAGCTCAATCTGTCGTACATTTGACTGAGTGTAAAATCAAGTTTCCCCCTCTTACTGAGATAGTCTTGTAAACACTGAAATCAACCTGTGCCCCGCGATTTGCTGAGCGTAAATTGACGATTTTTTGTCATTCCTCTTAAATTACTTGAGCACCACGAGATTTCTCATTTATGTCGAGTATAAAGGATTGTGTGATCTACCTGATATATACATGCTGAGATCCAAAACATACGGAATGGATGCTGGAAAATGTACAGTAGAACCTCCAATTAAAAGACAACTTCTATAAAGAGAGTACCTCTATAAGAAGACCATGTTTGAGGGGCCAAACCTTCATAAAAAGACCACCGTGAATCTCCGTAAAGGGACCACCTCTCGGCATGATTCAAAAGGTTTGCCAAGACTATCTTCAAAATGACATTAATCTGCACCAAGATTCCCAGAGAGTAAATTTGGCCAGTTTATGCGATTCTTGCCCTTAATTATTCCACCACTACCTTAATTCTGTCAAATTGTACATCAATAAAACAAAATAGAACGTTTTATTATTCAATTTTATGGTGTTAAAACACACATAACATCTGTCGTTCAGCTATCCTTTTCGCAGTATTTTCAGATCAAGTTTAACGTAATAATTGTACCTCATTGCACATGGTTCTGCAATGCAGTTTTTATGCCACACTTGATAAGGTAAAAAATTAACAACTTGCTGATGTAATAATATGTTTTAACACACATATTAAAGAATCCAGACAGAAGGTGATTGAAAAACGCCACCGACTGCGACTGTAAATAAGTACATTTACATTTTAACTTACATTCACGAGCTATGAATTCAATAGATTCATTGGATTTCTTTCTACATACTGTTATTCATTTTGAGGTGAATCTTACTAACGTTTGAGAGCCAAAATGTTTCTCCATCTTTTCAAGATGGCTTCATCAGGACCAATGTGCACATTGTGCAACGTAACCACCGTACAGTTTACTGAAGTCGAGGGTACCAGCGAGACACTACCGTCCCCGACCTGCTTTTTGATATGTGATATCTGGTTTTGTGGTCAGTGTTAAAAATACTAAAATATTGCATTTAAATAAGGTTTTGTTTAAGTAAGACGCTATGTTGAATCTCCATATGAGAGTTCGTAAGGGTTCTCGTTTCGCGTGAAAATGCAAGGAGATTTCCTGTGTTGCTGGCATACAGAGTAATAAGTAATCTGAGCATTTTCATTTTGTCCAACAATCACTGTACATTGGCCCTGATGAAGCCCTCTTGAAAAGACAGAGAAACATTTTGGCTCTCGAACGTTAGTACAATTTTTCTCATAATCAACACATGTGCTTTACCTTGACATCGAGGTGCACGATGTTGCGGTCGTGGAGGAAGACGAGTCCATGGATGATCTGCCGCATCCAGCGCACCACGAGACTTTCCGGCACAGACTCCTCCTGCACCAGGTACTGGAACAGCTCACCTCCAGCAGCTCTGGAAGAGAGACAGTAGGATAATACTACATTCTAGAAAGTAGAACCTCTCTATTAGGACCGCCTTTGGGACCAATGTAAGGTGGTCTCTATACAGAGATTCATTTTGGTAGCTTTATTAAAGTTTTGGAACAGCTCCCCACCAGCAGCACTGGAGAGAAAGACGGTAGGATGATACTTCATTCTCTAGCAGTACACGGACTTTAGTTCGCTACCAGCAGCACTGGAAGAGAGAGAAGTTATGATAATACTGTATACTAGTATAACATTAAGTATAAACTTTATGGTTATGTTTGCTCAACATCCAGCATACCATGAGAGGCTTAGGGGAACGACAATGTGATGCAACAGTTCACCGCCCCCCCCCCCTCCAACAGCCACATAAATGAAAGGGCGCATGCCCACAAACCCCCCAAGAAAAACTGTGTGCAGGTGGCGTTTGCTTATATCCCCCCCATCCACCCACAATTTGCAATCTTCTAGTACATTAGTATGTATCAATTTTGGGGTTAAGTTTGTAGAGTACCAGGATGGAAAGCATAGTGCACTGAATACTTCAAGGGAGTTCTTGTGAACACAAAGAATAATGTGTCAAACTGTCAATGTTGTTTTGTTTTTTTGTTCAAAAGTAGACTGGGAATAATTATTAAGTCTGCATAAAAAGTTCATCATTGGTGACATACATAGTCCCAGTTTCTCCCATTCCTCCTTAATTGGTATTTACTAAAACAAGCAAAAGAAAATAACACTCACAACCCAAATATAGGAGACCTCCAATTAAGACCACCTCTATAAAGAAACAACCTTTATAACATGACCCTGTTTCACAGTCCCACAATTTCACAAATAGACGATGAACCTCCATAATGAGACCGCCTCCCTAGATAGACCACTTGAGGGCAGTCTCTAAGGTGGTCTCAATAGAAAGGTTGCACTTGTGTTGAAATTGTGGCAAAAGAAAACAGCCTGTATTTGTCAGGTCTCACAACCCAAATACGCAGCAATTAAACCCGTTCTTGGGCTGATATCCGATCATTCATATTTGTTTGGTGAACGTAACCAAATACTTAACTATTCATCGAAGACTTAAACAAACTATTTGGACAATGTTTAAGTTTTGGACGCACAGTATTATGCTTGAAGTTTTAGAATAGTTCTTGAATTAATCATTTTATAACCGGCATCATTTTTTGTTCATTACTATGCACGTATTTAGATTATTCAAAGCAAATGATCCTATTTAGGGTAAAATGAAAATCAGAACGTTATGTAAAACTCGTAAAAGATCAAAGAGAATTATAATTGAGATCCGAGATCATAGAGATTTAATATAAGGTTGGCAAATAAAGAAAAACAATCGGATTTGTACTAAGCAAAAGTTGATATGGTAGAACTTCCATTAAAGAAAGCCTTTTTGAAGAGACCACCTCTAAAATAAGACCATTTTTCACGATCCCAAACATTCATTCAAAACCAACGTGAACCTCCATAACAAGACCATCTCTCTACTGAGACCACTTGAGGCAAGTCCCCTTGTTAGTCTTAATAGAGAGGTTTTACTGAATAGTTATAATCCTAGATCACCCACAGCGTATGAGGTCATAAAATAAACACAACAATGGAATTTCGAACAAGTGAAAGCTTGATAACTCCAGAATGGTATCTTAATCTGTTAGGATCATGATTTTATCTGATTTTAATGACTTATGGATGGCCCTTAAGCCTTGGCTCGAGAGGATTCCCACATTGTACATGATTACAATCATATAAGAAGTGGTCTTCACTGTCAAATGGTGGGATTTCCAATGTTGTTGTTCTAAACTGTGGACACACATGGTTTAGTTGTTTGTATAGAGTGATAGGACATATGTGATGTCAAAGACAGTTTTAAAAAAACAATTAAAGTTGCTTTTGGAGATTTTTAAACTTAGATGTTTGTAAGAATACAAAAATAAAATAGCATAGAAAAACAACAAATACAAATACATTTAATTAAGTATGAGGCCATAATTGTAAAATGGACTGCAAATTACTTATATTACAAATGTATTCATGTGCAATTCTTTCTTCTGAATTATATGTATATGGACTTCAACTCAAGTTCAACTCTTAGATATTAGACCACATCTCTACTGCAGAATTTAGTTGCATTAGAATTTCCAATCATAAAGACATTGGTACCTTTCATTCTTTATTCTTAATGACATACACACGACCTGTAAATGAGGGACTAATGATAATGTCCACTAGGATACAAAACTGACCACCCACTGACCACCCTCAGTGCTTGCTGGTGTAAATTGCCTGTTTCACAGCCCGCACTATGACCCCTGCCATTGCCCCCTTGGTGACCATCACTGACACACACATTCCCATCAATGCTTCAATCACCTCATCACTCTGCCTTTATTACTATAATCATGGGCCTTTGGGACCTAGAGTAGAACCTCTTCAATAAGACCACCTTTATAACAAAGCCATCTACTATGCATAAACAAAAACTTCCAAACCGACATCCCTTTGAACCTTCAAAATGAGACCACCTCCGTATTGAGACTACTTAATGTAATATATCCTTTCAATTTGTCATAGATTTGTGCATGTAGGAAATAGAGTTGCAGTTGCTTACAATGAGCTTGAACAAAGTCAACAATGATCTTAATTATGTGAGAAATTTCGAGTAATTTGAGTAATTTGTAAGGTATTATGTAGTGAAATAATATTTCCTGGAGCTATCCATGAATTCAACTGTGACTACAGGAGTTAGAGATGATCTGTTCCTACTGAAGTTACAATTTATGCATGTGAAAGTAAAGTTATTGCAGAAAATACCACAAGAATCAGTCCAATTTACCAAATAAATACGCAAAATCGTGATCAGACATTTTTACTGTAGAACCTCTCATTAAAATCACGCAAAGGCTCGTCTCAATTAAAGAAGTGATCTCTTTATGGAGGTTCATGCTGGTTTCCTTAAGGATCATAAAAAATGGTCTTATTACAGAGGTGGTCTCTCTGACGAAGTTCTCTTAATTATAGGTTTTACTGTAACCCTCATTAATCAGCAAAACTAGTGAATGTTCTAACATCCCACGTTGGTCTGAAACCTAATATTTGGAGCACGAATCTCAGGCATATTTCTCATGAGAACAGAGATTCCGGCAGCAGACAGAAACGTGATCTCGATATAAAACCTTCTGTTTATGGTGTGACATATTTTACTGCCTCACAGAATGACGATAATATGATAAAATCACAATGGGAGAGTATGTTGTGTACGGTTGAAATTCTACTTAAGACCAATTCTATCAAGAGACAATCTCTAAAATGATGTTATTTCTTGTATGCCATACCTTCAGAAAGAGACCACCACGAACCTCTCTAAAGAGATCACCTCTTTATTGAGACAACTTGAAAAGAGCCTATCTGTCATCTTAATAGAGGTTTTACTGTGCATTTTTATCACAAGAAATGAAATTCCATGAATATCAAATGCTTAAGCAAACAACCCCTTTGTACAACTTTAGTTCTATATTCATATTTCAATTCTTTGAATGCGCTGTGGCCAGAACTACAAATTTCAGAACTATATTACCAGAATCCTAATTAAAAATGTGACTAAACTAATCCATTTTGTAAGTCCCTTGTTAAATACAATACCCTGAAAGAGTAAAAATGAACCCTCTTCATATTTTCTCTTACTTTCTTTCTTAAATTTGTCATACATTCATCAAAAAGTAAATAACGATATCAGCAATTTAACATTTATAAATAACAAATTTCCACACTTTTATATTTCATTCATTATCAATAACATTGCCATAAAGCCTCCATAACCTGGTCTTGTCACCTGCTCGCACTGACACCTCGTTAGCCGACACTCGTTATATTACGCTGATTATTGCCACTAATCATCAGGTGACGTAACAATTATATGCAGACAAAAACAGCATAATTAATGGCCTTCGTTTTGCAGTAATCTGTTACGTAATAGAACGGAATAGGAGATTTCACGACATACAGTACAACCTCTCCATTAGGACCATTCGGCCAATGGTCTCGATAGAGAGGTTGTCTCTTTGTGGAGGTTTGGACCTGCAGAAAAATGTCGAAATCATCCAGGCACTGGCTAAGAGTGTCTCAGCAGAGAGCGAGTTTCTTGAGGCAGGTTTGGAACTGCAGAAAATGGTCTTACTATAGGAGTGGTCTCTTTATAGAGGTTGTCTTTATAGGAGGTTCTACTCCAGAGATGAGCAAGCAAATTTACATTTTCATCTTCAACTTCATATTTTACTTTTTCAGTTTGAAACCTATACCACCATAAATTTGATCAAACAAAATGTTATGACTTGCAGCATGGTGTTCAAAACAGGATTACTACTTAATCTGTGAGTTAATTTTTGCATTATTTATCTGTTTAATCTAGCAGAAATATGGCTGAGGTGAATGTTAACTAGAAATGACAGAAACTACTAAACTATGGTAAAACGAAATCAACATCACCTCATCAGTCATCACCTCTAACTACAGACACCAAATCCATAAGTTCATTTTAATTGCCCTAACCTTCCATAATCAGACAGTCAGGAACCCACATAACTTCTGTATTGAACTAACAGATGAACTTGATAGATGCCGTAAAGACAAGAAGTCTACTGCAAGTGAAATGTAGGTTATTAGATTACACACGTGTTTTTCAAGAACCTTGGTTCACAAGTCACTTTAACATCATAATTTACCTGGTTTGTTACAAAACTCCATGCTATTAGTCTGTTGCCAGTAAAAATAAAGGTTACCACTCTTATTATTCAATGTGTCAAACCTTACACTTTAACATCATATTTTACCCTTTTTGTTGCAAAACCTTAATGCCATAAGTGTGTTCCCGATTAGTCTTGATCACCCAGACCCTAACACTGCTAACCATATTATAGCTGGACAATCCAGACTAGTTCCAAGTAGAATAACGGTTACGACTCTATTGCCTTGCTGTATATTTCCGACTTTCGAGAGGTTCGTTCGACTAACAATGACGTTAATGATCAATAAACAGTAATTTTCATTCCAGTTTCGCCGATTTTAGTCACTGTTTTGTTGGTTTTGTTTTGCAGTATTGTTTTTGAGACACTTTATTGCATGATTCAACCATCTCCACAATCAGCGCATTTTTCACAGGTTAATAGCAGTACTAAGAATTCCAACAACCCCATGTCATGTTAACTTCTTACACAACGAACATACATTCATCCAATACAGTTAACCCCTTGACACGTGCAAGTTTGATTTTTGTGCAAGCTAGAAAGCACAGTGCAACCTCGCGATTAAGTTAGCTTATGAAGGAAATGGCCTAAATTGATTTCTATAGACAGGTGATCTCTGTATATAAGTTCACAATGGTTTTTATGGATGTTTGAAACCAAGCGAAATCGCCCTATTAGAGAAGTGGTCTCTATATATTCTATATATATATATATATAGAGGTAGTCTCTTCATGTAGGTTCAAAATGGTCATGTATGGATGTCTGAGACCACACAAAACGATACCATTGCAAAGGTGGTCTCCATATAGAGATGGTCTTAACTGGAGGTTCTACTGTACATTTTACGGCGGCGCATGCTTGCCATATTTCTGGCAGTACAAAGACAGCGACAATCTGTGCTACACCAACTGCCAGCACCTGTCTGCACACCATCAGATATACGTGCTCTATGTGCTGGGTAATCACTGGCCGTAATGAGGAGAAAACACTATTTTTAGTGGCCATTGTGCGCAGACAGATCGATTACTTTGTCCATTATCGTTATCACAGACGTCAGGCATAGAGCATCATGACAGGTGGGACAGGAGCAGTCTTGTTGTGACATATACAGCTACGTTATGGATCTTATGAGCAATGACTTACAGAAAAAGTGGCAAGTTTTTGGCCGAAGTACATGTTGTTCTTACACATAGTATGTATTGCATAATATGCCTGGTGTGCACGTCCTATATGGATTCTATTACATAAGAACTTTTCTATTAAGAGTATCCTTGGTACTGACCTTCAGTAGTCTCAATAGAGGTGGTCTCTTTATGTAGTAGGTTTGGGACAGCTAGAAACTGTCTTATTACAGAGATGTTCTTGTTTGGAGGTTCTACTTAGAAACACGAAATTCAACCTTAATCATTTCAAAACCAATCAATGACTATAGAGATCGATTATGCCAACCTTTTGCAGAGAAAAATCAGATATTTCATCCTGACTACACCCTATTGCAAAGCAAACAAAAAATGCTAGATGCCTGTGCTAGCACTACGACATGTGTTAGCAAGTCGTCACTTAGGTTTTGCTGTGGTTGTATCCTCATAAACGGTTCTTATATACAAATCCTTTCACTTCCATTTCAAACAGGTGTTTAGGCAGGTAGGGTAAAAGTTTAACATCGTACTGACGAAACTCAAATTCAATGCTACCATGGAATAAATGTAAGTGACGAACTGCTAACGCATGGCGCGGGCATCTAGCTATAAATGGGTTCAATAAGCATAAACTCACAGTTCTGTGACGATGACCATCTCGGTGGTGGTCTCGAAGGCGTCGGTGAGGGCCACGAGGTGGGCGTGTTGCCGGGCGACCGCCAGCATCGCCATCTCCTGCATGATCGTGTCCCGGCAGTTCTCGCCTGGAGGAGGGCAGAGGACACCATATAACAGGGTCTAACACTAACATACTCAAACTCATTTTTTCTCATTTAAAGCTACTCATTATGCAATGCTATTTCAGATATATTATGTCCTCACCTGGAGTAGGGCAGAGCACATGATGTAAGAGATATTGTGTAATTCATTGACTCAGGTGTAAATATTGATATCACAGGGTCGAACACTAGCCTACATATACAATTGTGATATCACACCTTGTAGTTTCTGCCTTCAACATTATTATTTAATTGTTTGTTTCAAACTCATTTGTCTCATTTAAAGCTACTCATTATGCAATGCCATTTCAGATATCTGATGATAAGATATAACACACTATGGTCTACATACAACCACTCACCCATTCTGAGACTGTCACACTTAACCTTACACTCACCCATTCGGCGTTTCCTCTGGAACTTTGCCGCATACTCTTTGCCTGTGATTCGGTGACGGCATCGCTTCACGTTGCCAAATCGCCCGCTGGAACGAAAACGGCAAATTTAGTACACGTATCACAAACATAACTTTCATTCGATTCTTGGTGCGATTAATGTCAATTGGTATTTTACATAATGTCATCTGAAAAAATAACTTTTTCATCATAATTTTCACCAAAATACTGTGAACATCCCTCTTGAGATGGGCCAAGCTTTTGTAAAAGCCCAATCCAAATATTGTGCATGATCAAACTCAATGTAAAAATATGCACATGGGAACTGCATGGCTTATCATATTGACATCCTACAAACAGCGACACCAAAACTAAAACAAAAGTTTATCTGAATGTACCAAATTAAACCATAACCTACAATTATAATTGTAATAAAAAATGCAGCCATTTTGAAGGTTTATAACCATTTCAATTAGAACATCAAACAGAACATTATTACAAATAATCACGCGTCCAAGTTTTAGAGACAGACAAATTATTAATCATTATTTTTATTATCGACGGTCATGTTAACATTTAACAGCACAACCTGTCTTAGGTAGACACCTTCAGGAAAAGCCTAATTATGCACTGCAGATGGGTGCCCATTATACAAAGGTGATTTTACATACTTATACAGTATAATCTTCACCGAAGGCCACCTCAATAAAAAAGATCACTTCTATAATGTTAATAAACATTTTGTCACTATCCCAAACCTCCATAAAGAGATCAGTACGAACATCTATTGAGACCACCACTACATGACAGACCTCGGGTAGTCTTGATAGAGAGGTTCTAAAGTGTCAAAAAACAAATAATATCCCTCAACAAGATGAGTGTCCACTATACACAAGTGTCCACATCAGACAGGGCGCTCTGTACTTGGCAAACCCAATAGACATTGACTGGAGCAGACTGTGAACACTGCACTATATAATTTTATGCTCCAAGTTCAAAAGGCCGTTTGAATATTTATGGGGTCATTTTGTCTTGTATTTGGGGGGAGTGTGGTGGACGATAGGCTCATCACGGACATCGTAAACGGACATACACCCATTTATTACAGGCTTTCACATTTAAAACTGAAGCCATGTACATTGGAATCTGTTTATCGCAAACACTGATAATTTGAATTTCTTTAAAACTCAAACTAATAACGGTTTCCATTCATGTTATTTTACATTATTAATCTCGCTGTTAATTCAAAATTTTGGATAACTTCAGCTTCTTTATTGAGGGTGTACAATACAGCATTCTGTAAAATGAACATGCAATATTTGCATGAAAATTGCTACAGCATACAAATTGTAGCAATTAGTATAATTAGTAGTTAATAAACCACTTGTCGATGAGAAACTACTATAACAGACGATAAAACGCATCATAAACCAGTAGTTATTACGGTACCTACGGCAGTTACGGAACAAAAACATAGTATGTCATATACAAGCTGCATATGGTCATTTTCATTATAGTCAGTAGGCTAATAGCCCTATAAAAAAAGCACCAATTAATGCTTTGAAATATTGGAAGTATATACAAAGCTCTGTTTTAGACCACCTGTGTGCTAGCTAGCTTAAGGTCGTCACTAAAGGGAAGGGCATCTTTTTATTGGTGTGGTATCATTATAGATTTGTTGTGAACGTAATCATCAAAATATTAATACTTATGGTGCATTCAAAAATAAGTAAGACATCACGAGTGGTAAAAACTGTTCGAAAGCAGCTAATCTCTGGTTTCGCACGGTTTTCACGACTCGTGATGTCTTACTTACCGTAAATACAAGTGGTTTCGAATGCACCATGACACAAGACAACACGACAGTACTTGATACTGACATGTCTACAATCATTTTGGCGAGTACTGTGGCACCATTTGGCACACAGCTCAGTACACGACAGCTTTCAATGACCGGTTTGGACTCGTTATGTCATTAGATTTATTAATGACCCTTTGAACCTGTCTAGGTCGTTGTCACATGTTACATTATAGCGTTGGGGGACTTCAACATCAAAACGTTTAATCAGATAAAGAATGGTATTGAATTTTTTTATCTGTGTACATGCAATAGTTCATTCAACATGCTTTTAGTGAAGCAAAATGCTTCTTAAGAGAGACCTCATCAATGATAAGACCATTTTTGTACAATAGCCAACATAAAAAAGACCACCTCTCTATAGAGAATCGGTAGGTCTTTTTCCTTCATACTTTTTCATAAACTTGTTTACTTCGATACTCATTTCAGGCAGGTTATTGACTTATAAATCTATATTTGTTAGAGTTCACCATTCATCAATTGTGTGTCTATATATAGGGTGCATTTTCTGGCATAAACAACCACTAATTCACTGACCTACGCATACAAACGCAGTCACTAGTTTGGTGCAACCTTCTGCGTAAAACTTAATGCCTCAAGGTACAAAAAGACAGCTTGAATGAGTGAAAATGTCAAATTGACATATGACAAGAACAAAGGTTCTGGCTTGCAAAGAGAGTGGAAGTCAACACACTTCTTAAATATAATCGCATGATGTGTTTCTAAAGGATTGATAATTGTTAGATACTAACTAGAGAATAGCAGAGTGAGGTTTGGAAGCCTCGTTCAAAGGCTTGACCGGTCAAGTGAACAGTCAAGTCAATGCATGTAAAGAACTTTCCTTGTTGCAAATCTCTAAAGATATCTTGAAGATAGAACACTTACTTTCAGTTGATGCTTTTAGCTTGTAACATGGAACCCACACATCAATGTACCTTTCCTATCATTACAATTTCATTTAAGAATCAAATATGTAACAGCAGAGCCACCAATTAAGACCACCACTCCAATGACGACCACCTTTATAATAAGACAGCCCTGTAAACATCCATGAAAAGACCACCACTTCGGGCCAGTCCTCGAGATGGTCTTAATAAGGTTTTTTGTCCAGACTAGAATGTATACTGCATAGGTTTTTTGTAGAAATTCACATGTTCTTATATGATTTTAGTATGTACATGCTTTTTATTATGATTACATTTGGAACCAAGTCAGACTCTTCAAGCCTTATTGACTCAGCCTGACCCGATTTAGTACCCAGGACCTCTCAGAGTCTGGGTACTGCACCACGAAGCGACTTACTAACCACCAAGCCAACGCCATAACCACTTCGCTACACTAGAAGTCTAGAACACACTGCTGTGTGAATGAGTCACAGATATAATGAGCCTGACATTAGTTAGACTCCCACACATGAAAGAACAGCAGGATTTACTACCATCTCCATTGTGAGCGACATTCCAGTCTGATGGTTATTGTGCTCATTGTCTGGGAACGTAACGAATGGCACTTGTGACAAGTACAGGGACCTCTCTATTAGAACCATCCATGGACTGACTTCATGTGGTTTCAATAGGGAGGTGGTCTCTTTATGGAGGTTTGGGGCTGAGGAAAATGATCTTATTATAAAAACGGTCTTTTTTTAAAGGTTATCTTAACTGGAAGTTCTACTGCACACAGGGAGTGTCACATGGATAGTGGACCTCGGTACAGTTGTCACCTGTCTTAACCTCCTAGTATTTTGCTGTTACATGTGACAGGCCAGTACATGGTAGACAGTTGTGTTTCCCAATGATTTAAGAATCATACATACAACCGTCTCTCTCTTACATCTTTCTACCAAGCATATTTGTACCACTGTGTTGACAAAGCTGAAGACAGATTTTGTTTCCACTTGACAACATTGAGTGGCTCTTGTGAAACTTGAGCCTCAGGATCTTGAGTTCGAGTCCCGATGTCGCTTGTTAAACTTGTCTTCAGCTATGTCTATCTTGGTAGAGATATATACAACAGCCCCAGGAGTAGGTACCCTCAAATGATCTCAAAACAGAGATGGTCTGTTTATGAAGACTTTGGACCATGATAAATGTTCTTTTTAGGTGGTCTCTTCACAGAGACAGTCCTAATGGGAGGGTCTACTGTAGTTTTATACTTATACAGTAGAACCTCCAATTAAGACCACAGCAATATTGAGACCACCTCTATAATAAGACCACTTTTCACGGTCTCAAACCTTCATAAGCTACTAAAATAAACCTTTGTATTGAGACCACCTAACACTGGTCCCATAGTTGGTCCTAATAGAGAGGTTCTACTGTATATGCTTGCTGGAGATGTGAAAGAGAGAAGGTAGTAGTGGATGTCAGCACAGTCGGTCTGTATCATCCTGCATGAGACACGGTAACTGTCAGCACCATCCATTGTCTTATCTCGCTACATCAATGAGCTGAGCATTCCGCGGTGATGATGAGCACTGGCTACTCAGCGCTCAGTCATGCACAGCGATACTCTCGCGCTACTGCCGTGTTCACACGTCGGTATAATTAGAACCTAGCAGCAGAGAAAGACAAGTTCTGAGAGAGAGATCATGCTAAGAATAATACGGCTACTGTGCATTGTCCAGCATGAGGCTATAATAATAACTATTTCCATTGTTTGCTCTCTGATTACAGTGAGTGAGCAGTCACACTGGCTCATTACTCACACATGCATGATGCTATCTGGTACCAAAATACATCAAACCCAACTTTTGTCCCATAACTTACTACTATCATAACTGATGCTCATGAAAGTGATATACTTTGTTGCGAATTGGGAATTTAGTGGTAAGAAATCGTGGCAGAGTAGTTCAGATTATTGTATCTTACGTAAAACAATCAATTTTTGTGTACTATTCAGTATTGTTTAGAGAATGCAGTACTTTAATACCAAATTGTTACGCCATGCGTATATTATGGACGTATCTCGTTTAAGTAATATTTTCTAATGGGGTCAAGGTTATTTTTGTCACATCAATTTATGTCTTTGCACACGGATAATAATTTCATATGATCTTAAAAACTGCTATTGCTAAGGTGTAAATAACTTTATAATCAGCATCTCACTCAGAAGTAGAGGTATAAATAATACGTTTTTACACACACATTCTACAAGAACCACCTAAATATACAGTGGTATGCTTATAATTAGAATTAGAATTAGCATCCAAACTTCACTATCATTCACATATTCCACGGAACCAGCATCATAAAACAACATTTTTTTTACTGGGACAAAAGGTGATAAAAGAGCCTCCAAAGAACTACAATGGGATCACATATCACAAAGTCCAAACAACTTTGTTTGTATTTGCGCGTTACTCAGAAATGACATCGTATAACATGGCGTTTTTATAGGACACGGATTCTGCAAAGAGGATCTTAGATTTACTACATGTCACAGTGACCACAGATTTGTTATACGTAGCACAGAAACAGCATCGTAAACTGCAGGTTTTTATCCAAGAGCATGTGCGGAATTGGGGTTTGACCAAGTCACAATAGTTACTCACACCTCAGCTATTCAGGATTCCTTATTATTAGCTTTGTATATGTATTTCCAATGTTGTGGACTAATTGTGCCTTACTTAGAAACAAAGGGTTGCAAATCATCATGTTTTTTTACAGCAAAACATCTAAAAGTAAATGTGCAACAATCTATTGGTGAATCACGAAACAAAACAGTTTTTTCATAGAGTTTGGTATAATAATTAATATTAATGTTAATTTGTAATGAGACTACCTCTGTATTTAGATCACGTATACGTGACTTGCAGTCTGTCGCAGCGAAACAGCTTACAAAACAGGTAGATGAAAAAACTAGGGTATAGATTTCCCTAAGTCTATACATGTATGTCATAAAATCAACTAATGCAACACATACAGACTCTGACCCGAGTCAATATTTGCCACTGGCAAGATACAGATTTCAACGATTCTCATCAACAAGTAGAACCTCTCCATTAAGACCACTTGATGACTGGCTCAACTTGTCTTAATAGGGAGAAGGTCTCTTTATGGAGGTTAACAGTTGTCTGTGACAATCTTGGATCTACTAGAAATGGTCTCATCACAAAAGTGGTCTCATTGTACAAGTTGTCTTCATTAGATGTTCTCCTGTACCAATTTCAAGAATTCTCATCAATATACAAATGTACATACACAGAGGCCAGAAGACCTTGAGAAATCAAATGATTGAAATTCTTTGGAAGCTTTCAGATTGGCAGTGTGGACTCTGTCAACTATCTGGTTACACTTGTCCAGTTGATGACGTACTTATGTCACTAACACGTCTCAATAATATGGACAGAACTTTGTCACTGCCAAACAGACGTGTTTACATGAGGGTGAACTGTGGTATTTCATAAAACAAGAACATAGTGTAGAAGCTCATTATCACGAAATTTTGTATCTGTAAATTCTGTTATCTCGAGGTTTAACAGTTTCATTCCAATTATAAACATATATATCAGTTGGTTATCTAGAATTTTTGCTATCTCGAACATTGTACTGTTCTCCCTACGAATATCAGAGTACAGAAGTCAGTTCGGCCGTTTTTATATATCTCTAAACAGCGTTTCGTGGACCTTTCAATTTTCAAATACAGTGTCTGCCTTAGCTAGTTGTTCTTTCTGTTTAAAGGTATCATTAAAGCACAAATATCATACTTGTAGACAGTAGACGACTCTGCATGTAAAATGTATGAATCAACGTCTTTCTTCTATTTCTAGTGCTGATATAGGACATATTATTAGTCAGGAACTACAAAAAATGTAAATATGCACCCTTCATTATAAAAGCCGTATATACATGGGGTAAAAACAACACAGCAACACAGTAATTTTTGAGCCTGTGTGCTTCTTATCATGAACAACTCATTACACATTTTTAACTATGAACAAAACACGTTTAAAAACTGTGTAAATACAAATACATTTTAAAAGCTACTCAAATTACCTAAAATAAGATTATCAAAAGGACCACATTAGGGACACAGAAGTTTTGTAGACCCCAGGTAGGGCCCTTGAATAAGACGCCCCTGGATTTAAAAAAACAGCACAATAACACATGATTTTTCAGACTTCATTCATATTGCTCGTGATATTGGGCATTTGTTCAATTATCCAGAATACAGTCGATCTATATGTGTCCCACCCATGAGCTGTCAGATCTAATCTGGCTAATTAAACGGCCTCGTTACGAAACTTTGTTGACGAGCATACTTATATACTTCCTTGTTTCTATAATTAGCATATAAAACACATTGTCTTTGTAACGAACCTTTAATTACCGTAGAACCTCTCATTAAGACTACCTCTATAAAGAGACCACACATGTAATACTATAATTTTTCAGTGTCTCAAACCTCCCTTTTTCACAATCTTCATTCACAACCCACACAAACGTCCATACCGAGACCATCTCTCTATTGAGACCACTTGAGGCCATAAGCCCAGGTGACCTTAATGGAAACGATCTACAAAAACTGTTTTGAAAGAAAATTGTCAACTTTTTATCAATTTATCAATTCCTCACCCCCTTAAATCTCTAGGCATTGTAGAATCGTATTTAAATCAAGGCTTATTAGACTTCACCAACCTTCTTGGCTATCAGAGCAAATTGAGAATTCACATTAATATAATTTTCATTCTGTATTCTGAGCCCGTTCTAAACTAGTATTATGCCATATCATAAACATGTATTAATCATCAATGGTCGGATTACCACGTCATATGATCCCCACTGTCCCAAAATCTTCATCTATTTTCGAACTTTCTTTGGCGTCTTTATGACACATCGTTTCAAGACAATAATAAAACGCATTCAGCTGTAAATTAAGTAAAATAATCACGTAAAACTCCCCATTTCATATTATCTATGATGTCATAAGACATTAGCGTAAAAAGCCACGGACATTAGTGCAAAAAGTGCAAGAGCGAAATGGTTCTATTTTGTGAGGAATGTAACAATCAGCGGCGTGATCTATACTGCCAAAGTGATGACATCATCACTATTGGAGCACGCAAAAATGTCAATATGTTGTTTACAGTCGTAATTCACTCGATTTTGGCACGTTCAATGATTTCACAACTTAACATCCACATTGGAACCTCATATATCATATAGTCATAGAAAATAACCCTTCGTTTAAAGAGATCGTTTTTAGATGAACACTTTTGTGAATAGTTCATGTTGCTTTGAGGAGCAATAAAACGCAGCAATCATCACTGAATACTCTGCAGGGAGTTGAGATCAATGACACCACCCATTAGGGCAGTCCCCTTGCCCAGGGCATGTGAATTTTCTCCTTGGGCAGGCAAATAGCAAAGGCCTGCCAGTCAAGACTATGTGTGCTATTAAGATTTTTTTTTGCCAATTCTTTGAAATATATAGTTAAAAGCATGATGCAAATGATATAACACAATGTATACAAGTTATATAATACACAAGTCTAATGACCTAGTTACATCTCGCCACCTTGTCTGACCAAACAAAAAGACTAAAACAGTTACCGTCAAGGCTTCAAAAGAGCCAATAGATCTGGTGCCAATGATGCAAAGTGAAAGTGAACGGTAAACTACAAAAACTCTCCCCATTTGTGTGTAATTCAGCATGAAAGCCAGCGAGCCACGGACCATCAAGTGGTAATGAAGATCTGCTAGCATCTCAGCTAGCATTGCTAGACTTATTACACGCCTGTTGATTCGCTGAGAACGTAGTTAACTTTATGGAGCTTGATGTTTCTAGAGTTACTTTTGTTTTTAAACAGTGCCATTTTATGTTTTATGGTGTCTTCATGTCCCAAGAGGTGGGGACTTACTATTTTGGGCCACATACAATGTAAGAAACTACATGTATCAGTCTCTGTTGCTGATGATTTGACAAGATTATTTAGATATGAGTTTCCTAATCCACATACATTAAATAGTTTTGTTCATAATGAGCTCATTTGGACGTTGATTATGACACAAAAACAGCATTGATGATGATCTAGCCGGCATCTTGACTAGCATTGCTAGGCTTATTACATGCCTGTTGATTCGCTGAGAACATAGTTAACTTTATGCTGCTTGATGTTTAAGAGAGGGATTTTTTTCTCCAGAATGGGGGACGCAGACGTCTCAAAATGATACGCACAATGTCTCGGAGCCTTGAGCTGAAACTGCATAATAAACCATGAAGTCAGTATCATGTCTAATAAATCAAACTTTTTACAAAGTCACAAAGTCTTTAAAATGAATAAATTACTAAATACCATGGTTTTAATAATCTATCACTAGCATTACTTTACATCAGGCAAAAACTAAAAATATATATATTTTTCATATTTCATAAATTTTGAAGTATTAAAATCTTGTTGCAAGAAAAGATAAACAACTATGATGGTGACTTTCTGAAATGTGCGTATCCTTCTGCTATCCCTCCCCCAGCCTTCATCTGGTGTTTGATGTTCTGGGTTTTTCGTATGACCCAGATTCATTAGGAAAATGTGGAAAACATACATTTTTATGAAAGGTCAAATATTTCTCAAATTCCTGTCAATCAGAAGAGAAACTCAGTGTGAACATGGATGTGAAGTCTCTGTGAACAAAAATTCTTTTGATGAGCTTTTAAATGATTTAAATGATTTTGCAGCGAACGTTTGTCCTGAGGTAGAACTTACAGACGAATTTCAAGCACCTGCTTGTTTACGTCTGATGTTCTGTCCCCATTTCTGGAAAATGTCTCAATTGTGTAGCGCAAGTCACGAAACCATCAAAATGCAGCATTTGGCAAAAAAAAAAAAAAAAAAATCACATATATTCCTTGGTTTGTGTACAATTTTGTGGCCACATGGTCATTAGCCTCTTTCTGAATTCAAGATGTCACCGGTTTGACATTATAGTCGTCTCTTCATACAGATACCAAACATCAAATAGTCAAAACTGCAGCTCCTATTTGCAAACTATAAGACGTTTTAAAGGACGTTGACACTTGTAAATGTAAGACAGTTGATATTCTGATTGATAACCAAAGTTTCAAGTCTTTATCTAACAGGCGTCATCAAGAAGTTGCAGGAATTACAAATTACCTCACAATGTACTGTAGAACCTTTGATGAAGACCACCTCTATACAGAGACCACATCTATTCTAAGACAATTTATCATGGTCCCGATCCTTCATAAAGAGATAATATGAAGCTGCAAACAGAGACTACCTCTGTTCTGAGACCACTTGAGGTCAGTTTGTAGTGGTCTATATAAAGAGGTTGTACTGTATAACATGGCCGCCCAGACTGGAAGTGAAGCTCTGTAACAAGGCGTCTGATTGATCGAGCTGTGAGTTGTAACGAGCGACCTGATTGATCGGACACAGTAAATTCCACCTAAAGACAAGTGCCAAAGTCAGGTGCCTCCTCAAACTAACACTACAGGTGCAGCAGGAAACTTTGACTTGTGAACATAAGGTCATAGGTTTGGTCCCCTGTAGCAATGACTAGGGTGGGTGTTGAGAAAACTAGAGGTATGTTGCAGCTGTTAGGCTCAACGCAGACTGTTATTTGAATACATGGATTAGGTGCAAGTTTAGACCCATAAGATCATGGGTTTGATCCTCTTAGTAGATTAAGGCGGATGTTGAGCTAACTAAAGGTGCCGTGTTGGTATAGGGTTGGACACACTTATGATTATAATATGCTATTGATACCTTCATTGGTAAAACTGGGTGTTGAGCAAGCTGTCTATAACTGCTTATAGACTTATGGGATGCATATATTATATAGGCAAAAGTTATAAAAAGGTGATATAGGAAGTTCCAGACTCTTCATAGAAAGTCACTTTCAGCTGATGGACAATGCTCTATTTCAAACAATCAACATCCTATGACTATACAACATACAACACACACAATTGGCTCGTGTCAGCACAATGAGCCTAATTTAACGCAATGACTCGCGGCAAAAACCGTTTATTGTGAGCAGGACACAACATGTCACTGAGCTGTCAATCACACGTCTATCAATGTCGGATTTCCCACCGACACCCGAGGATAAGTTGTTAGTTTAACAAAGGATTTCTCATGGTACATCATGTTATATTTGACAAGATGGTATATGGATCATAGTTTTGAGTTTCATCTTTGACATGAAATCTACTTATTCAAGTAGTAGATTCAAGTTTAATATGCAGTTGAGAACTTCACCACTAAAGCTTTATGATGGACTCAGCAACGTTTTTTTAACAAATACATGTATGGTCTTAAATGTTCTTGCCGGGACATCCCAATACATAAAGGCTGAAAGGCTGGCTTCAATTGGTCTTGAGAGCATTGCTTGAATGACAGGGATTTTCATATATATGATTTACAAAAACATATACACATTTTGATGGCAAACTTTGTCGCGATTGCAAAACTTATCGCTACCTTACACTGATCATTTTGAAATACGTAAAATTATCACCTTTGTTTTGTAGTAAACATATTCTCTGATGTTTAAAATTTCAAAGACTTTGACAGATCGATGATATTAATGCATCATTCACGTAGAAACTTAATGAAACTCCAAGAAAACTCGATATTGTGAAGTTAAATACGATTTCATTCATCCGACGATCATAGAAAGATCGAGCGGTTTTGGCCACGGTTTTGTAGCTTCACCAGAATTGAATCCATCATCTTGATTGGACGATATCGAGGTCTCGATGAAAATTAATCCCATCACAAACGGGATCATTAAATGGAGAAACTTAAATTCTCACCTGAGCAAACTTGTTTGTTTTTTAAATAAGCTAGGAGTTCCTCAGACTTGTGCTGTTATGCTTCAGTGCTATTGGTGTTATATATGTATTTAAAACATTGTGCTGATTATTTGTATTGTGTAATAGTTAATTATCTTAAATCTTCATCAAATAATCCTACATCTTTGTCAAATCATCTTTAATATTTACATGCACCTTAATAATGTGATTGAAAGAATAATGTTTATATTTGATTTTTATGTGATTGGTTTTACATTTATATAATACAATTTTGCCTCACAAAGAAAAAAATGCTGTGATTTGTATATCCAACAACAATACAGAAGGGCCTGTCTATTGAGATCACCTAGGTCCTGGCTTCTCAATGGAGATGTGGAAGGTTCACGTTGGTCTCTTTTGAAGTTTTGGGACCATGAGAAGTGATCTCATTACAGAGGTGGTCTCAGCAGAGATAGTCTTAATTATGGGTTGTTCTGGAAGATGCGGTCCCCGAGGAATGCCATGGATCCCTGTTGCTAGCTCACATCACCTCAAACTCCCAGATCACGGTATTTGATCCTAGCTCGGGGACTATTAACTACAGCTTGCATTCATGTACTGTAAAACTAGAATTATCCGCAGCAGCTATTTGATTTTGCACGCTTTGGTCCATTGCTTACATTGCATATCTTCTATATGTGAATATTTTCCATTTGCACGCTTTTCAATTGAACGATTTTGTAGTTCACTTTAAATTTTGCAAAAATTAATCATGCACAGATAATTCCAGTTTTACAGTCAAACAAGCTATACCAACAGTCAAAAAAGATAATACATGTCATTGTATTATTAAAATATAAACCTTCAGAAATTCATTTTGTCATTGTTACAGAAATATCATCAATACAAGATTCTATATCCCTAATAAATAATAAAACAATTATGATATATTACAGCCCAAAGTAAAGTCTTTTGCTTTCTTTATCTGTCGTGAGCAGAAACATGACAATGTTTATCACCTAAATAAAACCTACTCATATATTATCATATCCGTCTGTCATTGGAGATTTTGACAAACCACATCTTGCTAAGCTGGAGGTTCAAGATGTACCATGGGTGGGGTCCCCTACTTTTTTTACAACACAATATGAATAGGTTCAGAAGCTATCTTGGAGAATAATGACCCTTTTTGGAGGAAACATATGGATTATCTCTGTCACTGCAAGGTTTGAAGATGCACGCACAAGCAAATACAGTAGGAACTCCAATTTGTGGTCCCAAACCTTTATAAAATAATGTAAACCAATGTAAACCTTTACACCTACAAAGAGACCACCTCTTCATTGAGACCACTTGAAGACGGTCCCCTGAGTGCTGTTAAGAGAGAGGGTCTACTGTACAAGCAAATACAGTAGAACCTATCTATTCTGACATGAGCGTTAAACGCAATCAATTATCCATGTTTCTGGAACTTATAGATTGATTTTTCTATAATGAAAAGCTACTTGTATTCAATACCATTCAATTTGTCCCAGAGAAAACATTTACCTCTTCAAATGCTCGAAAATATGTAGAGTCACAGGAGATACATTGATGTAAGGCTAATACCTCGAGGGGTGATAATATTTTTGGATATTATGCGTAACATTGTGTTCTAGCCATAAAACCCCGGAATAAACCTTGTGTTATTATGTTGATGCCTGAATCGCTCCGGATCGAACAAATACCCAGAAGATAGTCCCATTGAAAAGTAACTTGATTGCAATTGAGTATGTTGTCATGTATGTGTTTGGAGTACAGTAGAACCTCTCTATCAAGGTTAGTCAAACAGGTGGTTTAATAGAGAGGTTGTCTCTTTATGGAAGTTTGTAGTTGTCTCTTTATAAAAGTTCGGGAGTGCAAAAAATATTTTTATTAGAGAGGACAGAGGTCTTTCCATAGTGGTGGTCTTTTATGGATGTTCTACTGAATGAATACATTCTTCATTATATCAGGCATGACTTTTTTATTTTAAATTATGTTTGCATATGTATTTAGTATTATACAAAAGAGGGTTGTATTAGAATTGATAATCTTAAAATTTTGACATTCCGATATGTAACAAACAATTTGATATTTAAAGCTATATTTTCAAATGTGTAAAAATAAATATTTTTCAACCAAATGTGATATGATATCTGATAAAAGCAAGTTCCCAATTTTCTTCATTACAAAATTGCTAAATGCTATTACAAAATTTGCCACCAAATTGAGCTCCGCACAAATCCATAGAATTCTATCTTTGAGTTAACATTTCAGTAACAAAATTGTCTTTACTAAAAACTTAATCAAGATTATCAATTAGGAAAACCAAATGGTAACTATTTCTAAATGAGATGACATTTAAAGTTCATCTGATTGAGATGGAATCTTATTTAGCGATGTTCATTAGAATTTCTTAAAGTCTGATAATCATTAAAACATTCCACTTGGTAAAATGCAATTAAAAAAAGGTCATGTTTCAGGATAATTCAGTGTACACAATTTCTGGGTAGTTTCACCTTTTGATGGTCAATTTCAGCTTCGTCTCATTCTTATATAAATATTCATAGGGTGGAAAAAGATGAAACGATCCAAATGGAAATGTACAGGTCATGACCCCACTAATTATGGAGTGGCATTTTATTCATGAAACGTAGTATTAAAATAATTACAAACACTGTCATTATAAAGGTGACTCTGAATGAAAAGTATTTGGATAGAGATGATTGGAACTGACGAGAAGAATTCATTACTAGTTCTAGCTGCAATATGGTATTAAAGAAATGAGAAACTACTTAATTAAAATGAAATTCAAAGGTAAATAGAGCTGTAAAAAATAAAACTATAATAAGCCATTTCTTACTAAAACTAGCATCAATAGTTGCATGATAAAATCAAGTCCATTATACGGCTGGCTGTCATTTGCATATAGTCATTGAATCAGAGACATGTATATTAACATACAGAGATATGTAAATGGCATATTTTGCCACAAAAACACAAGGTTAGGGCCATTAGGTTCAGTTCAAGGCTGTAATAATGCAGTCAAAACAAACAAAAAATAGTCATACAATAGAGAATGCAATAATTTGGCCAACAACCTTATGGAAAGAAGGAAAAGAACCAATAAAAGTGAACAGGTAAAATACAGTATAACCTATAATCTAGAAAGCAGCCATTTGAACATTTCCCCTAGTTCCAAGCCTCCATAAAGAGACCACCTCTGTAGTCAGATCACTTTAATCAATAGGGCACTACCCTGAGAAGTCTGAATAAATATAATAGTTCTACTACTGTATTGGGGTTTGTTAATGGTTTATATTTTTCATCTTAATTCTGAGCTAACTAGTGAATCTTGGTTCATTGGTCATTTTTCATTTATAATGCATCAAAGTCTCTATTATTATATTTAACATTAGAAACAATGTACAAATCAAAACCATTGGTATTTGTCACTGGTGTATGTTGGTAAAATCGATTAACCAGAGTAGCAAACTAGACTACTACAACTTTTGATCATTGTAACATGCCAAAAGAACTGTAAATAATACAAATCTACAATATTAGAAACATATTACGAAAAAAAGTTCACTAATTGTGTGTTTAAAATGATCAAAATACTTATATTAGCAAAAAGACTAAACTGCCCCAACAAATCCAAGTCCTGGACACAACAACTAACAACCATTGTTTATAAACATGCCCTCAAGGACAAAAAAATCACTTCACAGATTTGTGACAATAGACACAAATTATTCAACAACCTCCCTCAATTACAGTTGTAATTTACACTTCAAACCATCAGAGAGACGATCAAAAAGCAGGGCAGTCAGATCGGATTACAGAGCGAATGCAAATGAGAGTCATGAATATTAATGAGGCTAATTAAGACCCTCTGATGTCGTTATAACGGCGGTATAATTTGTGGTAAACAAAGTGACCACTCATTATCTCAGAGACACTAATTTATGGGCCTTTGTTGAAGACGCAGATTCATTGGCTGTATTTATACCAAATTAAGTCTATATTTGTATCAAATTAAGTCTTTAATTTTTATGACAATTGTTGAAAACAGTCAGCCATTTTGCTTTTTCAAAGATTTCATTAGATAATTTCAAAATTATATGAAAATCAATAAATAGAAGTACTGAAAAGTAGTCATTTTTTCAATAGCACTTAGATTTTTTGGATATTTTTGTCAAAATTATTCACATAGAAATCTAAATTTTCCGTCTTGCTGAGTATCTTAAAGTTTTTCAAAATTCTTCTCTAAAAACGTACTAATATATATACAAAAAAATAAACTTAACTATCCTACAACTTTCTTCTGCCCGAGAAACTTACAGATAATGAAGTGTCACTAAGAACAGAAGAAAGCGTCAAGCTTATCATGCATTATTCAAAATAATCTGTGCATCTTTATATATTTGACAAATCCTATTTCAACCTTATTACGACTTCACAAACTTTTATCAGCAATCATCATCCATAAAAAGAAAGTGCAAAGTCAGATCATTTGAAGACTTAAACTCTTTATCATGACGTAATTAGACAATGATTCATTGACGTAAACTTTCAATGACAAATACAACTGATAATCCATTCAAATTAACCCTTTCCCTTCCAGTTATACACTGACAACTGCCATTACAGCCTAAAATAAACTCAAATTTACCACGACTCTGTCTGATTTACCCCAATGCAGACAGAATAAATCCTATAACCATTATTGTAAAGTTGAGCTTAATTTAGGCTTTGGTCTAGGCTCCAGTAGTAGGTGCTAACAGTAGCCACTTATGGGTTATATCAAATACAATTATTTGGGGGGGGGGGGGGTCAATAGTCATTGATGCCTATTTAATAGTGCAGCCTAGGATAAAGCCTAATATGCCTAATATAAGGTCACGTTTACCACCCTCACTCTCTTGAGACAGAGTAAATCAGACAACCGTCTTGTTAAATTTTAACTTGTTTTACAGTTTATTCTCCGCGATATACATACTATATGATAATAGCACCACTTACACTTTCTAAACATCTACTCTTTATCACGCCATAATGACACAATGATTCATCAACAATAACCTATATAATAGCAAATACAATTGATAATTGTCACTGTAAACGGCGCAATTCCATTCAGCAGCCGCGTCTCTGATTTCAAATGCCTGACGGCGGATTTTAACTGTATTCACTGGTAAACAACATGCACATGGCTGTGCATTAATGACGTAGGTCGGTCTGCGGGTCAATCGTAATTATGCTTAGATATGCAGTAGAACCTGCCTGATGTGGACACAACACTAAGAAGCTGAGGATGTTCTTGTTAGAGAGGTGGTCACTTAGACCGGTTCACTTTATATGTGATGATTACACAGGTGAATCTGTTTGGTCCAGATTCTGGTGAGTCCAATTTACGAAAATCTCAGGCAAATACTAGTAACCAATCCCATTTATGAAACTTTAAATTAAAAAGCATAATACCTGTAACTTGAAATTTTGAATAATTCATACTTTTATTCCATCTTTGAGGTAAATGACCCTCAGTAAATCCAAGGTGCATAGGGGTGTGCGTCCTCACCAAAATTAATTTTCGTGGGTTTTTGGCATATATGCAAGCCTTCATTTGTACAAAACCCATGAGATCCTGTGTCTGTGGCCTCCCTTTTTCTAAAAAACTGGATCTGCCAGTGTTGCAACTTGTAATGAGGCAAAATGCTTAAGAAATGGGAGCTGCAAAATGTGTTTATGTTAAGACAAAGTCCACTATAGTGAAGAGTCCAAATGGACAGTTTTCACTGTATCTATTGTAATGGTCAACCTTAATTACACATTGAAACTCACATTTCTCTTGATTGGAACAATGAAAATGGTGACCACAGGTCAAACTATTGCATGTTTCATGACAATAACATCTTCTAACTGCCTTTTGATTGCAATGTTTTTAACATTCTTGACAGGTTAATGACAATAATCGAGGGTTATTTAATGATGTTTCTGAAAGATTAATAGAGATTTAATCATTGAAGCATCACAGACATTTATCATTTGAGTGGATTTAGTACTTAATCCCATTTTTAGTATAATAAAAGTATTTCCACAATATTTTTGATGCCATGTCATCGTATTGTTCATAAAGTAGTAATGATAAGTACTGTTATTTAAAATACAAAAATGTATATCTTTCATGAGAATTTTCATTCATAACCCAAATGCACATAAATCCTGTTTTTAACAGAATATAATTATATGGCTTGAATGAAGATTGTATTTGCATTCACAAATATATAATTAATTTAATGCAAATGTTAAGAAATAGTTAAGAAGTCATCATCACTGGAGCTTGAAATTCATGTTTAATTTGGGTACATTTCAGGATTCTCTCCATGTAGTCTTTTCATAGAGCTCTTGAAAACAACTGATTAAAAACCAATATCAGACCTGATGCAGACTTGTTTCATGGGTGAAAACGCCAATACACATACTAACTTTTCAATCAAGCAAAATTAAAAAAAAAATACAAACATTCATTATTTCCTATGCATTTTTCTATGTAACAACATAAACACAATCTATCTAACTCTTCAAGGCCAAACCACAAGTTATACAGTAGACCCCCCATTTAGACCACCTCCATATAACCAACCTCTGCAAATTGACAATTTTGGGGGTGCTATACCTCCTTTATACAATCGTGAAACTCCATAAATAGACCACCTGTGTTTTAACACCACTTGAGGCCAGTTCTCAGATGGTATTAATTAGAGGTTGTACTGTAGTGTGGATGCTGGTGGGACCTTGTACCATAATGGATTACATGGCAGGTGGAACTGGACCCAAGGTTACGTGTAAATGTTATCCTTCCTTCTCTCTCTCACACTTCTGTAAGTATTACTATCTAATCTGTCACTCTCTACTCACTTCTCTTTTCAAAGACGAAGAGGAGAGTGAGAGATGTAGTCTTTCCAAAGACCGTATGGAAGAAGGGAAATCTTGAATTCAGAATGAGTTAAATTACTGCATAACCAAGATAATTTACCCAAATGCAGTCTATGAACTGAAATATGGCCATTATAGTGTCTTGTTAAATATACTACATTGTAAGGCAGCATTTTCAAACCAATCTATTTCATAGGGTAGTATTTATAATTTTTAGAAGTTATTTTTTCAATGGAAGTTCTTGCAACCAATCAAGTAGGCCACATAAGCTATACAGTACAAAAAAGTTATTTAACAATATATAGGACATTTGCCATAGATGGGTTTATTCACATTACAAGAACTAATAGTGTTAATAAGTCTATAGACATATACATCTACTACATCTGATGAAAAAGCCTTGACAATCAATCCACCATTAATAACCCTGACACACTATGTAGGGACTTAGGTGCAGAAACATTTGACTTCGGAGAGAGATTTATCTGTGTGTTTGAAATATTGTTATCTTCCTCTATACAAATGATGGTCTTTCTTGGTAGAATAATCAGACCCACTGGGAGGCAAGGACAGGCGAAAAATAATAACATAAACTGTCAGACCCACGTATCTCAGACTCGGATAACTTGAAGTTATGGATGACTTGTCCAAATAGCAGCATCGGTTCTAGTTGTAGTGTTAACTTTTTGGATGTTAAGGCGGCTACCATTTATTATGGCCCATGGGGGTATGAACTAATGACATCATTATGGTATGTAGGCACTACCCACTACCACCAACTAAAGTAATTACAGATTTTCTGGCAAGCTGCCCCTATATACCAGATTTTCAAGCCCCTCCCCCTCTCAACAAGTCCAGTTTTTAGAACCCTCCCCCCAACCCAGGTCATGATAAATGGTAGCCTCTTATTAAATTGCTAAATTCCCATATAACATGAGGCACTCAGGACCTACATCCTGTTATGATATTTCATACTATTCACTCCTTTATTAGCTCAAATGTCAAGTAACTGTAAATCTTTCAGTATCTACTCCCTTCAGGTTCCACATGCCCCACTGTATTCCACTTGCATTTGATTGAAATATTGTAATTTGCACAAACTGTGCCTCCCTCAACGTCAGGCCCACTGGGAAGCAAGGACGGTTGGAGAATAACATCTAGTCAAGAAACTGGTTAAGGTGAGACTGTCATTTTTGGGTTGATGTTGGACAACAATATGCTTTTTTACATCTCAAAACTAGGGTAGAATCTCTCTATTTTCAGACCACCCAGTGGCTAGTATCAAGTGGTCTCAACAGAGAGGTGGTTCCTTAATGGAGATTCACTAGGTCTTTCTATAGATTGTCTAATAATAGATGTGTTGAATTAGGCATGAATTAATCCTCGTGCACACAGTGCATCCTGTCCATAAGAAAAATGACCAGAACTTTTTCAAAATCAATACTTAATAGTCATGACTCATAAGCCCTTCCCCATCTTGGGAATATCTCAGCACCCCATCTAGGGTATATCCTAACCGTGTACATTTGAGTGAAATATTATATTATAATCTTTGCCCAAATCACAGTCCCAATTCGACCCTGTAGTGAGGCAAGGTCATGGAAACAATACAGGTATTTTTGCCCATGTTGACAAGGGTTGGTATTATTAGTGCTATCTTGATCTGGAGTAAAATATGGAAGTACATTTAGACGACAAGATAGACCTTTAGAGCATTGTGTGCTGGGAATTGACATGTTGTTCACTATTGTTCAAAGATGAAGTCTGGTTGTAGGTATATGTAAACAGGGGACATGGAGATTGAATGGATAGATTAGATATGGAGCTATATTTCAATCAATATCATTGTTGTTACTTGTACCTTGTTTTTGAAGAATGTCCTAAAGATCCTAAAAAAACATCAAAATGTCCAAAATTACCAGTAAAATGCTGTTTTAAAATTCAGTCTGTATGACCTATTACAGCAAGAGAAGAGATAATTAGTTCAAAACAACTATACAGATCAGTTTCCAATGTTTTGCCAAATGACAAACTGATAGCCACTTGTGGTTACAAGGAAAAACCTGTAATGACCCAATAGTGGTTTAGAAGCAAGCTGTAAAAGCCAGTGATGGACCTCTTGCGGTCACTTGACCTCACTGACCCCACACTGCGGTCACCTCTATGGTAAATGATTATTGCCGTTGCTGGGGGGATCCGCGGATATGGCACAAATATGGGGCAATTCACACCCAGATGAGGAAATTAACGGGAATCGTTTATTGTAGCCGGAACAAGGATATGACAGCGTTGTAAAACGGTTGTTAAGGCATAAAAAGGCAACTTCTTTATTGACTTTGCAAATATAGTCCAAAACAAGCTTGGGCAGAACAGTTATTAACAGGATCATTGTCCTAAATCTCCAAAGACCATCTCTCTTTGGAGACCTCTGTCTGTCAGACCTGCAGCCCTGAGATGGTCTAATAAAAAGGGGTTCTATTGTAGAGTAGAAGCTCCTATGAAGACCACCTCTATAAACAGAGCCCCATATATCATTGCACCATTTTTAGCAGCTCATAAAATAGAAGTTCAATTGTGTACGATACGACATCATTAGAATTAAATAATATACTCAAAAAATATGTAGGAAGATCTCACTTCTCGAACTTGAACTCAAACCTTATAATATAATTCTGGTACCTAATTCAGGCAGGTGAAAAAAATTGTTGACTTTAAATTCACGACATGGTAAAAGTTAAAGAAGTACCAGTAAGCCATATGTAAATTGAGTTAAACATGAAGCTACATTAAAATTTAAATAGATCTTACACTCATAAAAATAGTAAAGACAACTGTAAACAAAAATCTAAAAATTCTCTGCACAATGCCCTCAATCCTTGAAACATCATCAGGTATAGGAGGACGCATGTTTGGCATATGACAAGCCAGGACAATATCATATTGTACACACACAGACCCAGAGAGACACAGCCTAAGATAAATCATAGCGAATACAGAACCTCTCTGTTAGAACCACCCCGGGTCCTGGCATCAAGTGGTCTCAATAGAGAGGTAGTCTCTTTATAGAGATTCGCATTGGTCTTTTTAAGCCGGTTTTAGACCTTGAAAAATGGTTTAATTACAGGGTGGTCTCTTTATAGAGGTTGTCTCAATAGAAGGTTTTTACTGGATCTACCTTGAATCACAAGGACTGAGTCTTAAAACTGGAGATTAAGGATCAGCACAACAAATCCAGCTTATCAATCCATGTATTTGATAGTGCCACGTCAATTGCTATATGATCCGGATTACTATTGGTATTGGGATTATCTGGATTTGGCTGCTGAGAGTCCTGGATCTGTCATGCTGCATGTATTTATTGTTGTTGTGACAAAGGCAATGGAATGTTCTGGAACAATACAGACAGAGTAATAGCATTCGTCATTCAAATTATGACTCCAAGTTAGGTAATGACAGGAATGGGTTATTCATACCTGGTAATGACAATACTACTTAGACTCGAGTTGGATTCGAACCCAAAATGGAATGACTGTAAAGGGAGAGGTATAGTCAAAGTTGGTATTTGTTGACTTGTGACACCAAGTCTGTGATAACACATGACCTAAGGTTGGGTTCGAACCCTTGACTATTTCGGACTTCAGTGTATGCTCAGCTAGCTGATCAATAAAGAATTCATATGGATAGCTAATTTACAAGTATTGAAAGAATGACTACTGATTTATTAAGGTTCAGTACAATTTTTTTTCATTACAAAGTTTTCATTGTACCTTTTGCAGTTTCCAGTTTGTATTCACATTCAGTAAACCTACTTATTTTCCCCAAAGGCATCTAAAATGTCACAATAATTCAGAGAATTCTATCACGGTTTAATGATGATCCTGAAAAAAACACCCACCATTTTCCCCACATGCCATCGGTCAGAAAAAACATAAAGAGCTGGTCAGTGTCGGTCAAAAAGCGTTTGTTCACGCGCCATTTCACTTATAGTCCATCTCACGGCCGCATGGATCCCATTATAAACAGATACCCAATCTGTCCACCAGAGATTCCAGGAAGTGGAGAAGTCTTCACAGGGTCACAAAGGTCAAGGGAGAGGTCGTAAAGGTCTGTGGAAGGTAGCGGAGGGGTCGTAAACGTGCACAGAAGAGACAGCAGTAAAATATGCACTGTCTGTCTCATGGTGGGATGGAGAGATACGTTTGTTGTCTGCATTTGTTTATTGTAGTTGCAAACTAATATTTAACATTGAGGCCAAGGCAAAGAAAGAAAACACAAGGTCGTGATGGTCGGATGAAAGGTCATAAGGTCGGATGAGAGGTCATAAAAGACAGCACTAAAATGTGCACTGTTGTATCACTGTGTGATGAAAGCTTGTGTTGCAAGTGTTTTCTATTTTCTTATTGGATGCATTTGTAATGTTCAACAAACGATAGTTATATGCAAGGAAAAGTATGCGATTTGAAACAGGTCCTTCTGTATTTCAGATACAAATTAGAATTTTCAACATTTAATTGCACAAAAGCGACGTTCTCTTGCTACCTGATTTGATGCTGGTTTTAGCATTTTACTCTGTATAATGATATACAAATATCAATTTTGGTTTTTTACTTCAAACGTTGACAAAATCTTAATGAGCTATCAATCTTGGACTTATATATATTTAGAACCTTCAGTGTTGACTTTTCCACTTGTAAAGCTTATACTGTCTATTTGTCTAACCTATATAGAGATACATTTGAGGACATGGCCTCTTCATTTAGATATTGTGAAACTTTATTTGATGACATACATTATATTTTGCAGTGTACTATTTGTTTTTCATATGTACATGTAGAATACAATTTCTAGTTTTTGGATGCAAAATCATTTAAGAGCAGACTAAATTTCTATTTTTCAAAAATCACTAGAAATTCGATAAAGTTAAACCAATCATTTAAAGACCCCTAGATCTCAAATTATTATTAATGATGCTTATTCTTCAAATCTAGGGTAGTAAAGCCTAAAGAATAGAGTATACATTTCCTCACATATTTAGTTTGTTCAGATACAAAAGGAAAGAGAAAAACTTGGCAACTTTTTCAGCAAATGCATTTCCAAATCATGTCTAGTCTAAAAAGACTATAAAATGCCATTTGAAACACTTCCATGTTTCTAGTCAACGACTGCTGGGTTTTACATAATTTTCGGATGGTTTTAGGATCAAAAACATTTAGATAGTCATTAAACAGAAAGCACATGGAAATTTCAAAGCGACACTTCCATATATAGTTTAATACATCAGCAAATAATACAAGCAAAGCAGTCATTTCAATTTTAACGAAAGGCACTATCACACTAGGTCATCTTGACCTCATCTGTGCTATATGCAGGCATCAAACCTGAACATGTGACAGCACAATATACTAACTAATGTCATATTGCACCAAGCTAACACCCAGACTGGATGTAATTGTAATTGAATGACTCACAGATATGCTATAACCCACACAGGACGAGTGTTAAACCAACAAACCAACTTCAAAGAGCCATTAAATATACATTACTGTGAACAATGGTACTTGCCATAGCACTGCACATGCAAAGGAACCTCCAATTATGACCACCTGTCATTTGACTTTTTCGCAATTCCAAACTTCCATAAGTAAACCACCTGTATAATAGAACTCTTTGTGTGATCTCAAACTTTTTTCATAAAAAGACCACCTTTATAATAAGATCACAAACAAGTGACCACCTCTATAAGATTCCAAAAAATCAATAAAGAGATCACCTCTATGAGATCCAAGACCACCTCTATAAGATCAAAAACCTCCATAAAGAGACAACCTCCTGTTGAGACCACTTAACCGTGTCCCGTGGTTGTCTTAACAAAGAGGTTCAACTGTACCACACACCAACCATTCTTGCCACTCTCCTGTCAAAGCACACAGTGTTTATCAAGAAAAAGGTCCCAATAATAAGATGACAAAGATGGTAAAACAAGGGTTTGTAAACACACAGGGAGGAGCTGAAATGTGTGGAATGTTCGGAATTCTGTGTTTGCGTTCTGACTTATGCTGGTGGTCACTTTATTATAAAGATTGGGGGTTGTAAATTCCTGTGAAAGTTTTCATTGCTGGTGACAAGTCTATCTAAGGGGAGATGTGTTGTTTTAAGGTATTATCATGTTGATCTGTTGGTTTATGGTGGAGTCTTGATGTGTATATGAAGATAGATATTCATCTGCTTTGTTGACTTTGCTTTTTTCACCTCTACAGGACCCTGTATGTGTCAATGGTTATGCTAATATATCATGGGGGTGCCAAAGTAAGGGCTGTGTCCCAATTTCTTGTTCTAAAAGACTAAAGCCTATTATTATACGAGTAATATCCTGTTGAAATAAGTCAGTCCCTGATCTAAAAAGTACTTTCAATCGCATCAAAATTTCCTATGGCGTACATAAATATGATTAAAAGGTCCAAATTATATTCAAATATTTGTAGTCCACGATCCACATATAAAGATTGCATAACCTATAGCCCCAGAAGGCATACAGACATACATAACTCTTACACAATAACAAACGTCAAATCAATCAAACTATAAATAACACATCAATAGATAAAACCATGAAGCTTTATAAATATTTATAGATTCAAAACAGTTATTCATTTATGCTTCAATATAAAGATATATATCGCATTCTCTTCGAGACAGAACCTTCAAGCTAGCATTATATTCATGTATAAGGTAATATAATCTAAGACGTTGAGTTTCGAAAATATCAGCATTTTAGCCAAATAGCTGAAAGGCTGAATTTCATCCGGGGTTTGATACAACAAAACAATAGCTTGAGGTGCTATATTATCATATAATCTATTATCATATTATTTCCATAGATCCTCGGACGTGTACGAATATGCACAAACTGAGCAAAACAAGATAGTTTATTCATAAATACACTTTACAATGCCGTCTTATATGGGCACTTTCTGATTCTGCTATACCTTGAACAGTAGAACCTCTCTTTTAAGACCTTTAGGGGGGCTGGTCTTAAATAGTCTCAATAGAGAGGTGGTATCTTTATGAAGGTTAATGGTAGTCGCTCCACATGGGAGTTTCAGGACCATGACAAACGATGGAGGGAGGGGGGGGTGTTGTCTCTTAATGAAGGCGGTCTTAATTGAAGGTGATATTGTATATATGTGCAAGTGTACACTAGATTTATGCATTGTGGATTTAGTGCAGAAACAGACTTTCATTCTAACTTATCATAAATGACTCGGTATATTGTACAGGTAAGAAACTTGTGAAAATTTGTGTCGACAGCAAAGTTGTAAATAAAGAAAAGTTGCCGGCCGCGACAAAAATTGAGAGGGCTAAAAAAGTAGCCTTCCGATCGGGCTGTGAACTTTTGAAACCAGCAGACACTTTCTAAAGTTAGCCGGCACTGGGTAGTCGGGTAGGCTCTATTTCGTATCATGGTATTGTGCAGTAACCAATGTTACGATCGCACTAACAGCCAAGTTTGGAGCATTGAAAACAAGCTGCTATAAGTCCCTCCAGCAATAAACACCAATAATGTATGAATAATCAGGGGACTGTGATGTAACCGTTAAACGATTGACCCCCAGGAATTGTATATTTGCGTTCTGAATATTCTTCAAGTTAATGTTGAGAATACAATGACATTGTAAATAAGGTTATGCTTTTATGGTAACGACTGTGTCGTTTTGTATTAAACATACATAAAGTAGAATCTTGTTACCTTGATAATAGCTGATTCCATCGAGGTCAGTTTTTTTTAGTAGTAGTGGATTCTATTTCTATTTCTCTGTTCTCTAGATAGGAAGCACGTTCCTACCACTGTATCGATATAGCTTAAGGCAGGTTTTTCAACCCCCAGCTTCAACCTCGAGGGTGCAACCCTACGCTTCCATTTAACCACTACATATATTAAGTAGTTATCTTGAGCATTTTATGTTCTCCCTACTGATTCAAGATAACAAGATTCCACTGCTATGAAAAGATGCACCCCCCCAATCCACTAAAATGGTGAGGGGTGTATGAAATGGACAATAATTCTCAGAAACCCAGTGTTGTGTCACACGAGTTTCAGTTTTTTAAACCATAAATTTGCCTATCTTTAGTTAGAAAACGAATGACGCTTATCCAGCGTATATGTTATGACATGTGCATTGTGCTTTAAACTAAGTTGTTTACGAGAAAAAAATGGCCTTTTATGAATATTCTAAACCTTATGGTCCTATAGATCTCATATATAACGCATGATTTCTTAGAAGTTTTGTTCACTTTACCAATGCGTAAACTAATATTACGCAATAAGTAAATATACCATACATAATAAACACAGTATTGTTAACAGAACAGAACATTTTACTTTTTTTTAAACATAGTCTGCTATAGAGTAGAGCCTCACTATTGAGACCAACTAAGACTGGCATTAAGTGTTTATAGACAGATGGTCTATTTATGGAGATTAGGAATATGAAAAATGATCTTATTAAACAGATGGTCTCTGTAACAACATATAAGGCATAATAAGCTTAAAAGAAGACTATTTCAACTGAACTTCTACATATTCATGTTTTCACTATTAAACATAGCATGATTTTTTGGCTAGTAGTAATAAGAATTTTTTTCAGGCCTCATTTGATAAATAAAAAGAAGATTTCTTTGAATGAACAGAACCGTGGATTTACCTAACCCACAACCGGGGCAGTAATAATGAACGGTAAACGTCCGGATTCTTACATGGGGTTTGAAAATCATGAATACACCATCACTGTATACACTTATTTTCATTTGAAAGGACTGGTAATAAAGTCTGGATGACCAATGTGGTCAGAGAATCCTTGCTTTCATTGCTAGGCGATAATGTGCCATGGTTATGGGTTCAAATCTCACCGGAAACCATGTTATATTACACATTTATATGTTTCTAGTCTACTGATTCGGATTTTGAATGCAAAAGGTTTTTTGCAGGTTTAATTAAAGCAAGTGTGTTGGTTGACAAGGGGACAAAAATGACTGTGCTGCTGTGTCGTTTTTACCCAAGCAAGGTTCCAACAGTACAGACACCAGGACGAGTACATGGGAAGAAAAATCAGCTTGAACTTGGGAAGTTTTAGTTATCAATCTTTAGCTTAGTTTACAATCTACATTTGAATCTTAACAAGTAAGAAAAAGGATTCAGGAAATGCTGTTTTTCAAACCTTCGCGTTGGTCTAGATTTTTGTTATCACAATCTTATTACAGCAATTAATATCTCATATCAGAAACTTTCTTATGTAATACACGTACAAACAAAATTAGATGTTTATCAACAATCCAGCCAAAATGTATGTTTATCATAACATGTTTGCAACAAATGTATATGCACGTTTGACACCTTAGTTTCGTAAATTGTAATGTAGCTATTTGTTACTATAGAAACAAGAAACTGTTGTCAGGACATTTACAGTAGAAACTTTCTCTTGAGACAAAATAGGGCCTGGCCTCAAGTGGTCTTTTTTAGAAAGATGGTCTCCCCAGGTGGTCTTTTTATGTAAATTTGCTGTGGGCACTTCATTAAGTCTTGAAACCATGAAAAATGGTCATATTATAGAGTTTGTCTCTTTATAGACGTTCGCAGCTGTCTCTCTATGGACATTTGAGTGTCAACAGTGAAAAATTGGTCTCATTAAAGAGGTGGTCTTATTTGGAGGTAAGATTGTTGTTATTTGGTTGCCATAGAAACGATAAAGACTTCCTCAATAACATTCCCCAGATGGTCGCCGCCATTTAGCGACCACCTTGCACATGCAGATACGGAACTCTTTATTTGTAATCAAACGCTTAAAACGTCCTCTACTATCAAGTGATATGACACGATTTAAAACAATGGCGACAAGTGTCACTGGGCCATGGACCAGGCTTATCATTACAACTGGTATAGATTAAAATTAGGATGTCAAATTTCATAAACAGTAACAATTTAAACTGAAATTAAGACCACCTCTATAATAAGACCATTTTTGCCAGTTCTAAACCTCCACAAAGAGACCGACAGAGATCTTCAAGAACCTCTATAACTTGACCAATTTTTTGACACATTTGAGGCGTCTTTAGGGTTGTCAGATCTGGGTTCTCTTTGTTACTAGGCAACAAATGCTTAAGTGTTAAATAATAATAGGCTTGTAACTATCTACAAGTCATTAAGAAGACATTTTCCCCTATAGGGATATGAACATAAGTGCTATGCACAATCTTTTTTTCAATTTGCATAATTGTAAGCTTTTTGCAATAAAAACTGAACTTTGAAATGTCTTGAATAAACTTGAACTTCCAGTCAAAGAAACTAAGCGTTTAATTTATGGTCATAATTACTTAACACATATTAAATTACTTCGACACTCGTAAAAATGAAACTGATAGCCGTATGGCATGTCGGTTTAAACGAGGATTTTAGCACGTTCTGCGGATTTGTTGTGTTGATTTTAACGATTCATTAATCTTACACCCAATGTATTTTATAAACACTCCACGAATTAAGTGATGATACCGAAGCTGGAAAGAGATATGCGGCAGCAAATGTTTTGCCAGATTTGCCTTCCTAATCATGGGTTTGTGGGTTGAGGTATTTCAGGTATGCTTTGAAATATGTTTCAAACACATGTAGGACTGCATGATGTTGCATGCTTAAAAAGTATCATTTTAGGTGATAATGCGTGCAGGTAGGCATTAAAATGAAAATGATATTCCGGATTATAAAATCATAAAATTGCAGTGAGACCATAAACAATTCATATCAACTGGTTTCCGTTTCGAGGTTTTTTACACATTTTATTCTAGTTTAATGTTTGTTCATGCATACTAACAATGAATAATAAATGATACTTAATACTTTAATTTTGTGAGGGTTCAGTTTCAGCACTATTATAAAAGACACTTTAAATGTATCCGATATCTATGAAAATATTTCATAAAGTATACAGTAATATTTTGAACTATATATATGCAACCTAAGATGCCCAATTGCCCATAAATCGACGATGAATTGTATGCCAAATCAAAAGATGATTCCTTAAAATCATCAATATGAGATCAATTTACTTCATACAAGCTCACAGTTTTGACGATCCTAATTTGCCTTCACACATGATTAATTGGTGTTAACAGATTAATAATTATCCCACATGACGACCCACCCTCATGTTAAGTCCCTCCCTTTTTCCAGCTAATTAACTCCAAAAGTGCTCTCTGAGAACCCACTGCTGTAGCCCCATATTAATGTTAATTTGAATTAAAATGCCCACATTTTTGTTGTCTACAGAACATTATTTTCGGAGGTAATTCTGCGACTATCATTGATGACAACACACAATTAATAACTGTGAGAATTCCCAATATTTTTTCTTAAATATCTAATTTAAACTTAATATTTTTCTTTAATGTACACACCTGCCAATCCTCTCTTCCACGGTGTAAAGTTCCTTAAACTCTTGATTGTTGATCTGGACCCCTGAGGTCAGGATATTCCCCTCATCCTCCTGTATTCCATTCATGTTTGCACAATTTTAAATAACACTACACACACAAATGAGATGGTTTAGCTCTGATTTGAGGTTCCACTGTAAAATTGCCCAAAAGTTACTGTATTCCTCCTTAACATTTGAACAGCACATCAACCTTAACACAATTAATCCTCATTAATTTACAATACTCAAAACACTAACGTCTCTATTTATGAATTAACAAAGTACTCCAAAAAACTGTCCCCTCAATTGACCAGTATCACTAACTGTTAACTCGTCGATACCAACTACCTTACTGAATTATTTGAACTGTGACAGCGGACCAATGCTTTCTCAGCAACCACCAAAAGTCTTTCCCGTCATTTTAGCAGACGACACAACCAAAGACCAAGCTCGAACGTCGCTCGCTCCAAACACACACGCTTGGCGAGCAGAGGGGACGCCAGACGTGACCTGGAGGACGTTCCGGACGCTTTCCATCTGGACACGAAGCCCAGATGGTCGTAAAATATCGATTATTTTAATCGCAGAAACATTTTTTTGGTCTGCAGGTGTCATGGCCGCATTCCTGATAATGACGTCACACGGAAGTTACCTTTCTGTCGTCTGCAACTGAAAGCGGGCACCTGTTGCGGCGGCGGCAGTCTCAACTGACCCATTGATCAGTTTGAATGGTGATCGGCAGTTCTGGAAACACATGTGTTTAATTTTCAGCATAAATTCAAGATATAAAACCGTGCTGCGTAGCGCTGAGTTACTCCGGATGATGTGTGATGCATTTGTCACTCGAGATTTGTCAAATGAATTTAAATGCTATTTTTTGTACTTAGTTAATACGCTGTTGTTGACCAGACTTTGTCTAATGACTGTACAAAAGTGCATGGCCTTGTAAACATACCAATTGGCACATACTTTTTCCTGCAAAGAAATGGTGTCCACCTCCAACCCATAGTATCCCGTACCCAATATCACCAGTATTCATTTTCCCCTCGAACAATAGTAGATTGGAATCAGCTCCCTAGAGACACACTGTAATCCAAATCACTGGAGATCTTCAAGAATAAGATTTCCAATGTGTCTCATCCCCTACCTTACTAACCCCTTTCTTCTCATCTCTGCTTTTATCTTGCACTCTACTAACATTTTATCCCCCCCCCCCCCCCCCTGCTGTACGTTTATTCTTTATTTTGTCCCATCTCTTTCTCTCTTCTTTACGCACCCAACCTATAAGCATCAAGCCAGATGGAAGGTTGCAAAATCTGTAAAATCTGTAAAATCTGTAAAACCATATACGTTACTTCTGTAGCCGAGTGAATAGGAAGTTGGACTCGAGAAGTACAGATCGCAGGGATGTATTACATACGAGTCATTGTGATTTAGTTTTCATTTATTTATTTATTTTTTTTGTGGGGGTGGTGGTGCTAGGTTACTCCCCGAATAAAACTGAGCTTTAATATATTTGTTTTAAGGTTACTTTTCTGTCTGAAATAGCTTCAGATGCTACAAAAAGGGTCTAAATTTCAAAATTTTCCCGGGGTGTTAATTATAACATGCCCTGAACCAACCCCCAACCCTTCCAGAAAAGCTGTGCGCCTGTGGCGTTTGCCTGCATAGTTTACCTACATAGTTTGCCTCCCACATTTTGCCATCCACTCAGGTCTGACGGAGGGCGTTATAGTCGAGTTTCCAGCCATATACCCCCCATAGTTAACCTTGACATGTCTTGGGTCACACGATTTTTTAATGGATGCATGTTGGATCATGTTGGTCTAGATCTCCACATTGCATTTTAGCTTAGTTGCTGATACAGCAACTTTGGGGAAAACTCTTTAGGGGCCAAAACGGTGGCCATTTCCGAAAACTCTGTATATTGCATTAATTTTAAAACTAAGCAAGCTATTGATGTGATTTAAGTGTCTATTTGGGTCTATAAATATGCTCAATAATAAAAAAGCTAGGTGATAAGCTAAAAAAAGAAAGAAAAAAAGAAAAACTCAAAGCATTTACATATATTTACATTTTATAGATTTATGTATAAAACAACAACGGACAACCTCTACACACACAATTGCAGTGCAGGTTCAAATATCACCCTTGTGCAAAGACTGTAGAAGGTTAGCTACTTATTAGAATGTGAATATGTAAGAGAAAAAGTACGACTAGGGGGCTATTAGATCTAACCACGAATAAATGGCATTCCTGATCTAAGGTATTGACTGTTCTGACACAAGTACAACACCAAACGACTGTACTGACGACATCTACTGTCCTGAAGTCTTATCATAACGTAATCTTAAAGCGAGGGTCAGAATATTAGATGGGGGGAATTTTCTAAACAACGCTAACATAAGAAACATTAATTTTTGTATTTGTTGAAATAAGTACGTTTTCAACGGTTGTTTTTCGTACTGACAAGGATGTTAAAATTACTACATGTAACTAACTGATATGACACATGAAAATATTCAACATAGAAAATATGCTAAACTCTTGAATGAGTTCACAAATAAGTTGGGAAAATGTCATCATGCATCATCGGCAGATCCAGGGGGCGAGGCAGCCCCCCCCCCTTTCCCCACCAAAATGCTTTATCTTATATACTTTATCCAAAATACTTTATTTTATATTTCATTCTTTATCTATACTGTTATCGTATATGTTTGTATTGTTCAGTCATTACTCATATATAAGAAATTAAAAGCAAAAGTCCGTTACGTGTATATAGTCATTGAACTACTGGACAATTGCTTAAAAAATATAATGAAAAAAAAACATTGCCTGGTAAGCGTAATGAAAAAGTTTAAACTTAGGAGACACCCTCTCCCCGACAGTTTTGATCACGGATTTACAAGCATGGCTATTACCAGTGAAAATGTGGAAGCTTGGGAAGGTAAGGGACCGGCACCAGGATGCCATGGCTGCTCCTGTCACACGAAAATGGGAGTCTTCTCCACCCCCCCACCCCCCACCCCCCATTTGTTAAATAGATGTGTATTGAAATTTTTTAATTTAAGTTTATTTCTTTTGCATTATATTCTTAGGATGGCCGGAAGGTCTGAAATATTAAATTGAAATGTGAATGAAATATTAAATATGTTGGTTCTATCTTTTATAAAATGTCTTATTAAGATTGTTTGATCGTTTTGGCACAAAAGAGGGATCTTCAGAATGGCCACAATATAAATTTCAATGATTATACATGTTAGAGTAAGATCACGCTAATAAAACTTTGGTAACATGAGAAGTCACAGTCTTAACATTTCACACTGGTAAAAACATTACAACGTAAAGTTTTACTGTGTCAACACATTTGCAATGTGGGCAATGTACTTCTTGACATGTATTTGGGTGTATCATACACTTACTACATACCACACTACATTTTGAGCTGAATCAATTAATTAACTTTCAATTAGGTCTACTGCTGAAGGTACAGAGAAGTAGATAGCAGCAAGGAGGTAAAATCAAACACCTTATTCTAACAAAAAAGAGGCATAACATAGATACAAATGGCAGTATGTTCAATCAAGGATCAATCAATCAATCAATCAATCAATCAATCATCAAATCCTAAATTTATTTTGATAAGCCGTAATTATTCCTCAATATGAGGGTGTGGCCTGGGGCTTGTTGATAAACGTTCGCAGCTCAAGATCGCATCGCGCAAATAGTAATCCTCGCTAAATCAATTATTTCGGGTTGCATAGACATTTTAACATCAGAACGCAAGCTAAATATTGCGTAAACGCAAATGGAGCTGCAATCTATTAGGTGCCACTCTTCGCTAAAATACAGTAAACAAGTATGTGAAATTCCACCGAATGACGCCGACGATAACAGGGATGAGAGAAGAAACGTAGCTCAGCACTTGTAGTTGATAACCGTGATGGTGTACACGTTGGGGACCTCACCCATCCCGTATATATATATTTTATTTTTCACAAACCATCGTAGACACAGCTGGTAATGAACCAACAATAGCATTTAAGGTGTCAAAAGGAAGCACCGGTTGTATTTTCGTAAGAAAAACACAATTTTTATGGTTCATTAAAATTACATGAGCTTTCATGCATTTTGTTATGAAATAAACTGGCATACACGTCCCGTAGGTTTAACGATAATTTATGCGATTTGAACATGCATGTTTACGTTAGATTTACTGATGAAATTCTTTTACACTTAGGCACCAGGAAAACCATCGTGTTCAAAGTAGTAATTTACAATTGGTACTTTCTTGGATGCTAAATATTTTTTTTAAACATACGAGAACATTGTGATCTACGAGATGGGCATCCGTAGATTCACATTTTGTCTCGTATGTTATTTGAAGTGGGGCAAAAAGTGTCCGCAACTGCTCTAGGAATCCGTAACTCGTCCTTACAGATTCGGTTAGAGTAGTATGAGAAGGTGAAAATATTTCACACAAAAAATATACTAGTATATCAAATTTATTGCAGTAAATGCCGAACATTTCGTCAATATTAGTCAATATTCTTTCTGTGTTACTGTGACATTAATGTTGTATGTTAAGAGAGACTTTCCATATCCTTATTATGATGATCTTAATATATTTTGTTATTTCGTTTTTGTGAAATGTTTGTATTTTGAACATTCTAGTTAAAAAGTGAATTTTGTTACTGATCATGAAAAACATACAACTGATCACACATTTAATGAACGAACAAAACTTTATATAAACGAACATTTTCATACGAACATGTATCAAATTTAAAACAAACATACCATTATTAAACATTATATGCATCATAAACATGTCATTATTAAAACAATTCATTAAAAGAATTCATTATTTAAACAACCCATAAAAGTTCAAATGGCATAATCATCCAATGCAAAATTCCTACACTACTCTGTCGAAAGACCACTATTAGAATCCACGTAGGTGCCGTCATTGCTAGTGTCTGAGGGATGTGGAGCTGGTGCAAAATGTGGTAGTCCCATGGGTGGTAATTTTTCTGAACTTGTTGGTGATGTAAGTGTTGCATGAATTTGAATACCATTTATTTATGATAGACGCTCCAGCGATTGCGTATGACTACTTAAGCTATAATGGTTTCTGCAACCCACGCTATCGCTAAATGTAGGCCATCGCTTACCAATCGCTATCGCTAATCCGACGCAAAATCCGCGTTTCTTTATCTACCCAGTCTCCCCCCTGGAATCATCCCCTTCAAGTTTTTTGTCATTTGCGTCTATTTGACCTATATCCATACATGCAGAGGCTTTCTGTACTTTTTTACCACCCCCACCCTTTTTTCAGGCACACACATGAACATTCTCAACATTCGCGTAGCATGCCGAGATTAGGCCTAAAATGGCGGCCATTGCCGAAAACTCTGTCTATTGCTATAATTTTAAAACTAAGCAAGCTATTGCTGTGATTAAAGTGTCTAAACATATGTTATTTGGGTCTATAAATGTGCTCAATCATAAAAAAGATTGGTGATATTGAATACGTACAGCTGTGGCTTAGTGGTGAAGGCTTCTAGTTGCACACAGCTACTTAGAACCCACACGTGAAAGAGGTCTAGATCTGACGATACAAGTGTTTCCTAACTCTTAACAGCTCCAGACTGCTCCACTATTGGCTTCCAGAGGAACTGAAAACCCAACTAAAACAAAAACCTCGAAGCATTCACATTTATTTACATTTCATATATTTTTTATTAGGCACTTGGCTTTACCCATGTTTACTTGCAGTCCCTGGCTTCCATACCCATCTTCCATGCATTCACTTTGTCTGATAGCTTTTCCAACAGATTTATCCAAAATGACAAAGTCATCAGCCTACAACAATTCCGCAGGGAAGCACCTTTTCCTGGCTTCAGTGAGAGGGTCTCTAGGACGATGATAAATATCAGTGGACTAAGAATATAAACCTTATTTACACCAACAATAACACTAAATTCCTCACTATAGTCATCTCCAACACGAGCATGACTATGCATAATGGCATACATTTGACTGAACTACCTTTACCAGCCGTTCTTCCCAAACCTAGCTCACACTTAGTCCACCATTTGACTTGTCTATAGGAACAACAATCGAACACGTTCTATAAGTCCACAAAGAACATATTATATACAGAGCATTGTTGGCTGCTAGGAATTTCTCCTGGGCTTGACTAGCAATGAAAAATGGCGTCCGTCCAACTCTTTTTAGAAACTTGAGGGACCGTCCTATGGGGGTATAGTTAAAAACTGAGCAACTCCGGCCCCTCCCCCCACTATTATAGCCAATATGAAAATCGTGTGGTGACACCTCCCATCCCCCCCCCAAAAAAAAAAAAAAAAGGCCGGCCTCCCCAAATGACAGGCCTCCCCACCCCTTTCTAGTAAATCAAGCATGCTTCCCAGAAAAGCACATACTACAAATTTCACCTCCCGGCATGCACGATAACAGACACTGAAACACGGAAGTTATCATTTTTTTAAACTAACATTTCTCATGCATGTCAGTTGATACGCATAAACCATTACTTTACCAGCAGTTGAATGCGGTTCTCTGCATCAGGGTTCAGTGAGCGCCAATAATAAAACTGTCAATACAACTCTCTCCTATGTAATGGATTAATGTACTTACAGCTTCGCCAATTAATGCAAATAAAACATCATTACGTTTTACAGGGTCTTCAATACTTAATGACATTGTCGGAATTAAGAGCTTTTCCAGACAACCCAGTGAAGATTATCACGAAGATTATAGCTGGTCCCAATTATTATAAGTCATAACAGCACTTATATGATTGGAATCAGTAAGAGCAACTTGACAATATGCTTTCCACTTGTGCGAAGAACAAAGAACGTATAATGTAAA
>CM032659.1:9424935-9437142 GCA_019095985.1 Streblospio benedicti | reverse complement strand
ATCTTATCAATTGAACAGCGGTACATGAATTGTCATCGAGATGTAAATGACGTCCACATTAATCTGCAGTCTCTCTTGTCCGAGCCATACTGACAGCTCAGCACTCTAGTCTCGTGAAATGATAGAACATTGATTATATTTTGATAACCTGGTAAAATATTTCATATATTGCTATCAGTTATGAACAAAATCACATAAGAAACGTGAGCAGCATGTAAACTGCCCATAACTGATCATGGAAACAAAATACATGATAGTCTCTCCATATTGTTCCCCATATCTGCTTTGCAATCGGGAATTATGCAGGTTTTATGTAATAGTTAAAGTCCCGCAAGAGGTCATTTGGTGAAATAAGGACTTCTAAAGAATGGACCGAGGGGCAGGGTCCATTTGAAGAGGTCCTTATTTCACCAAATGACCCTCTTTGCGGGACTTTAAGAGACTTAATTTATGCTACTATTGTGTGTGGAAGTCATTATTTTTCACAAATTATTATATTATCTTTGATTTAATATTTTTTTAAACATGATGAAACGCATGCTGTGTCACTATTTCATTAAAATGGAATAGCCTACGCCAGTGCTGTGTTGTGCGTTAGACATCTTGTCTCTACTCGGTCGTGAAACAAATACAATGAATTATTGATGATTTTGATATTTTATTGATATTATTAATGATTATTGATAAAAACGTTCATATAGATCTATATTTACGTTGTTCAATACTGTGTTAGATACTGATGTGTCTCTTGTCTATGTGATACCAGTCTGGCAGTCAGTCATTCTAAGCTGAGCATCACATCTACGTAGTACGTGTTCGTGACAAATATTAGCTTTCTTTTCATGTTTTGCTTTGATTTTGAAAATAAAAATGGAAGATGGATATGAAACTGATGAAGCACTTTCCCAATATCTCGATTTGGTTGAGAATTACAATGGATTATCTGGTTTTGGTTCGTGTGAAGAAATTGATGATGATGTTTTAAGCCAAGCATATGATGATGTACTAGATACCCCCAATTCTACACAAGACAAGGATAATGTGTCAGGTAATTACTAAAATCATACATGGTCATTAATGAGTGAATGGATCAAAATGTATGTGTACAGTGTATATATCATAATAGTAACACCCTGGCATTTGGTGTCTGACACGATTCAAGAGTATAGACCTAAAAGTAAACTTTTATTCCCATGTCAATTTCAGACAAACCACGATTTGAAAAGGCCACACCACTGTCGCATCACCAACTTGCCATCGCGGTCACTCCTGCTGCCACATTAGCCAAAGCCAAGTGGGCAAACAACGTTTTTGACAATTGGAGGCGGTGGAAGAGTAGAGCAGCCGGAGAACTCATCCCGCCACTTGATAACCTTCATGATAATCTTCATGAATTATTAGACTAATTAGTATTGTTGGTCTATATATTGCATACGACTTCTGTATCATATGTATGTATCATATACTTGATTAAGCATTAAAAGTTTGACTCTTAATTTTTCACTCTTAGATATGTTTGTATTTGTAGATATGTTATTTGTTTCAATAAAATTGTACATTTGATATGTCTTATCTTTTCAGGACTAATCCACTTCCTAGCTGGCTGCCACCTGCAAACCACATGGTGTGTAAACAAACATACAAACATGTGTAACAGTATCAACAGTATCATGTAAGATACTGCAATACACGTGTTTGTATGTTTGTTTACACACCACGTGGTTTTAGGTGCCCAGATGTCTGTTGAATAATAAAGACCTCTTACCGGTCCATTCTGAAAAATAATGACTTCCACACACAATAGTAGCATACATTAATACAAAGGATGGCCTTTTACAGGTGTATAACAAGACAAACCTGAACAGTAGTAATATTGTATAAGAGCCTATGTTTAGACTTAAACTAGTTTAACACGTTTTGAACGTAAATGGAACGTAAATGGACAGTCATCGTGAATAATCAACCAAACCATAATCATAACCGACATTAAAGGGACAAGAACAGCAACCACCTCCTCAGACAATTTCACTTAATAATTTTATGTACTAGATAATGCATTCAGTTTCGGTTGATATTAAAATCTAAGAACCTGCAGACGCTGTCTGGCCCAGATGTCTCGGTCCGAGGCGTAGCCGGGGTAAGGTTCTTAGATTTTAATATCAACCGAAACTGAATGCATTATCTGACTTAATGCTTGGCTTACATATTAATACAAATCCTTTGGGCCACTTACACCATTTCTATTACCGTTGCCAATATGCCATAAAGGTGTGAACAGAAACAACACCCAAAGCAGGCATACGCCTGCATTCGAGGTCATGATTCTGATGGAAATCTGTTTTAAAAGAAACAGGGGTAAACGCAAGTGAAGATGTAGACAAATATACCAATGGTGCAACAATTATTTTAAACATTTATGGCGTCAGTGTCATATTTAACAAGTAGTGTCATTATATACTTAAGCGTTTGGACTAATGCAGTGTTATTGTTGTTTGCTATTTGCACATTGTACTAGTATTTGGTAAAGATTAAAGTTCTCATTGATGTTTAATTGTTATTGACTAGCTTCCATGATCTCCTGCTCCATCATAAATTTTAATTTACAGATACATGCAACAAACTTTAATCCACATGGTTCAAGTAATGCCTCTTTTTAGGATCAGTTCATGTTGAATATGGTGTGGTGCTGGTGTACATTATGACATTAATTTGCATAAACACACGCTTTTTAGTAAATGTAAGTTGACCAGTATATAAACAACCTGAAAAGTGGTAGTTGTTGTTGTCAGTGTCCGGCTTACACGTCCGTGATTTGAAGGTAGAGTCTGTGCCATCAATTTGCGTTGTGACTGACTCTGTGCATGCATCAAAATGTCAACCTGTATATCATATGTAGGTAAAAAAAAAATATCAACCTGTACATCAAATGTAGGCCAAAATAATCTACGTCTCACACCGTCTGGGGGTTAGTGTCGAATATAGCAAACCACAGCAGACAAAAGAAAAACAACACCGCCATGCATTTTCTATATACTTGACATGTTGTACCTATATAACTTCCAATTTTACAATCATAAACACGCGTTTGAATTTCCAATTTTACAATCATAAACACGCGTTTGAATTTACAATATAAATAAATTAAAACAGAGAGAAAAACAAATAGATTGACATTGGAAGGTTCCGTACTAAAACAGGACTGTAGCCTTTATCACTCGTGCGCTGCAAGCTCAAATTTGAGTGTATAAAATGTTTATTAAGGCTGATAGAATAATAATATTGACATCGCCAATGTGTGGGTACAAAACATCTTCCCAGAGTTAAAAAATGTTTAATTACGAAGAAATGGAATGGAAGAAATGCATGTCTCTTTAATACTATGATTGATGCTGCTCATTTCTCATGGGTATACCCAAACAAGATACATGTAAAATGCATTGCTTGGAATGTTGGTGAAAAGAACCAGACGCAAGAGCATCAAAGAGTTATTAATGAGGATCATGATAACTCACTTTCATTTTACCATCTAGACTATAATGAAATTAAGTACACGTGGTTTTAAACTTTGCTGAACTATACTACATGAGAGTCCACGTATTAATGGTCTGTAATGTGCATTACGTGGGATGATAAATAGGCCTAACAGAGCTGATCAAAAGTATATAAATGTACATGTGTTACAGCTCAGATGACGTAGATTATCTATGGTTGTGTAAGTCAACCCTGGATTTCATTGAACTTATCAGTCAGGGTTTCCAGGACGACAATAATCTCTACTTTACATTATATTTTTGGAAAGTCTCTTATCACGAAAAAGTGCTAATTTTAGATACATGGAAATTTATCGAGGCGTCTCTGATCTGAAGCTTATTATAAAATCCGGTTCATAAGAAATAACCCTATACTGCCCAGTCACACAAGGTTTCCTTGGAGATAGATAGTCCATCAATACCTTTTCAACCAAGTATAGGGCCAACTGGAATCACATCCAAGCAAATACTTCAAAGATTTGTACTAGAATATACATAGCTGTATTTCATATGTATTTGCAGTGCTGAAGCGGACCAGTAGCTTTATAAGGGTAAATCTATTTTCAGCTTTTTACTGTTTATTACACTGTAACCAATGAAGAACAACATGTTTTGAAAGGGACCTTTTACCATCACTAGCATGCTTAGTAGAATACATTTCGTGGGACACCAACCCATAGAATAAAATATGGACTATTTCTTTACAGGCCTAAGAGATTATATGGGATAAATGATGAATTCCACATTTTTAATGTTTATTATACTATAGATGATAAAGAACACCATATGTTTTAAAGAAACATTAGATCATATTTTAAGTTTTCATAATATGATGCATGTTTTATGGGAACCGACTCCGCAATATATTATATTAGGTATATAGCAGTGATGTTCAATGTTAAAAGCCAGAATCTCAAAAATAGATTTGTGTAGTTAATGAATGTTTCGTACCTAATTTCTATTGAACTGTGTAAACTGTATAGATGTTGATATATCTGAAGATATATGGCTTCTGAGAAAGCCGGACTATGGATTTTAACTTTTAATTTTAATTTTGTTATTGATTTTTTATCATTCCGATTTTTTTCTCTGTGTTGTAATGGTGCACAGGCAAAGTTGTAAAATTTTCATTAAACGTTGCATAACACAAGTTTTAATTGATCTGTATATTTCACACCAATGTATATCATTACATAAGATTATTACCCATGCAACAAGTGTACTGTATTTAGTAAAAAATGAAGTAATAATAAGAGAAACTCAGAGTGTAACAGAAACCTAAAATAACATTATTTGTCCCCTTTATAACCCCCTAGTGTATTTGATGGATTCGAACAATGTGTTACAATATCGGTAACTTACTTGCAAAGTTATGTAATTGAGCTATTTGATCAATCATTCGTTTACCACATTCATGCTGCAGACACTCATTTAATCTGTATTTTTTTATGTTTTAAAGTCCTCGCATTGGTTTACCACCACCACCACTACACACTCACCTACCTCTTCTCATGAAAATAATCGTTATTCATATAATGCAGTAAAATTACATAGTTTTAGAACAAATTCATACATATCTCAAGACACAAAACAATTAGTCGTGATAAATTTTATGAACACTTTATAAACACTCTATACACATGGATGCAAATACATTTTAGAAAAGATGTCCAGTATCTCAAGACACTTCTCAAGCCCATTGGGCATAATCCATTCTATGGACACAATAACAATCTATCAACGTAAAATTAGAAAAGATAATATTAGATATAATGGACTAACATATTTAATATCACAACTATTTTTATCACACAGGATTTCTTTGACTAATCTCATTTATCTTCATTTATATACAAAATCTCGTTGAGCCACACATTCAATTCAACTAGTGTCCGGATGACCTTGTCAAATTGCATCAGGCAAACAGCAAGCAGTGAACAATATCATTTTTTGTGGGAGTTTGGTCGTGGACACTTTCCACTGGTCGGTTTCAGGATCATACTCTTCTATGCAATCTGTGATGACCTCAACATCATCTTCGACTACATCGTCCAATCCTCCTCCACACAAATAAATCTTTTCGTCCAACACAAACGCAGATCCATATTCATGACGCACTGTTGGCCTTGATGTCATTTCCGTCCACTGGTCTGTTCCAATAGTGTAGCAGCCACAGACATTAGAGAAACCACCCAGAAAGAAGAGGTTTTCTTTATACCCTACAAGACGTGCTCCCCTGCTCTGTAAATTGGCTGGCAGGGTGGCTTTATAAACCCACTTGCTCGCACCTGGTGCTAAAAGTTGGAATGTGCAGGCACTAAACCACACAGCCCAGAGGGACTGTTTATACGATGTGGCTATTGGATGAACTTGATCTTCTAATCGATTTGGTCCTCTACTCCATTTTAGAGTATGTAGATTTAGAGTGTACATTTTGTTGTTCCCCCAACTATCAGAATAACTTCCCTCCATCTAAAACGTGAACTTTCCCATCCGTGTACAAAGCCACAGTGTCTTGGAGGTTTTCTGGTGTTGGCGGCAGATCAGTCCATATCTTTTTGTTTAGATCATATTTAGCATTAACAGTTCCACTTCTGCCTCCACATATCACTGCAAATCCGTATGGAATACACACAAATGAAGCTTCCTTACCAACCACTTCCTCAGGGATATTGGTGATGCTTTGCCATGAAGCAATTGCAAAACGAGTAGAATATTCCCAACATTCTGTATAACAATCTTCATCATAGCCATATTCTGCCATTCCACCCAATACTAGCACACTTTGATTTCTCTTCTTTTCACTCTCTTCAAACCTAGGCATAACAGACTCGTGAATAAGACGCATCACACCGGGCTCTGTAAATAGGTCACTTTGAACTTTTGTCACGCGATTGATAGCAGCTGCTGAGCATTTTGGGAGTTTAGCAAACTTTAGAACATCCATCATCAATGGCTTCCGTTGATCTTTATTTGCGGAGACCCACCCTATCAAAGTGTACAAGAGTCCATCCTGATGAGAAAAATCTTTTTCATTGTTATTAAGATAAGCAACAACCTCCTCATATTGCAGCTTTAAGAAATCTTGTACATCAGAAGGCAATTCTGATTCTATCACAGGCTTGGCTTTTGGTTCTGCTATTTTGGAAGAACAGATTGCAGTGTTTTCCAAACAAGTACTAATGTCATCAATCCGATTATCTGCAATATAGATGTCTACCTGTTTTTTCAGCTCAATCAATTCCATCAATTCACATGCTTTGGATAGTTTATCAACGTAGTCCCATGAAACTGACGGACACTTGCCATACATAAAATCCACAATATATTCTACTATGTGAAAGTCAACACCGTCCATCGCAGCCTTTCCTTGCTCTACTTCTTTCCTTCCTGGGCTGAACATTTTGTCAAAATATGGACTAGAGGCAGCCAGTACGCATCGGTGACAATTAAGTTCGTGGCCTTGAGACGAAAGGATGAAGTCCGTGAGTTCAGAGTTCTCCCGCTGTTCTGCCATCTGGTGGAGGATGTGGGAACCATAGCTGTCGGGATGTTTGGGCACGAACGGGGCTACGGAACTCATTTTGTCTACAAAATAGTGATAAAATGTTTTCAAAAGTCTGTTATTTCATTGCTGTATTTTTTCTTATGAACATTATAGTAGCTTGTATGCTAAAAGAGAGTGTCATTCGGGTCATATTGTGTTAGTTTTTTTTTACACGTGCATATAGATCATCATCCGAAACCGACCTGGACGTGCAACCAAAATAGTGTCCTTTACATGCAATTCCATATTGAGCAGGCTTGCATCAGCCACGCCACTTCACCGGATGGAAAATAATTAAAAAGAATAGGCCATTAATTGCCACCAGAGTTGGCCATTACATAGAAAATCGACAAATCTTAGAAAACTCTCTTTGATATAACACGTAAAATGCATTACCAAGCTTTACGGTAGATTATAGTACACCTTGATTTAACAAAAACGAGGCCCGCAAACATTTGAATTGAAGAGCAACATGCCAATTGCACGTAATGGCCAGTATTGTGGTTACACATACAGGTCAGTTTCAGATGGTCTAAATGCCATCTTGCCACAATAAGCTAACATCTGTTTCTCTCTGATATGACATAATGACCCTGACCACAGGACTATGATAAGGATACGATCTTCCCACATGTAAAATTCATTCAAACAGATGTTCCCAGTCGTATGTCATGGTCTTTACCAATTGGAAACTCAGTTCACTAAAAAGGGGTTCGAGTTCATGACTTAAATGTACTACTATCTATACTTATCGATATCTATACCTTCCAATCATTGGCTATAAAAGTGTAATACTGTAGCGATTTTTGTCCTGTTTTTTATTTAGAAAAATATAAAAAGGAAAATATAATTCATTTCTTTATTACTAACCATTTCTTTTACTCAAAATCTACAAAATATTTATATAACACAGTTTCACAACAGCTTTCAGCAAAAGTCACCATTACAAAATCCAGCCACTCACAATGCAAACCAGGCTTTTTATATGGCAAAAACTGGGTCAGGTTAATTGTTTTCCCCCAGGTCACCTGTAGATGGCGCTATCTCACAATATGGCCAACAGATAATAAAAATAAGTGTAAAAACATTAAAATACAAGGCTACAACAAAAGATCTAAACATAAACAGAAACTAAAAGTATGTAACAACATAAACTATAAATAATAACGTTAAACATGGAGTGTTACATCATTTGAGCAGCTAGGAAAAGACATTTAAGTAAGTGAAATTTTGAAGAAACAACATTACTAACCCTATTATCAACCAAAACAATTTGCTACTCAAAATCATAACAATACTCTGATTGGTTGTAATGAACTCCAGCTCATGCTGCTGCCTTTGTTTTAAATGTAATACATTATTGCAGAATATTGCACTATAAAGTAAAGTATACTTTTTTTGTAAGTATTGCGCCCATCCCTGGGCTACAACTGTCAGTCGGTGTTTGAGAAATCTGCGTATTGGAAAGCAGTGTTGGGAGCTAGTAGCACCGTGTTGGGGGCATTTGAGAACAAATAAATGATAGTGGTCACTGTTATATACTAAGCAAACCTATGACGTGTGTCAAAATAATATGTGCTGATGTGGGAAGGCATTGAAGGCATTGCGTTAGCAAGAATATGTGGTGTCTTCATCATGCCATATCTATACTATTTTGACATGAATATAAATTTGTTAGCATAATCCCCAATGCACATTGCAAAACTGAGCGAAAAACATATCACAGTTGTAGCACCATGAACCTCCAAATACTGATACATGAAATGGAAGCTTGAATCAACTCCCGTGGAATAATACGGACATGTACATGTAGATCTTCAGCAAACATAATACAACTACATAATATACTCCCACATGCACATGTTATATCTATAGATAATCGGTGTGGCTTTGTAGAAGTCTAAATACGAATTATTGATATTAATATTACTAACCTTTAATCAACACCTCTTTACTTTTATATTTTCCTCTTTGCTGTGTCCTGTCCTTTGCCATGTAATACTTCAAGGATACCTTTCATCTGTTAGAAGGTTACACGTGCCCAGGTTCATGACAGCATTATACTCTGCGTTTTTGTGCAAGCTAATAGTAAGGAAAACTAACTAATTGCCATTTGCAGATATATCCACCACCGATAATTGCAAGTTTCAATCAATCAAACAATAATCAAGACCGACATGAATACAGCGGGATACTGATTATGCTGAGGGTTTTTTTCTCTGATGAGTAGACCTAAAAATAGTAAATGCCTTGGTTGGCACTTTTTAGTGATACGTGAAAGACACCAAACACAAGAACATCAAAGATAGAATAGCTAATGATACACTGATGCTGGATGGCAAATAAAGCAAGTAGGTCAAAATATCTGAAAGCTAATAATATAAGAATGTAAACTTTTGCTTCAAAAGTCAACCTGGCACAAAACCTCAATATACGTTGGGTTTTAGATGTGATGATTATATCGTGAACAACCAAAACATTCATCATTTAAACTGTCTGGATATGTACTTGTTTATGAATGGGCAGGCCGTAGGATATTTTCTGATCTCTTCATAATTTTATACGCCAATCTCTGCATGAATTATGATAATTACAATGTAAAGGGGACTACTTTACTACACTTTCCTATAGATTCATTCATAAAGTTGTAACGTTATCCTTTTTAAACACCAGATGGCAGCATTGATAATGAAATTGACAGAAAAATTGGACCAGACTATTGATCCATTTCTGCTGTTTGTGGACTATGAAGACATGTGACTGCAATCAATATAGTTTGCCGCCCGCGCTTTGTTGGTTCTTCAGTGCGTGCAGCAAGGTATCACTCTAGTTGATAAAGGCTATCTCATTGTACTTCGTACCTTGACCTTAACTGAACTCACCTGAAGTACTTTCTTTTGTTCTTGGATAGACATTGTTGAATAGTTTTAAGTGGTTTCTATGCCTTGTTGTCTAGTATGTACGTGGGAGAAAAAGGTAATTATACTCATGGGGTGGAAATATGAACCAACATCTCACCTCGTGGTATTGATAACAGCACTCATTCGCTCAGCTCACTCATACTGTTATCAAAACGATTCAGTGAGATATTGGCTCATATCTCCGCCCCACTCATATGATAACCTATTAAAGTCATTGAAAAAACAAAACAAAAAAACATGTGATATATACCAGTAAAAAGATCGAACAATCATATTGGTAAAGCATCTTTGTTTTGAACAATGAAAAGGATTTATGTTATGAAGTCTTAAAAGTGACAAAAGGAAATACATATTATTTGAGTAAAATCCTGTAAAAATGCCATATATCTGTTAAATTAACATAATTGCATATTAAACGACAGGGTAGTGTTCTTTTTCCTTAGTTGTTCTCTGTCTTTATAGACTAGTTAAGTTATTATGTTCAAATTTGAATATGTCTAAAAATTGGATGCCATATGAACAATGCTAGTTATTATGCATATCTTGTATTATTAAGTGCCAATTTAAACATGATTCAAAATTAGGATGTCATACACTGGGCTTGCCCGTTTGTACCATATATTTAGCATTTTGCCTTTATTATGTCTTTTGTACTATCATTAAACTTTTTGTCTAAAAATGAAAAAAGACTTATGTGTTAACATCCACAAAAATATCTTGTGTTTGTCGTTTCATGTTGAAAATGTGCAAATATAGTGGGGGACATATTTCTAAAAAGAAATAGTAGAGAAGTCTTAGAAAAGTAATAATTTAATATTCTCATTGTTTTCTATTAGTTTTTTCTGGTTTGTCTTAATGTCTTTGTTGTTTTCTTAAATATATTTATTTTTCTTTCCTAAAATTTGTCTCTAATGAGAATTACATAAATAAATTCTTACTATATGCTACAATCAAAATGCCCACGCAGTATTTGTTGATACTGATAGTAGTGTTAACTAGAAACTAACCACTTTGCTCCACTTGTTGCATCTTGCTCTACACTTCTATCCTTCTATCCGTTCCAAATTACAACCAACTCTTATGGAGAAAAAATTCAATAAACACAAGGCATGAAAAACAATTTAGAATATTATTGATTTTTTCACATCAAGCAGCAATCTATGATACACCACATGTCACCATTCACCACACATTTCCCCATCATCATATTGTCCCATTATACAGGTGGTGCCTAAATATCATTCCACCATAATCCCATGTGCTAACGTGCATGTATTTTTCAAACAACAGTTTAAACAGTTAAAATTGATAGTTTGAACAGCTTTTGAAACACATGCTTAAGAATTATCCTATTCCTAACACAATCAATGTAACCTAAAGTGAGATAGTATTTTTTAACAATGATGTTACTATCTTGTCTTTTTTATAAATGGAAATATGGTAATTTGGATGAGAAGTCCTACTACCACTCCTATTTACACATTTCTACAGGACAGCAGCCCACAATAAACCATTATATTATGGAATGTAAACAAAAATATACATAAATACACTTATAATCTAAAAATTATTCTACAAATGTATGTGTTTTAATGAAGCTGTAAAATGCGCATATCCTTTGTTGAAAACACATTGGAAATAAAGACCATAAATATGAAAGCTATACGTATTTAAATCCTCACAGATTAAGTTGTTATTTAAAAATTAACATAATAAATCATACCTGATGAATTGTGTATTCGCTCGTAAATGGTTACGCGAGTTACCTTACTTAATCTTTTGAAGCATACGTATTTCAAAATGTGTATACAATAGTATAACTTACCGATAATAAATCTATAATACATGGATATACATTTAGCGATATTAAACACATAAGAAAATATCCTTTTGAGTACAATAATTGAACTGCATTTGCAGCCATGAGATAAATTGTAAATTTGCAAAATGCATCCTCTGCATGTCGTATAGTGAAACCTTTTGAGTTCATATCAACCATTCTCACAATACATTATTTGGAAAAAGCTTCTAGCACACCCAAAGTAAACATAAACATGAAAATAAGTTTACATTAAATCAAAATTAAAGAGTTTTGAATAGATTTTTCATGTTAATAGAGACCACACATTAATCTGAGACAAAGTATCCACATTGACAGCGATATCAAAGTTTATCTTAACAGATCAAAATGTTTTTTTAATTGTTTGGT
>CM032659.1:9307618-9419815 GCA_019095985.1 Streblospio benedicti | reverse complement strand
AAGAACACATGCGGAGCTACTTCAAAGACACCTTCAGGAAATAAAAGTTAGTGTAAAACTTTAGTTTCGAAATATAGATATTATGATTTTCACGGGTCTTTTATTTACTTGATAATGATACGTAAATATGATACGTACGTTACAGCAGGTTCCAAAAGATTCCACTTAAAACTATTTTTGCTAAACATATTTTAAAGGGGGATTAGAAATTATAAAACTTATATTTATACTACATAACAGTGTATATTATTGTTGGATGTGGGCAGAGACGGCACTGTGGGAAAACGATGGATACAGGCTGAAGGAGGCACGAACTGTTTGTCACTGTCAAAATTTCCAGATACTTGAAACAAAAATTGATATAGAGCAGCATGTATACAAATTGAAACAAAGGACCTGGGATGGTTCATCTGTTTATCAGGTTAAAAATTTCCTACACTATTGCTGATACAAAGGTGCAAAATTTACACAGCGCATGCATATTTTATTCTAACCCCCCTGTCAGGACTAGGGCTAAAAAAAATCAAGAGAAAATGTTCATTCCTGGCGGAGTAGAAGTGACGCCGCAGGCGAAATTGTTTATATATGCACGGCAGGGCACCGACAGACGTTGACTGCGACGTGAGCACGGAGGCAGACAGAGTCCGCACCATTCTTGGCGCGGAGAGCTCTTGCAACGTACAGGGCGTACAGCGGAGATGAACGGCGTTCATTTTACGTCCTACGGAGGCAGACGGAGTCAGTTGGTGCCGAATGTGGCTGCGTGCGGAGATCAGCAAACTCAAAAAGATCAAAGGAAATTTAATCAATAATCCCCCCGCCCGCAGAGCTTTTACACGACGTGAAAAATCCACTTCTCCAGAAAAGTGGAGGGAGTCCGCGCAATTTTTGCTCGCAGCGTTGACGCGGAGGTAGCGCGGAGCCCTCACGGAGTCCGCCAAAGTCCGCTGGCCGCCGCGTCGGAGCCTTGAGAAGCCGTCGCCCCTATTTTTCACTGAAAGGGTTAATTTTTCAATTTTTCATCTTTTTTACGGACTCCGTCATTTTTTCAACTAAAAACTTACGCGTAGTCGGCTCTGCGTGTTCACTCTGACAGGGGGGTAAGGCAAGAAAGTGTGTTTAGAATTTAGATATCTTACATGAAATGGATCATTTTTTAAATGCAGATATGTATTTTTTACATACAATTCTAAAATATTCTGACAGTTCTCAAAAGCAACCACGCTCCAAACATATTATAGGCATAGGTAGACATACTCTTCCATGTTGATATATCCAGCAGCCTTAACATGATTAAAACTCAAAGTTAAAAAGGGTTACGTGGACACACCAACTTCTAGTTAACCTGCAATCTAGATACTTGATCAGCTATCTCAATGTGGATTTGATTTTATTCTCACCAAGATCAATAAATATTAGGGAGGTCTAATTGTGAACATTTGTACAATAGTGTGTGTTATATAAAATATAATATCCAAAGAATGCATATCATTATATGCTGCATATCAATTTACTATTTTTCATAATCCAAGGCAACTACATATTTATAGAGAGGGATGAAACAATTTAAATGCATATTCAGCAAAATATGCACCAAACAAAACATACATTTGCCAATTAAAGATCTTTACAAATTCTAAACACCAAATTTATTGCTGTACATGACCATGTAGTTTAATGCTTGAAATGAATGTTAAACCTCACTGTTAATACACGTGTAAAAATCTAATTATTCTATTAAGACAAATGGGAGTAAATTAGGTGGTGGGAGAAACCTTTAAAATTACATCCATCCCTTATCTTTATGATACATTTGAAATCCTTGCAGGGGAATATTATGTGTACACAGACACCGTTTTATAAAAAATGTGCAGTACATTTTGGCAATATTCCCCTGATCTAGATTGAGCCAACATTATGGTGATTTAAGTATTTCCTCTACCAGGTGATTTCTGCGTGCACTTAAGGATGCCACCGGTGGACATCTCTGGAGGCTGTGTTGTGGGAGAGATGATGGTCGACCTGCGCACTTGCTTTAAGGAGTGTCAAAAAGCAGGTAGGGACATCTAACCCCAACATGATACTATTGTTTGAGCTATTCAAAACTGAATATAAGAACTATTGAGAGAAAATACACATTCTGTTTAGAGTGTTTGTACCATTATAGTATTAAAGAAGAGACAGATCAGGGAACCCGGGCTGGACTCAGCTAAAATGCTCGTCATGATTTTGTTCACAAAGAGAAGGCAGTCATTGCTTGTTTTTACTATTATATTATATATATTAGAGAGTTAATATATACAGTTATTCATATTATAGAGTTGCAAAGTGAAATATAGATGGAGTAAGTGACATTCCACGGGTATAAAAAACTCAGAATTACTCCATGTTTTTCTTTGTCTGAATGATGAAGAAAATGTTTGTAAAACAATTCTCAAATGTTTCTTATCTTAAATTAGGAAATGATTTTCAGGTCCGTGTGGAAGTTTCTATTTCCACCGTTTAAACAACACGTGCATCCTGCACCAGACCGAGGCACCTGCCTACCTCCTCCAGACCAGCGACGGCTGGATGTTCTATGGCTAAATGCCCAACAGATATTGCAGGCATCAACTTAGAATGAAAAAGATAATGCACATTAGATCACTTTGTTTGTGATGTATGACTTTGACGAATAATGCAGGTATCACATAAAGAAAAAAATTGATTGATATATGATATAAATTTTTGAAGAAATGACATTGATACTGAATACAACATCTTTTTAAAACAAACACTTTGAACTTGGGTTTGTTTGGGTGTCATTCAACAATTGCTTATTTGGAAATTGATTATTTTACAACGACAAACATATTTACATTCATACACTTGTTTGAATTTACCTAGAAGTGACTTTGTGTAGTTTAGCCCTCTACAGGATTTACAATATTTATTCATGTGAGCACACAACACTGACGAAACCATCCATTTTGAAGACTATCCTTACTTATATCCATCCATACACAATTAGAATTGTACTTCAATGATCAATATCTATGCACCATGTCTAAAGTTTGGTGGAGGATGTGCTCTTAGTTTATGTGCATTACCCAAACTTTTGTAGTATAATATCATCTGCTGTACATTAGAAAATTGGGATAGCTTTGCTTGTCTGCAAAATTATCATCATCAAACATTGATACTGTCTTTTATGACATATATCAATAATCACATATTATATGTAATTTGTGTTATGAATTATTGATAATTATTGATTATGAAATAAGCTAAATATTGATGACATCATTTTACAGAATTTAAATCAGGAAATGCACATTATAGAAGAATTTTAGATTAAATGATTGTTAGGTTTTTCAATTGGCAAAATGTGTGTTTTTACATATTCTTAATATAACATTTTTTGTACTTAAAATGTTTATAGATTTGTGTGTAATTTTAAAATCAAATAGAAATGAAAGATTGAATTTGGTGTTGATGTTATAGTATTTTTGTATTTTACATAGGAGACTATCCTTAGGGTTGTTTATATAGGGTTGTTTAGATGTTTAGATAGCCTTCTAACATTACTTCTGGATGGAATAACCAATCTAGGAGTGTTCTTACCAGCAATGACAAATGAGAAGTGACAAACAGAAAGCTCAGCATGAAAGCCTGCATAATAGTTCAAGATTTATTGTCTAAATATTGTGAAAATCCATGCTGATCACGAAAAAGAAAGAGCAAGGGTTGTACAGGTAGTGTCAGTTTCACCTGATATACTCCGACAAGAACATTTAGAGTTGTACAGGTTGTGACACTCTTACCTAATGTATGCCTGAAATGTCTGAATAGACTGTGATAATTGCTCCTGTGATGAGTTACAACTGAGTTTTGTGTGTAATTACATTATTTGTATATTTAATCTTCTTTATATATTAACCGTTTTAGCTTGCACTTGCTGTCATCGTGGCATTGAAGATAAACAGCCACAAAAGATAATTGATTGAATATTAAATTTTAAAGTTTCAACGGATTAGCAGCATGCAAGTTAAAATGGTTTGTCTGGAATGTAATATTCAATGACATGTTAATATCTTGATTTAAGAGTCATGTGATTTTGACATAATTAAGTGTTATATCTTTTTTATACTCCATAGTTGCATTATTCTTACTTTTGTATATATGATAATAAACAATTTTGTTGGAATATGGCTTGTTTTAATTTTGTAACATTGTTCCACTTCAAGCTTTTCCTTAATCTTAATAATTATGCAATAAATACCTATTCAGAAACTAACAGCTTTATATAAAGTTGTATTAGACTATTAGAAACAGTAATATTGTGCACCAGTATTTCTCTGTTTCACTGTTTTGATTACGAGACACGTGCTTAATATTTTTATATGCAATATACTTGAAACAACACGCATTAAAATATAAAATAGCATAACGTTAGTCAGCGAATTTCGCTTGATCTTTACACTGGCAAAACCAAAAAGCATCCGCTCTAAAAGCATTCATACAACTTATGTCTTTTCAAAGAGTACTACTAATCATATATACAACACAATATTAATTAAAAACGAGTACACTTATGAAAGATGTGATTATGATGTGCGAACTATAGTCATGTATGTCTTGTTAGGAGAAAATGTTGAACGATAATTATAAACAAGCTGAACTATTAAAACGAAATGCAATGGCAGAAAAAGGCCTCCAATGTGTTGAACCAAAATGATAACCAATTTTGAATATATTAGCAGAACTAGAATCTATAATAAGATGAACATGAAAAATGAAAGATGGCGTGAACTCACAGGGTTACCTATGCTACAAAATAATTATGAACAGCATATGTACAAACCAACATTATGTTGGTGACACAGAAACTTACTTTAATGTACACAAAACGCTACGTTTCGGAGAAATGTTTCCCCTTCAACTGGCAAGTGCGCAGATTTCTTGCGCATCTTATTGGCGGGTGGAGTTCCCGACACAACAAAGTAGCTTGGTAAGTAGGGGGGGGGGGTCTTGCCCTGGTTCAAGTTCAGCTTTGGTTGGTGTTTGTGGATTTCAATAGCTACTTTGTTGTGTCAGGAACTCCACCCAATGCAACACAGCGTCAAGAACATGCGCAAGAGATCTGCGCACTTGCCAGTTGAAGGGGAAACATTTCCCTGAAACGTAGCCTTTTGTGTACTTTAAAGTAAGTTTCTGTGTCACCAACATAATGTTGGTTTCTACATATTATGAATCCAGAAACTATTAGACTCATAGTAAAAGATATGAACAGCATGCTTTGAACGAAACTTGTTATCATCAATAGTTGTCCTATTATAACACATTTGGTGGACACCATCATGTATGATCAAATAGTGACCCAATCTTTGCCATACTATTAGGTGATATAGGATAAATAAGCAATTTTAACATTTTTACTATACTATATACGACAAACAACAAAATAACTTTGAAATGAATCTTTTAATATTAATAGTTTTCCTATTATGATACATTTGATGTACATCAACTTGTAGTACCATGTACTGAAGATCAATATTCAAAAGACTATATATCTTTCAACTAAAATTGTGTTGTTAATGAACCTTTTGTACCATTTTTTGTTTAAAATGTGAAAGTATTCTCCACACATGTCGGTATGCTTGAATATATTGCTCCAGAGAAAAGTTTATTAGGGATTTGTTTTGTTTTTTTTTTTTGTTATGTAAATATCAATATTTTTGTGTTGATTGTGAATGAATTTAGCAAAATCAGTGGATGATTGTGACCCACATTGCATTGAATGATAACAAGGGACAAAAATATGAGTCGACCACGAAAATATCCATCTTGGTTCATTGTAATGGCCGTTTTAATATTTTGGTTGGTTGTAATAGACGGTATCAGACAGTGCAAGTGTGAGTCTTATTGTGAAATTTTAGGTGAAAACATATTAATAGTGTTGTGAAAGTGTCATATAATACATGGTGAACTTCAACTGAACCCTTGTCGGTAATGGTAATAATCGTAGATGTAGTTGACGTAATGATTCTTTAAATTTGTATCCTTATTGTATTGTATAACGTATACATTTAATGTGCATTAATAAAATACAGTTACGGGACATTGTATGAAATAAAACACATATCACAATGTAAAATCACAACACAGCAGATAAAGGTGGTACATGGCTTAAATTTGCATCCTAAACATCACAATGTACTAGTCAGGTGATGGTACCAAATTTGCGCCTTAAACTGACTTTTCATAATAATTGAACGATGTATAAGGGGAAACCTGCAAAACAACAAAAGATGCATTGTAACGCTTTATTTGTCAGTTCTAACACCAGCTTTAAGCTGCTACAGTCCTGACTACTGTTTTTCGATTTGCCTTAAAGGGGACGAGTAACGTTATTTTACATGCTTTTAGTAAATTTTCATTTTCTCTCTTGTTATGTTATTACTTCAGATAAAACAATGTACATGCATAGAAAGAAAGACCAACAAAACTGAGGAAAATATGTGGAGAAAAAAAGTGGGATCATTGATTGGTGATGATCAAGACATGGAAAAAATGAAAGACTCCCGCATAAATGACATATGGATAAGAGGCGACAAAATCAAGCAAAAAAAACTAAGATCAAAATTATATCAAAGCTTAAATTGTATCAGAGCCAAAATACCCTACCAGAATCACCAATGCCAAACTTTATGAAATATGCAACGAAATTCCAATATCACTAACACTATAGACATCAAGATGGAGACTATCACATCCAAAGACGATACTGTAACACCCCAGCCTATAAGTCCATTCAATTCTATTTCTCACAAATGAACCAAACTGACAGAAACTTCAAAGAAAAGAACGTACAACACTCCCTTCAACTCTGGCCAATGATTTAGACACCCTCTACAAAATATCTAGACTTTCAGCTCTACAAGACCACACATACCATACCCGTTCAACTCCATAATTAAGAACAATAAAGATCTCGAACATCTAAGAGAAATTGCACAAGACAGAGACTATTGAAAAAAAAACTAAAAGAAGAGATTGTGAAAGCGAGACAGGCAGAGGTGGCCATTGTAAACTCAGCGAACGGTCAATGTAATATGATTGAGGATGAAGAACACTTTTCTCTACACTGTAGGTTTTATCATGGGGAAAGAATGGTATCTTTTGCAAATCATTGTGCATAGATGTTATAACGACTCTTTTCTATTTCCATTGGGTCATTTATTCAAAGATATTTTTAAAAGAGGGATGCTATTATTTATTGTCTTATTATATTATATTAATTATTACGAGACATGCTCTTCATATCACGAAGACAATAAATGAATTGAATTGAATTGAACTGATGATGAAATACAGTTCGTAATACTCATTCTGCGGGACAGTCAGCAATCTGATTGCGTTATGTTTAAACCTGACACTTCAAAAACGAAAGCGGAACCTATTTTTATATGTGAATCTGCCTTCTAAGAATAAAGTGTACCATTTAATATGATCGTGTATACTTAACAACGAACAATATTGTTTTTTACTTTATACTAACAGAAACAATATTGTTCTTTGTTAAGTATACACGATCAGCCTTAGAAATCATCGCATTTGACCAGTATACGGGCTTTTGCATTTTGTACTTAGTGAGTATTAAAATTTATTTTCAAACTTACCTTATTCTTAGCTAATTATTTACAAACAGTAAAGCTTAAGTGTGCGATTTGTTACTGTTGAACATGTTGTAACGGTGGCCGTTCTCGTTAGAAACTATCATATGCAGAGGAAAACAATGTGAGCAGATTTGCGAATAGATAGACACTCAATGGAGTGGTCTGTACAATGCCAACACCAGCTATGTTTCAAGTCACAAAGAGCCAACAGTGAGCGCCAAGAGGCAAAGGTTCACACCGCACACCACCGGCCCCCTTGCGTAATTATATATTGAAAAACAGCATGAACCCACAGGGTTGTCTTCTTACCATGCAATATTGAATAAAATGTCAAAGTTTCTAAACTTTGTAAAGTTTTTTATTGAAACTAGTTTTGAGCCAATAGACTCCCGTTTTTCACTTTGGTCACAACCATGGATTAAAACGACAACGGTGACAAAGGTCGTCAATATTCCCCCAGCACTGGGAGACCCGAGTTGAGAGTGACAGCGGCCGCCGCACCCCAACAGGTTGGACAGCAGAACCAGACAAGACCACCTCATTATTGATACCGTCTCTCTAATGAGACCATTTATCCAGCTACCCAATACCATAAATCTCTATAGATAAACTACTAATGCGAACTACCAGCTTCATAAAGAGACCACCTCTATGTTGAGACGGTTTCAGGTTAGTCAAGTGATGGGCTGATTGAGCGGTTCTACTGTAGTGAGTTTCCCGCTCAAGGAGAACGCTACTCACAGCCGTCGCCGTGTGGGACATTTGCGTACGTGTGCGTGCGTGTGTGCATGAAACACATGCCAAATGGTGAAACGGGCTATAATCATGCAGATTACGGCAAAATTGTACGTTTTAATAGCATATCTGATAACGAATTCTGCAAACAATGGAGTTGAAAGTCACGCACCAGAGTCTGGAGTTATTGATCTCATACCAATGGCTAGATGTTGTCAATTTCGGTCTACACATAATGGATGACAAATGGGAAAACTGTTATGTGAATATGTGACAGTAGTTATTGAGTTATTGCTTTCTCTTCCTGTGTTTTTGAATTATTGATGATGAACTTTCAATAACAAACGTGCTTTTCAAAAACATGTTTGTTCCCTGCTTTAGCTCAGTGAGTGTTGTTTTACCGCAGACGAGATTTGCTGGGAAATGAAGCCAATACAGGTGAACCTGTCTATTATGAACACCTACCTCTTTAGGACAACAACCTTCAATTTTTAAATTGTCCCCTTTTCCCAATTTCCCATACATGTATAGTAGATCTATATCATATGTAAAGTGAACTTCAATTTTAAGGACACATGTCTCTTTCAGTTCTCCTTTTTCACTAAAAATCATTTATGCAAATTTACTTCTCTTTTTTTACCTAATCAAATTCAAATTTACCAAATTTATATTAAGATACATCTGGTATCTATACATAAATTTGGTACATGTCAGTCTAGTGAATGCTATTGCAAGTTTGAAGCATGCTTGGGTTATTGCTGGGGCTAAGTGTGAATGCTCTTCAGAGAGTTGAGAAAGATATAGTGTGACAAGGAAAACAATGACTTGGTGTCAATGTAGAGTCGTCTGATCCTACCTGACTATTAAGACATGTATAACTGTGAACCCGTAGTTAATATGTTTTGGAAATGGCTACAGCAGATGCAGAAACAATCAGCCAGTAAGCCATATACGTAAATCAATAATCAGCTGCAGTCCACCCTTTACAATACAACTTTTGGTCTTTATGGGGTGGGTGGTTGGTGGGGCTGGGGAAATCAGTAACTTGTCATCGCTATTGTTGGACAGCTTGATTGTTTTGTTTCTACGGTAAACACACAAACTTACCAATTATTACTTCATAACTGTGAACGAATATGAACAGAACATTCGTGCAGTAACAAACCACAATATTGTGGCCTTTTCTTCTTTGTAGCAGAGGCTGACAATAGGGTCATTAAATATTGATATTTCGAACAGACCATGGCACCCTGCTCATCTAAATGTCATGGTACCTAGCTTGTGGTAAATATCGAAGTTATTACTGCAGATAATCCATTACACCACAAGCTGACGGAGGCATGGAGTGCCTTTACATGGAGACGCAAAACAGTAAACAAAATGAGCACTCTGCCACGGCACAGGAATCACGTGTAAAAAAAGACTGTGTAGTCTCGCAAAGAGGGTCATACCTATAAGGATCCTTTGAACAGAACGTCACTCATGTGATGCGATATTGATAGGTTATTATGGGGGGGGGAGGAGATATCAGAGATATCAGGAGATACCACGTGTAGGGTCCTTGTGACATACAGTAGAACCTCCAATTAAGACCACCTCTCTATTGAAACCGCATATATAATAGGACCACTTTTCACGGCCCCAAATCTTCATACTCAGGGCCGTAGCTAGGAATGCAAAACAGAGGAGGCAAAGAAGTTTGGCGAGGGTGCAGGCAATTGCCGTAGCCGTACAGCTGTTCTAGAGTGGATTTGGGCCACCCGTACCCCAATATTTGTTTTCTATTAATTAGCCTCCGAGGCTCAGAAATAAAACACAGTTATTGATTAAGAAAGCATAATTTCACATATGTTAAAAATGAAAAAGAGTATGTTTGTCAAGTATGAATACAGATGCTTTTCATATTTGTATCCAGTTTGATTTACGTGACAATTATATAATTAACAAATTATGTCTGGTCATTTAGGTGTGAGCCAAACCCACCAAATAACACGCAATTTATGTCACTTGATGATTCTAATTTGCAGACACTCGGCGTCGAAATTAGCGCCATGGAAATTTTCAAATCCACGATTTGCGTCACTAGCCGTCAGTGCATACTAGTTCGTAGGTGATTTGAGACATCGTACGGTCGTGCAATTACAGTGGAATCTGTCCACGTGGAAATATCCCTTTTCTCCTATTACATGTGCATTGTGTATTTGGCATTTCACTCAGTTGTATGATCGAATCTAGTGTAAAATAGCTCCTCATCATGAACAGTTGTGCAGACCAAGTACTATTTTAAGTGAAATAAGAAATGCTAAAGGCCCATCCTCACGATTTAGAAACGGGAACATGTCATGCCAAATCATACATGGTTCATTGTGTGAATAAGATCACTGTCGCTCTCGTAAAGTTAGATCTATTTATGCAGCACGACAAATGCGAAAAGGAACTAATATCGTGTGGTTTTATACCATTAACGATGGGAAAGTAGGTTTATATAACAGGCCCCCGGAATCATTGGTCGTGCCCCTAGTGGCCCCGAGTGGACGCCTAGCCTCTATTGCGCAACATGAAACGTGATGTCAGCCTTTACAAGGCAGATGTACTGGCTGTGTACACAACGCTAAAATCCACATTCATCAGTCAATTCCACTGTTCTAATAGTGTAAACAAGTGATTTGGTTTGTTAAAATAAATACATGTGCGTGGCTCAATCATTGTGTAACCGTTTTTCACTGTTAGATTTCATGCACGTGCGTACCCGCTGCATGATATATTGTTAGGTGAGATAATGAATGGGAAATAATGTCATACAAAAATGTCAATTATGGACCATATGAAGTTATCAACTTATTAAGTATCAGTATATTTCTCACTAATACTGAGACTAAACCATCATAATTAATATGTATATATAAGCATATGTTTATAAGGCCCAAATCCCTCATGTTATGTCTGTTGAGCTCTGAAACATTCCGAGAAGTTCCGAGTGCGATGGAGTCCATTTTGGAACTATATTGCTTTTTGAATGGTCCGATTTAGCGTGGAGATAACACTAGCTATGCACAAGTAGTGTATGTCTACAAAAGTGATCATATTATTATGCATGATGTTCAGACTGCCGATTCGATTCTTCCTGTCTTGATAACATCGATCAGGTTCCATACTCAGTTGCTATGAATGATCCCATGCCATTGTAATTACAATCTATTTTATTAGACACATGTTATATGCAATAACAATATACGTATGTACTAATATGCCCAGAATTGAGACCATCAATAAAAATATCTGGCTTATTTACAATAGATCTAGTGTTAATGGCTGCATGCTTACCAGGATTATATTTTTTAAATAGAAAAAAAATATATATATAATTTTTGGAGCATACAAAACAAATATGTTAACTCTCAGTTTCATTCAGGGTTTGAGAAAAAAACTCCCCAAAACAGAGGAGGCAGTTGCCTCCCCTGCCTCATATGTAGCTACGGCCCTGATACTATTATATTGCTACCAAAATGGACCTGTGTATATAGACCAACCAGCACTCGTCCCAAATGTGGTCTAAATAGAGAGGTTTAACTGTACTACCACATGTAAGATCCAGGTACAATGACGTCACCGGCGGCCCTCACAACAGGTGAATACAATCCGCATGCTGCGAGCAACTGTCAGTCGCTCTGCACTCCCACCCGGATACCCGTCATGGCGTGGTCAGACCACGTTCTCCTGTGCTGCCTTGTGTTCACTTTATCTCTTGATTGGATATCAGAAGCAGAAAAGGTGATGAACAATTTCCAGTTCAACCAACCGGTCAGTCGCGAGCAAATGTCAAGAGCCTTCGACTGCGCGATCAAGCAACGGGAGTCGAAGGACAAGTATTTTGATGTGGAGGCGTGCATGCGGGTGGACGGTCATCATGAAGAGAAACTGACCATGGAAAAGGGTAAGCTGCCGAGGTTATTTGATTGCATTAAGGTGTTTTTGTGCTAAATAGATACTAAGCCACACCGGTAGTTGGGTCAATCACATGCAGCCAATGTATTTTTAGGATTTTGTGTTATGAGGAGGTTGTTGCTCCAAAACAATAAGATATGTTGAACAGAGACTTTATTTCATGTCCAGCTCTACTCAAGTGACTAAGACTTCACTACCTGTTGACTTCTTGTACCAAAAGTTACAGAGTTGGTAAGCATGAGTCTGTGACGTACAGAATCATACGCATTTTTCCTATTTAAGGTTATGTAGGAAAATATTAATTTTTAGCTTTATATACTTATTATTCTATAAGGAATAAAGATCAGCAGGTTTTGAACCTTTTGTCTAAATTTCCGATTATAGCTCATTTTTTGGACAGCAACATGTAGCAAATAGTGACTTAACCTTTGCTGGGCTATGAGATGTAAATAATACTCAATTTTCTAGTGTGTAAAGTGTCTTATACTATGAACAATATGCATCAACATATTTTGCAATGAACCTTTTATTATCAATAGTTTTCCTTTTTGTGATACATATTTTGAGCACCAACTGGTAGTAATGTGTAGTCATGGTAAATATTTAAAGACCTGTATCTCAAAGTAAATTTGTGTAGTGAATCAGATTTTTCACCCATTTTTATCTTTAAAGATGATATAGAATCTCTACATTTTCAACATATATTTGGAGACACCCCTAAAAACAAAACTCTTGCAATGATGTTTATCAGTGTGACTAATTCTATTATAATAAGGGTCAGTATTTAAGTGAAGCTCCTCTCATTCCGTTTTAAGCATACAATTGTTCAGAATGGGTTTCATGGTAGGCTGCTGCAGTGTGACATTTAACATTCTATCATTCCGTGCAAAAATCACCGCCAATAACCCACGCTGATTGGTCAATCTCCGTGCTCAATTTTGCGATGGAAAACACGCTCCCAAAAAAAACCACGGCGCTAGTCTAACCTCCTCACAATATCAATACAGCCGCTCACGTAACAAGACGTGTTTAGTTGTTGCGGAGATCAACAGTTTAGACTAACGCCTCCGTGCGCTCAAAACTGTAGGAATTGACGTCTCCGCGCGCTCAAAACAAACGAAATTGACTTGAATGTTGAATGTTATAATATGACTTATTTTAAAATAAAATGGATTTTAGTCATGATAGAATGGTGATTGAACTTTCGATTGAATGTCAATCGCAAAATTGAGCATGCTGACGTCTGATTTACCCTCACTTCGTTCGGGTAAATCAGACGTCAGCATGCTCAATTTTGCGATTGACACGACAATTGAGTGGTCAATTCCTACAATTAACAGTATGTTTATGATGTCATAATCAGAATTATGGGTATGCGGTGACTCAGACAGATCTATGGCAGTGTTTTTGTGAAGGCTCTCATCAGTAATTCTGCTGCCAGGATGCATATTTATACTCTTGTAACGTAAACTGCTATATGTCACCTGTGGATGGGTGAATCTACGTGCTAATCAGGGTTCGTGTGAGGCCTGGGGCCTGCACCTATTTCTGTTTTCAAAGTAATTGCCTTACTGCACCCAGTCCCCTTTTGATATTTTCACTTTACTACCCCAACCGATAAATATTCTCTCTAATCCCGTAGATAATCCCGGGAGGGAACTGTGGGAATTGATTGATTGATTGATTGATTGATTGATATTCTTCAGGAACTAATGTTCCTAGGATAGCACATGAAAGCGTACATATATATGTAATGCTTATTTCCAATGTGGTCCTTGTTTGTTTGGCAGGTTAGGTAACCAACTGAGCTAAGGGTGTACTGGATCTGGATCTGGATCTGGATCTGGATTTGTAATTCACAAGTAAGCCTTCTCAGATGAGAGACTGGCCTCCTCTTATGAGGCAACGCGTGAATTGGAGGCCACGTGGTGTTTGTACATGTACCTCTCCAGAGGCAGGCTAGGTAGCCAACTGAGCCTCAGGGGTGGGGGGATCACACTAGCTATAGTTTTCAAACTAGGTGAGTTCTTTTATGTGCAGAGGGATGACTGTCCTCTACACGGGACACGTCTTTTAACGAGTCTTCCGAACCTCCGGCTTGGTGTCGTCACCGTCTTGTATGATATACTTGACAGCAGCGACACGCTGTGTGGAAATCGGCAGTACACTGGCAGACGCACAACATAACTCTTTGGCGCCACGAAGTGTTTATTGACAATGACTTTATTTCATTGGATTTGTTAGAAACAGTTTAAATGATTACAATGATTTGCTAAATGTTTTCTAAGGTAATTACGATATTAGTCTCGTTAATTTGTAACCGAGCGGATGCGACAATATGTTCAATATATCTCATACTTGTACTTAACCAAGAACTAGTCTCCTAGTATATTGTAAATCAATAACCAATCCCTTGTAACAAGTTATAGAAATTGTTTAAAGGTTTAGCACATGTTTCTACATGGTTAAGTACAAGTATGAGATATTGAACATATTGTCACATCCCCTCGGTTACACATTAACGAGACTAATACCCTAATTACATTAGAAAACATTTTGCAAATCATTGTATATCATTTAAACTGTTGCTAACAAATCCAACTAAGTCTATAAACTACATGTTTATCTAGAAGCTATGTAATGTCACCCATTCTGATTACTGTAGCGGCAATGGAAATTGTGCATAAATGAGGGTGACCTTTAGGTGTATTACAAAACACACATGAACAGTAGGAACGTTGAAAAGTGATAAGAGTCAATGTATGGACTGAGTAAAGGTCATATCTATAAACAGACTATCATTACATGTAGCTGTTTATTTCGAGTAGACATTTAACACAACAATGATGATAATTTCTGTTCTTTAATTAGGTATGCAGTATATGGAATCATTATTTGTATATATTTGTCTACTGCTTGAAAAATCCAAAAGTTAAAAAGTATATAAAATATATTAATGTTAATTTAAATTTCGAAGCAATAGCTTCCTGATGACAAGTAATAGATATAAATAAAATTTATATTTATATTTATATTTATTACTTGTCATCAGGAAGCTATTGCTTCGAAATTTAAATTAAAATTCATATATTTTACTTTTAACTTTTGGATTTTTCAAGCAGTAGACAAATATATACAAATAATGATGATAATTTCAAATATTATATATAACAAGTGCAAACAAGCCAACTGGTGTCTCAGTAAAGCCCGTCTAACATGGCCAATCGTAATATCAACTACAGGTTCGAATACCACTTCCGGAGTGGCACTTGTCTTTTCTTCCCATTTTAATGCTCATATATAGGCGTTTCACAAGCGTGACAGTACATTCCATTCGATTCGTCAATGCCAATAGAGTGGTAGGAACGTGCTTGTTACAGAGAACTGATAGGGAAAGAGGAAAAGAATTAAGTAATCACTGATACTGAGTGCAAGTATCAGTGATTACTTCATTCTTTTCCTCTCTGTTTCATTTCAGTGTGTGTGTGCGTGTGTCCCACTGGGTTGGTTAGCCACAATATATTTAGGTCTGCTTAGACACATTCATCAACATTCAACAATACGTAAACAATATGTACACCGGCGCCTACCCCAAACCCCCACAGCCCCAAGCCCCCACACCCAAAATCTTTGATGTGTACATCGGCTTCCTCAAGACATGCTTCAATATAAATGTGTGGCCATCCAATATATGCAACCATCACTCAGGTTGGGTGGATAGTGAGATGGATTCGTATTTTGAAGGTCATCAGCTCGAGTCCACACTGCGCCTGTTATTACATCATCCGTTAAGTCAAATTTAACCACAATATTGCTTGTAATAGAGTACACAGAGAATCAGACTTGCGAACAGAGGGTTGTGAGTTCTAGTCTTGTGGAAGAATCGGGGCCACTTCATATAGTCAAATGGAAGAGGTCTATCCAACTGCGTCAATACAGTGGTAGGAGCCTGCTTGGCAGAAAAGTGAGAGTTGAAATGATTTATTTTGTAAGGACATACTAATAAGTGACAGTAGACTGTTAGAAAGTAGAATATTTACTTTGTTTGTGACAGATCTGGACGAATGCTCATCTTCTCCGTGTGCTGCTGGGTCAACCTGCATCGATGAAGCACACGGCTATTGCTGTGTATGTGCTGCTGGCTACACAGGAACGCTTTGCGAAAAGGGTGAGCATTTAGTCTATTTTTTCATAAATCTCATTCCTCAAATTAGTGATGGGAATTCGGTGTAAAAATATGTGGGCAGAGCTCAGACAGATGTTTGAGAAATTAAGATTCTCCATAAAAATTGATGTTCAAAGTGCTTTTGACAGACGTGTGTACGTCGACCCCTTGCCTCAACTCTGGCACATGCAGCATCAACACTGATGGAACATATCTCTGCTTGTGTCCACCCAACTACTCTGGAACTCATTGTGAAACCCATGGTCAGTTAACAGCAATATGGTTAATAGTTTTGATATCTCTAGGTATGGTATTTGACAGGTATAGTCCTACCTTGACATAATGAAGATAATGTTTGCTGATAAGCTTATATTTGTGTAATTTGAAATCTTGAGAAAATACACTTGGTGTTAACACATATGTTAGTAGTCTACAGCTAAATATTAAGCTATGTCCTACAAATATGTGCCTAAGCAATAAAAGGAAGAACACAATCATTAACAAATTGATTATACATGTATCTCATGTTGTACATTATATTATTGAATTGTTGTAATATATGTAGTCCTAAATTATATTTAAAATGTGGGACTGTAGCCGCCGAACATAAAATTTTACCACATCATGATGTTCTTCTTTAAATTTAATTTGAGCTAGAATGCTTTATAATCTATTGACTATATTTCTTAGCACTAACGGACCCATGCCTTTCATCTCCCTGCGTGAATAATGGCAGTTGCATGGTTACCAATGGAGAATACGGATGCACATGTGAGCCTTTATACACTGGACAGACGTGTGAGACATTTGGTTAGTACACATCACCACTATTTAAGTGTGATTAGTGCAAGTGGTCATTTGCCTTTTTAAAAAGCTATCACTCATAACTGACAATCCCCAGTGACAATTTCTTAACTTTTACATGTGTGGTGTTACTTTTACATGAAACAAATTGAGAGCAACAGACAACATGTAGTGTATCATTAATGTTCTCGTACGTAATATGCTTTGCTGGGCAATCATTGCAAACATTAATGTAAATAGGTTCTTGACACAGCTTATGTCATTTTTCCATATTGACACCTGTTCATAATCTAAATAAATACTCTATATGGTGAACAGCACTGTGTCTCAAATTCCTATATGTCCATGCTGCTATAATCGAGTTTTCAAATATTTTCCAAACATAATTGTGCCTTCATTTTGATAAATTTTTTATCTATTTAATTTCAAAAGTATGTTCAAGTCTCTAGAATCCTCATCAGTCAAAATGTAAATACTAATGACAATATAACAATCTACAGCTAATACAGTGTATTAAGTCCAACAAGTGTATTATGTTGTTGAAACCTCTTTGGATTTAATGTACTATAGTTGCTGCATATTGTTATATTGTCATTTGGTATTTACATTTGAACCAATGATGACTCTATAGAATTTAGGAAAGAAATGAAATTAAATAGATTAATTATTACAATGAAAGTACAATTGTATTTGGAAGAAAACATTTGAAAAGTGTATAACAGCAACATTGACATGTATAGAAGATGGAGACGTTTTACATTTAGCCTATGTACATTGTCTTCTACATTTGTATTCTATTCAAACTACTGCTAATCCTCCACATTGGCTTTATTACTTACCACTGACAGACCCATGCCTTTCATCTCCCTGCATGAATAATGGCAGTTGCATGGCTACCAATGGAGAATACGGATGCACATGTGAGCCTTTATACACAGGACAGACGTGTGAGACATTTGGTCAGTAAATATCATCAGTATAATAATGATATATACATGATCACTTAAAGATTACCTGTGAACTCTTATGATCATTTTGTTTTACTATTGAATTTTATCTTTTATTATAATATTGTTTCTCAGAGGAAGATGGTTTGCCTTGATACGACATGTATAAAACTGAAACAGTAAACCAAAAGAGACAATCGGGAGTGACGATTTCTAACCTTTTACATTTATGTGAAGGGTGATGTTTGTATGAAATACATTGCCAGCACTTCATAACATGTAAACATTATTAATGTTCTTTTGCACAACATGTTTTGCTCGGCAAACATTGCAAATATTTATTTATGAAAGAACACAATTATTAACAAATTGATTGTATCTCATACAGTACATTGTATTATTAGATTGTTGTAAAACATGTAATAATAACTTATATTTAAAATGTGGGACCGTACCCTCCGACCATAATTACAGCTTCATGGTTTTCTTCTATAAAAGTGTAAATTGAGCAAGAATGATTGATATCATTACGGAATAAAAAAATCACCCTAAATGCTTAACATTGACTTTATTACTTTTCATTAACAGACCCATGCCTTTCATCACCCTGTGTGAACAATGGCAGTTGCATAGTCATCAATGGAGAATACGGATGCACATGTGAGCCTCTCTACACTGGACAGACGTGTGAGACGTGTGAGCCATTTGGTTCAGGACAGGCACCACTATTTACCTGTTCATAACACATATATTTTGTGAGCAGGACAATGTTTATTTGCCATAATTTGAATTTTGATAAGACATGCAACTTAAAATGCTTTATGGTTTCTTCTATGAATTTAAAAGCGAAAATGGATAAAAAAAAATTAAAAATTAACATTGTGACGATTTCCATCTGTTAGTTTTATATTTATGTGCAGTGAGTGATCTTTTACATTTCATTTGAGCAGGGTTTAATTTGTATGAAAACACATGAAACATTTGACAACATGTAGTGCATCATTATTGTGAACATCCTTTTAACAAACATATATCATTTTTGCTTGGTAAGCATTGCAAACATTAATCTTAGAAAGGTTTCTAACACAGCTTATATCGGTTTTCCATATTGACAACTTTTGTAATCTGCCTCTGCATATTTTTTCCACATACGTGTACTATTCACATTACTGTTAATACTCCACATTGACATTAGAATTGTTGTTGACAGACCCATGCCTTTCATCTCCCTGTGTAAATAATGGCAGTTGCATCGGTTACCAACGGAGAATACGGATGCACATGTGAGCCTTTATACACTGGACAGACGTGCGAGACATTTGGTCAGTACACATCATCAATATAATAATGATGTAAATATATCACTTAAAATTATCTGTGAACTCTTATGATTATTTTGTTTTACAATTGAATGTTATCGCGTGAATATTATTGATGAAAATTCAAAAAAAAAAGAAACATTTGCTCCTTACTAAACTTGAATTTCTGCTATCTTAACAGTTGTGTGTAACATTGTACAATGTAAAGAGTCATTGTAGGTCCTGCAATATGACTCTTCTGTTAAGTGGGACATGAGTTTTTTAAATTGATAAAGAAATAAAAATATCGTCAATATTTAAGTGTTCATTAGTGTAAGTGTTCCTCTGCCTTGATAAGACATGAAACTGAAACAATCAACCAGAAGAGACAATCGGCAGTGACGATTTCCAACCTTTACATTTATGTGGAGGGTGATCTTTGTATGAAACACATTGTAAGCACTTGACAACATGTAAACATCATTAATATTCTTTTACATACTATGTTTCGCTGAGGAAACAGTGCAAACATTAATCTAAGAAACAACACAATCATTAACTGATTGATTGTATCTCATGGTGTACATTATATTATTGGATTTTTGTAGAACATTGAGTACTTATAATTAAAATATGGGACTGTAGCCTTCGACTATAATTACTGCTTCATGGTTTTCTTCTTTGGAATTGTAATTTGAGCATGAATGATTTATATCATGGGGAAATACAATTCACCCTAAATACTTAACATTGACTTTATTACTTAACTCCAACAGATCCATGTCTTTCATCTCCGTGTGTAAATAACGGCAGTTGCACAGTCACCAACGGAGAATACGGATGCACATGTGAGCCTTTATACACCGGACAGACGTGTGAGACATTTGGTCAGTACACATCACCACTATTTAAGTGTTTATTTTTGCAAGTGTTTGTTGTGGAGGATGACATTTGTATGATACACATTGTGAATATTTGAAAACGTGTAGTGCATCATTAATTTTCTCGTGCATAATACTCTTTGCTGGGCAAACGTTAATCCAGATATGTTCTTAACAGAGCTTACATCCTTTTTCTATGTTTATAACTTTCCTGATCATTCATGTGTTTAGAGAACCCATTTTAACCAACCAGGAGAGTTTACATGTAATGCTGTTCAGAGTCCTAAAACCCTGTTTGAAAGACAAGTAGCAGAAGATGTGAAAACAAAAACATTAAATTAAACGAACAAATGAACTCTAGACTTGACCACTTTCAGCTAGCAATAGGCAGAGTATCAATAAACAACCAATTACAATAGCATTGGTATGGTCCATACCCTTAAAGATCCTTAAATAAACATTTATCTCTAATAATAATGTTACTGTGTGTATTGTTGAACACTTGTTGTGCTGAATGCTGTAGATTGTTATACATTGTATTGTCATTTGGTATTTACATTTCAACTGATAATAATTCTAGAGAATTAAAAACATGTTTGATAATAAAGAAATGAATTATTAAAATGAAAGTACAATTGTATTTGAAAGACATTTGAAGACCCAATAACAGCAACATAGACATAGAAGATTATGAGACATTTTATAATCAGCCTCTACATACTGTTTTCCACATTTGTGTCCTTTTCAAATTACTGCTAATGCTTAGCATTGACATTAGAATTTTTGTTGACAGACGTATGCCTTTCATCACCGTGCCTAAACAATGGCAATTGCACTAGTGGCGATGAAGACATTTTATAATCAGCCTCTACTGCTCATGCCTTTGCAAAGACTTCCCATTGACATTAGAATTTTTGTTGACAGGTCCATGGTGTGACAGACTATTTTAGGTGAGCTCACAGACGGGTCCATGGTGTGAAAAAAACCAGTACATAGGAATACCGTGTTTGCTGCTATTACACTCTGTGTATGCAGATAATTTGACTAAGCGGGAAGGATATTAACCTTTTGTCACTTTTAGCTGTCGAACCTTTGGGATATTTTAGAAAAAGAACCTTTGCAAGTTCATTGATAAGCGGGTGTGTAAACAGTGATCTGATAACAATCAGTCTGCAAAATAGGTTGGATAGGAAAATAGACAATTTCTTAGAAACTATATGTTCAGACCAGACCAACCAATAGACATGTCTAAAGTGGTCCCAATAGACAGATTTTCTCTTTATGGGGTTAATTCGGTCTCTTAATGAGGGAACCAGGATAAATGAAATGGTCTTGTTATGGTGATGGTCTCAATAGAGCGGTGGTCTTAATTTTTACATTGTATTGTAATATTCTTACTTTTTAATGCCTATATTGGGGTTTACACACCGCATTACACACCATTTATGGAGCTAGGGCACGTTTTGTGACCTGAAGTGACGTGCGTGTCCTATTGCTGGCTTGCCTCTCCTCCTCACACATATGGTCACTGTAATAACTCACCTGTGTTGCCTTCATAAAGCAATCAACTCATGACTAGATTGCGGCCGTTTAAGATGCCGACATGTGTCTTTGTGAGGTACAGAGTATTTACAAGAGTGTCACAAACTTAAGTGATATTTGACAAGAGCTTGCATACACAGTAGCCAAATACGTATGATAATAAAGTGGTGAATCACATGAGGCCCTCCAGACTCTATATACCATTATATCCTTGAATTGGGAAGATCATTCCATCACATTTGCAGACTGCCAGCACCTGTATGAAGGTGGCAACACGACCAATGGTGTATACACCATCTATCCAGCTGGACGTTCCGCGATCAACGTGACCTGCGACATGGACAAGGGAGGCTGGATCGTCATTAGTGTGAGTGATTATAGTCGCCTTAGGTAGACTGTTATCCATAAAACTGAGGGTTCCTAGTGGATCATGATGAAAACAGGTGGCACCTGGTAACATCAGAGTAAAATTCCAGAAACAGGAAGTCTTGAAGATATATTATTATCTAATTTGGATAATTGTGCAGGAAAATATATGTGATCTAACATTCTAAGTATGTGCAGCAAAAGGTTTATAGAAATTCTGTCAAAATTGTTCTATGCCTTTCTTCACAATCACTTACACAAATTTCCACAAGCTAGATTTGGCTTCTTTCTAGTTCACAACATTGGTGTAATTCAATGACGTCTACATTTAAAGTCAATATATCCAAATAAATAGGAGATATGGGCCACACATGCCATTTTCACGTTTTTTCATCATAATTTTACACTAGTTAACAATACTCGGGTCACCATTCCCCTCTTCATCTCTTTCCAGTCAAAGACCACTGATAGCTGGAGGAAAACTTGGTCTCAATACGCAAATGGCTTCGGGGACCCTGCAGGTACTATTGCTGCTTAATACTGAAACACATTTGATACGTAGCCATTTATGCAATTTCAAATCTATAAATATGGGCTTTAAAGCATCTCATCATTTGCTAATTATTGCAACTATAAATTGCGTTTTCATTTATATCTGAACTTTCAAGATAATGTTCAACTCATGACAATTTTCCCATCGTATTTATCCCCTGACAAAAGTGGCCTACTCATGATTACTTTAGCATGACCAGTGTAGAAAACTAGCTTATCCATAAAGCTTTAAACTTTTAACACAAACCTAACTTTCAATATACTTCATTATAAATTTTGTAGTGTAAATCATATAATTCTACAGTACATTCATTTCATCAACTACAGTCAATTAAAAATAGAGTCACTTCTAAATTGGTGGCAAATAACCGATGCCTTGCTGATGGAAACAAACAGCCTCGCACCTAGTTCTATGAGCAAACCAGATGTTAGTTGTTGAAAATTTGGAAGTAATTACAATTTTCTGATTTATTGCAGTTGTTGAAATAAATTTGCTATAAAATTATTGAACCTATCTTTTTAAGAATAAGACCAGTGGGAAATGACTGAAAGGCTTACTCTTGGTAGATTGTTGACTGGAAATAAAAGGGTGGTGAATTCGCACCCACTGCACACCCACCGCCCTCAGCCTTGTAACCTCCTGACCTATTGGCAAGCAAACCCACTCAACTGGGAACATTCAGGAAAACCTATATGATACTAATCCCATTGCAATAATCATGCGATCAATATAAATCCATACACTAAAGTAAATTGGTATTATGCCAGTATGTTGCAGCAGATAAACAATTTCATGAAACTGAAGTTACTTTTATAGCAGAAACGATAGCTTGTAAAGATAGACTTGATGTATGAATACTGAAATGGCAATAGTGAAAGAGACAATGAAATTTCTAGGAGAAATTATAGCTCTATGGCTGGAATGATTAGTGATACCCATCAAAAATTCACACGTCGGATCAATTATGAACTGGTTATGAAGACATGGACGAAAGGATACTTCTCAAATCACGCACATTGTTTGAAAATCACAGTGGTTTGTGCGTGTGGTGATGAAGAAATTTGACAGCTTACACGGCTGTACGCATACGACTATATATTTGAAGACGTTTTTATAGAGTCTTTCACTCAAGTAATGTTTTTATGTTCATTTCGTATCATCTGTTTATGATGACTCACAGCAGTCATATTATTTTACGAGCATGAGAACTTTTAGAAATTCGTCTTTATAAAGTGTACCTCAAACCGATCTTTGAATCGAGGGCAGCACTAGCTACATGCACTCGCTACATGTTTGGAAGATAATCTAGACGTAAAAATCCATATTCCTATAACTAGATGTTGAAAATAAGAACCGCTATACGATTCTGTGTACACGTGGACAATTTATGTAAAGATTAAGTATTTATGGAGGCAACAGAAACGTTATTGTCTCAGACGTAAAACTGTCAAAATGCTAGTGACAGTGTGTGGTAGTGTTTTTACTACAACGTCATAACTCTTCTAAATCGATAATTGATAGGTATACATGGGATACAATGTAGAAAAGAGGAAAGGTAGTGCATCCCAACTGAAAAATTAAGACGTTTAGCACATTTTCATTCAAGAATCTGGTGTCAAAACATGACAATTTCTCATTGTTTTCTACGGGAGGAGATAAAGCTTGTGAAACCATGATAGCACACCTGCGTATGTTTGTATGAGGCCGCTCGCTGATTGGCTGGCTGACGTAAAAAGGGGCGTGGCTTGGAACTATGAATTGGCAAGCAAACCCACTCAACTGGGAACATTCAGGAAAACCTATATGATACTAATCCCATTGCAATAATCATGCGATCAATATAAATCCATTTAATCCATACACTAAAGTAAATTGGTATAATGCCAGTATGTTGCAGCAGATAAACAATTTCTTGAAACTGAAGTTACTTTTATAGCAGAAATAATAGCTTGTAAAGATAGACTTGATATATGAATACTAAAATGCAATAGGTGAGAGAAACAATGATAATTTCTGGAGAGCATATACCTCTATGGCTGGAATAATAGTAATACTTAAAACTGTGTAAATGTACAATACTGTGATAGCTTACAATATTTTGGAGAAATGGCAATAACACGAGTCTAATTTTACAGATTTGATATTGTGGCTAATAAAGAACACCTATTTCACAAATAATATGTATTATATGTATATATGTATATAGTTCTCTAGTGAATATGGATGTAAGTCCGAAATGAATTCATCGTTATCCCTATACTTATCCTAAATATTGACCGTAAAATAAAAGTTCCTAACGTTTGTAAATTATATAATTTCAATAATTACTGGTTTTCATATTAGGCCAGTACTATATTGGAAATGACAACATCTTCGCCTTGACAAAACAAGCTTCCTACAAATTGGATATCGAGTTTATTGCGTGGGATGATGATTCTGTAAACACTTACCACGCTGCTTCCTTTTCCGTTGGATGGGCAGGCGGCAACTATCGGTAAGATTGGCCATTTTATTTAGAAATATAAAGGTAAATTGTCCCCGCTGTAATGATATTTTATCAAAAATGATCTCAAGTTGTGTAGGCTGGCTGCATTATCATCACAAAGCATTTAAGCACACTTATAAAAGTTCCACTAGGTAAACCTTATCACTAGTTACAGGCACCTTGATAGGGCTCAGTTGTTTATGGTGGCTACTATAGGATAGGATTAGAGAACCAGTACACTCAGGTACTGGGCATGTGCAGAAAAGCTCCAGTTCTCTATTAGACACTAGATGGACAGCAGTAGGGTTGTCGACCTAGTTTGTCTAGCATGGGTGTGTGACGTGTGTGACAGCACAGGTGCAAAGTACTGAAGTGATTGAATAATTAAAAATACAATATTAAGAATAAAATGCACATCAATTGGTTCTAATATACCTTTTGATAAAGTGTATGAAATTATGTTGATCAATCTATTCTAGAACTTTTAAATTTCCAAATAAAGTCCCCAACACAGAAAATGACTAGCCTAATAACCAACATTCTATCATTCCTTGCACAAATCACCGCCAATAACCCACGCTTATTGGTCGAGCGGCGTTCTCAATTGTGCGATTGACACGTTGCTAATGATTGACTGCACGTTGCTAAGGACTTATCGTGATTTACTGCATGCAACGAAAACTGCACAGTCTAAATTAGACTACTTTGTTGCAGTGCACCTGGTAACAAGCGACGTCGATTGCTTTATAATAATTAAAGAAATTTTCATGTACCGGTATATTTAATTTAGTCATGTACATGTACTTGACCCTGAAATCTTATTTTCTTCACGATAGAATGGTATTTGACCACTCGATTGTCGTGTCAATCCTGAAATTGAGCATGCTGACGTCTGATTTACCCTCACGTTGTTCGGGTAAATCAGACGTCAGCATGCTCAATATCCCGATTGACACTCCAATCTCGTGGTCAAATCGTACAATGATCCTCTGATGACGGCCAATCAGGAAAACTTCTGCCAGAGGTTTACAGCGCCGCCGTGTCTCCTTTAGTGTGGAAACCTGTAGGAAGATGCTAGCTGGGCGTGCCTCGCGCCAATTGAAAACTGACGTTTCACGACCCGGCAGGTTGTTTCTTCAGAGGTTCAGAGCAAAAATTTAATTATATACATACATATTTGATACTAGTGTTTACATGTTTGCGTAATTTAGGCTGTCAGTATCTGGCGGGTCAACCACCCCCTCGACACTTGGTAATGGCTTAATCAATGGCCACGACGGCATGAAGTTCACCACCTGGGATTCCGACCATGACAAGAGGAGCAACATCAACTGCGCACAGGAGTACAAAGGTGGCTTCTGGTTCAACAGCTGTCGCATGGTGCACCCCACAGGTTAGCGGTGTGACATTCAGGATAATTTAGGCATAGAGTCAATCACATTTAACGTGAATGACATTGAATACAATAACTTAACATAGTCTTAGTGACTTAAAATTCATGACTCTAAAAGGCATTATGGTCTGATGTCAATTACTTTCAATGCTATAGTTTCAAAATGTAACAAATTTCCAAAATGTGTTAAGTTTTAGTAAAGCGTTTCAGCACTACAGAGCAATGATCATGGTCATTACATTAATCGTTATGATTAGTATATTATATTATAGTATAGTATTATAGTATAGTATAGTATAGTATAGTATAGTATATTTAGCAATTTAGGCTCAAGCCTGTTCCCAATCTATATATAATTATCCGAGAGGGGTCGTTGCACATGTTTTTGTGACATTGTTGTGTGTGTGTGTTTTAATTTTTGGAAATCGCCTTACAGTCACTTTCCTGGGGCGTTTTACACATTTTGATCATTGCATTGAATAGGACATCACCTTTTACAGGCCAATGTGTTTTCCGTTCACTTCCTTTGGTCAACATAAACTAGAAAACTGACAGAGAAAATTTTTGCTGTGATTGTATGTTCTGATTCGTGTTCATATTCTCCTTTTTTCCGACGCACTTTTAGGTTGGAAATCGCCAGTCACTTTCCTGGTGCGTTTTTACACTCTTTCACCATTGCATTGAATAGGACATCTCCTTTCACAGGTCTATCTGTACTTCGTGCACTACCTTTGGTTAACATTAACTAGAAAACTGATCGAGAAAATTTTTGCTTCGTTGATTCCACAGCCAACATACTCATGATAGGCGTACTGCAGTCCCGAAATGAAATGCTTGACGTTCCACGTGAACGTTGTAAATACAACCTCCAAGCAGTTATCATAACATCCTTTTTCAGCGACCCCTGATTGGAGTTTGAAACAAATACTGAGTAGCAGGTGGTAGCTTTAAGTGTTTTCTTCTATTTTTCGAAATAACTTTCCTTCATGAATTGCAAACATACATACCTTACCAGAAAACAATAACAAACGGAGATGTCAACACATGGATTAAGAAATATCTACAGGTGTTTTGTAGATCTATACATCTAGACAGTTTTTTTATATATTTTTTCGTTTCAATCACACACAAATACTCTCCGTAGGAGACGTGCCAGCTAGTAACTGTGAATAAACATCTAAAAAAAACATCTAAGTTCACAGAGTAAATATGCACTTTGAAATGAATATTAGAAATTTAGCAACTCATTATGATAATAAAAACCAGTAAAATTCATGACAGTAAAATTTCATTATTACTTACATTACAGTAAAATCTATCATGAGTAAAAATGTTTAGGTAATTATTGATCATATTAGGAAAATCTTGTGTTGATATTGGACCATCCTATAAGACCTGTTGATTCTTCTGACTTCAAACATATTGAAAATCTATCTTTTGTGACAAGCTGATATTATTAAGATATATAATAATACCTAATGTATAATTCTATTTTATAATGTATGATATATGCTTATATTAACTACTTAATTGAATATTGTGTGATTATTGTTTAGCAATGTGCTCTGAGAGCACCTGTTGTTGTTGACAATGTAAATATGGGTAATTGACTGAAGTACCAGAAATCCTTGACCTAGATTCCATTTAACCTAGATTCCCCCTCGACCTAGATTCCCCAATGACCTACTTTAGACTAATTTTACTGCCCAAATCCTCTTTGGAATCTTAAGCAATCCCCCAGAAATCCCCAAGGAATCCCCTTGACCTACTTTAAAATATTCTCATTGGCCAAATCCCCCAGAAATCCCCTCTGCTCAAATCCTCGAATCCCCGTGGAATCCCCCTAAAAAGGAAAATCCCATAACAATTAATCACTCCATTCCCAACATCACATGTGAGAGCATCCCCCATATATTTAATAGTTCCATCCATCCAGCCATTCCACAAATATCTCAGTCAATAGCTCATCATTCTATTACTTACTCATTCCATGATTACTAATTACAATAAAACAATAACAAAAGTATTCTCTCCTTGTCATTATAGGATATAAACAAATAACCCTAAATCCCCCTAGACTATAACTTGCCACTGGCTTGACCGCCACACTATTGAAAACTACAAACATATCAAGGGCAGGTCAAGGACAAGGGACAGGACATGAGCAGAAGCAGTCAAGTGTGTGTTGCAACAATTTGATCAGTGCAGTTGTTTTTTATCAGTCTTTTTGATAATTTTGATTCAAAGAGAGTTCATATTGAAATAATTTATAAAAACTTGCAACATTTTTTTCTTCTTTGTGACAATTATAAGGTGCTAAAAAGCTTTAAGAAAACTTGAAACACTTTAGAAATTTGTTTCATTTTGAATCTAAAGCATACAAAGAAAACATAGTACCAAAATATGTTTGTACTTTGTTTTCTTTCTTAATTATATAAACCAAATGTAGAACACTGTTCAAAATGTTTTTAATTTTCGTTTCTATTTATTAAAGCTGTTAAGCTCTACAGAGCGCTAATCATAATAAACCATTATACATAGAGGGATTTACATATGATATGACAATTTACAAATATTGTTTATGACGTTTTATTTGTTAAACATGACTATTGTTTTTATTTTATCATATTGGTTATATTGGTTACGATGATATCCTCTCTCTCAAGTTAGAAAGTTGTATATAAATTTAGTTTTAAAATGTCAGAACAATAGAAGTGTACGTCTTTTATAATCTTATAAAAGTCATATTAGATAGAGATAAGTAAATATCAATAGTATGTATAGATTTAGTCCTAAGTAAATATTTAATTATTGTAGGACTTTACTGCCCTGGTAATGAGGACTGCAACACCTGCATGGCATTCATCGACAAGACACAACGGCAGCAGTAGTTGTCGCAGAGCCAAGAAAGCCGTCATGAGGATCAAGAGGGTTTGAGAATCAGGCCATTACCTGTTACTGGTCAATGTGACATTTTATAACGTCTGTTATTAAATGGTGGTATATTAAAAGTGCCATAGACAATAAAATGTTGCCATCTTTTTAGGAATTGTGAGAAAATGGCACCTTTGTTTTGTAACATTGTCGTAATGTGAGTAGTGTAGGCTTTCACTGTCAAGATCTATCGTACACTGAGATTCTTTCAAATTGTGTTTCAGGTCATCTGATGTATTTGTTGCTTTGGAAGACCGAAAGTTATGTTTTTATCGATGTATGGAAGAGGTTTGTTCACACGCTCAATGGTGTAGTTTGCAAATGTGTCTGATGATTCAGACACATAATAATAATGTTATCTTGCATCTATAATATATTTCCACCCACCATCTATCGATGCTGGAGCCTATGTCGGACACAGACTTTTTAGTCCTGAGCATATATTCACACGCACGTTTACATTCCTCCAATGCAAGAAATACATCAGATGATGTCAAACACAATTTGAAAGAATCTGAAGGTATGTATTTGATGCGTTTGAATGCCTTTGTTCTCTTAACAATTAACGTTTACTTTTTGATAGAATTGAAGGTTATTCTTAAACATGCAAGATTAATATAATTCAAGACATACATAGAACATATATTTTGCTAATTGTCAAATACAAGTATGTTGCTATTATCAAATATCCAAGCATGAGATATTAAGAACTGCAATGACAATATTCCATGTAGCTGAATACATGGTGATATCAATATAACAAGGGCAAATGAAACTGTTCGTTATTCTATTACTTAAATTTTTTGTATGTCAAGAAATTTGATGTTTCTCAAATTAAACTCATAGTTTGTAGATTATCTTGTGGTTAATCAAGTTGCTACTGTAACTAAAGCACTTTCCATAGTCAATGCACTCATAAGGTTTCTCACTAATTGGTTTGTATTCAGTAGGAGTTCAATCTCCACGGAATTTCTCTAAATGCGCATATAATGGTGTCTGCCTGGTGAGGATTATCATATGTTGTACATTTCTTCTTTGAATAAACGACGTTTCACAAACTGTGCACTGAAGTTTCACATTTATGTGAGTTTTCATATGTTGTGAGATGTTTTTACTTTCAGTATGCGATTTTTCATACAATGTACATTAGTGAGGTTTCTTACCAGTGTGAACACTCATATGTTGTTTCAGAGTACTATTTCGACCGAAAGATTTCCCACAACTGTACACTGATATGGTTTCTCACCAGCGTGAGTTTCCATATGTTGTGAGAGGTTTCTGCTTCGACTGAACGATTTCTCGCACTCTGTACACGGATATGGTTTCTCACCAGTGTGAGTTTCCATATGTCGTGAGAGGTGGCCGCTTCGACTGAATGATTCTTCACATATTGTACATTGATGTGGTTTTTCACCAGTGTGAACACTCATATGTCATTTCAGGTTTCCATTGTGACTAAATGATTTCTTACACAATCTGCACTGAAATGTTTTCCCCCCAGTGTGAGTGAGTTTTCAAATGTTATGAGAGGCTTTCACTTTGATTGAATGATTTCTCACACCCTGTACACTGATATGGTTTCTCCCCAGTGTGAGTTTCCATGTGTCGGGAGAGGTTTTCACTTTGACTGGATGATTTCTCCCACACTATACACACTTCATACACTTTACATTTAAATGTTTTCCCCAATTGTGCGTTTTCATGCGCTAGGCAAGGATAAACTTTCTATTGAATGATTTTTACATATTAAACATTGATATGGTTTCACACTATTATGAGTTTTCATATGCGCAACAAAAGTATATTTTCCATTGCAGGATTTTTCACACACCAGTATGTACATACTGTATGTGTACTGTATATGTACCGTATATGTACCAGATCTATTTTCTGACTGTATGTTTCATCACAAACAGTTCAATGATATTGTTCTTTGCTGTGGATATTCAGGTGCAGCTTCATGTCAGACTGTACCTACAATTTGCTCACACCCTTCTCTTTGTATACCCATGTTTTTAAATCACAATTTACATTCTCCTTATATCAAATTATGTATAATGTTTTAGGGGCATGGAGGACAATGGAAGATTTTATCTTTTAATTTGGGACATTTCTTTTAAGTTTCTTCATTTCAAACTATTTGCCCCAGGGCAATTTGCTTAACTAACACACTTTGATTTCTCTTCCCTTCACTCTCATCAAGTCTAGGCATAACAGAATGATAAACAATCCGCATCACATCAGGCTCTGTAAACAGGTCACTTTGATCTTTGGTCACACTGTTAATTGCTGCCAACGAACACTCTGCAAGTTTCACATGCTTTAGAAAATGTATTAATAATCGCTTTCGTTCATATTTATTTTGTGTAACCCACCTTATTATACGGAGTAAGATTTGGTCTTGATGGCGTTTTTCAGCAGTAGGTACATACATACCTTGGGAGGATATTATGAATATAATCAAGAACTTCGCCATGAGGCAGTTTTACGAGATCATCTGGCTTGGAAACATTGCGTGATTCTGATTTCAATCTTTGTAGGCTTAGGAGATCATATGGAATAAATAATTAATTCCACATTTTTATAGTTATTATATTATAAATAATACTAGTAAAGTAGAACATATGTTTTAAAGAATGCTTTTATCATAAAGATTTCATAATATGATGCATTTTATGGACACCAACTCAGCAATATATTATATTAGGTACATAGGTACATAGTTTCGTACCAAATTTATATTGAACTGTGTAATCACAAATGAGGACATATATGAAGATATATGGCTTCTGAGAAAAACCTGACTATAGATTTTAACTTTAATTTTCACAATTAGATGAATTTTGTTACTGGATGATTTTTATCATTCCGATTTTTTCTCTCCATTATATGGTACACCAGCATAGTTGTACAATTTTCATTAAATGTCTCATCACAACTGTATTTTGTAGAAATTGGAACTAATGATAAGAGAAACTTAGTATAGTAGAAACCTAAAATAATTTTACTCGTCCCCTTAACCCACTAGTGTATTTTGATGGTTTCATACAATGTGTGTGCAATGTAGGTAACATACATGGGAAGAAGTGTAAGTGAGCTATTTGATCAATCATTAGATTACTGCATTCATGCTGCGGACACTCATTTTCATATGCATTAATTTTTTATGTCCTCCCACTGTATTACCACCACCAGCACCACCACCACTACACACTCACCTACCACCTCTCACGATAGTAAATCTTTAATTCTAGAATGCAGTGAATTTACATGGTCTTAAAACAAATATATACATATCTTGAGACGCAAAGCAATTAGTCATAATAAATTGTATGAACAAAATCATAAGTTATCAAAATAAATTTAGAAACAAATATTATATACAATATTGGGACTAACATATTGGATACCAAAGCAATAGATCATAGTCTATCACACATGATTTCTTTGGCAAATTGCATTTACCATTTTCTATTACTATTGCCAAAATGTCAGTTTATTCAATTCCATATACACAATTACACATAGGGTAGATGGAAATGCATTTTAGAATAGATGTTAAATACTATAATGTAGGACATATATTAATATTCTATTGAACATTTGCAATTCTGCCGATCAGTCTCTATATTGTTGGGGGTTTCTATATTGTTTGGGGTTTCCTTACGATAGAAATTTACACTAGATATTTGAGTTAATGTAGAGGACTTTATCTGACTAGTAACAGCAATTTTCGTGAATTGGCTGCGTCATCTTTGTTGCTGTGACCAGATAGAACAGTGTCATCGATTGTGAGCTTGGTGAATAAAGTGACTTTACACCTGTCACAACAGCTGTTAAGGTGAAAATCCTCATATTACGATCACTCTTATGACTAGTAACAGCAATCGAAAATGGGCTTTGTGATCACTGTAACTCTAATAATCCTAACATCACCAATGCATTATAGAATCCTGTAATAAGACGAACACACTACATCAGAGAATGATGAAGTTCATTTCTGCATAATCTTTTGCAAATTTCATTTGTCTGCATTTATGTACAAAATTACATCGAACCACCAGTGATGAACTTCAATTCAACATTCAGCCTCGTCCTGCTGATCATGTTAATTTGCACCAGCCAAACAGCAAGCAGTGAAAAATGTCATTGGCTGAGGGAGTTTGATGGTGGCCATTTCCCACCGGTCAGAATCAGGGTCATACTCTTCTATATAGTCTGTGACGTCGCCACAGCTCCATCCTCCTCCACATAGATAGATCTTTTGATTCAGCACAAACGCAGATCCATATTGATGATCCAACGATGGATAAGATGTCATCTCGATCCACTGATCTGACTCAATGCTGTATTGAACACACACATTATAGATGCCCCCCAGCAAGAACAGGCTATCTTTATATCCCACAAGACTAGCTCCCCCGGTCTTTACATTGGCTGGCAAACTGGCTTTGGCCACCCACTTGCTGGCATCCGGTGCTAACATTTGGAATGTGCAGGGTGACGTTTCATCATAATCATCATTCTCTTCTTCATCATCATTATACACAACCCAAAGTGATTGTTTATAAGCAGTGGCTATTGGATGATACTGGTTTCCCAACAGATCTGGTCCTCTACTCCATTTCAGAGTTGTTAAATGTAGAGTATACATTTTGTTTGTTGGCACATTACTGTAATGTCCTCCATCTAAAACGTGAACTTTCCCACTTGTATACAGAGCCACTGTGTGTGAGAGATTTTCTGGTGTAGGCGGCAGATCCGTCCAGATTTTATCCTTTACATCATATTTAGCATTGCGCGTTCCACTTTCACTTCCACATATAACTGCAAATCCTTTGGGAATACAAACAAATGAAGCTTGTTCACCTACAGCTGCTTCAGGGATATTAGTGATGCTTTCCCATGAATTGTTTGCAAAACCATCAGTACACCATTGCCAACATTCTGTGTAACAATCTTCATCATAGCCCGCCATACCACCCAATACTAACACGCTTGGATTTATCTTTCTTTCACTCTCTTCTAGTTTTGGAAGAAATACATGATACACAAGCCGCATCACATCAGGCTCAGCAAACAGATCACTTTGAGCTTTGGTCACATCGTTGATAGCACCTGCTGAACACTCAGTGAGATTCACAAGCTTAAGAGCATCCATCATCAATGACTTTCGTTGATCTATATCTGCTGAGACCCACCTTGTCATAGCGTACAAGATCTGGTCTTGATGAGATACACTTGTTTCAATAGTATGAATATAATCAACAACTTCTGCATATGTCAGTTTCATGAAATCTTCCGATTTGGAAACATTCTCGCATTCTGATATCATAAGAGACTTGGCCTTTTCTTCCGTAGTTTCCAAATTGAACTTGTCAGCATTTTTCTGCCACACTAAGCAGTTATCGGCGGTCAGATTATCTGCAATATAAACATCTAACTGCTTCTTCAGCTCATTCAAATGCATCAATTCGCATGTTTCTAACAACTTTACAACATCACCCCAGGAAAGGGATGGGGACTTGCCATACATAAACTGCACAACGTATTTCAATATGTGAAAGTCAATCGTGTCCATCAAAGCCTTTCCTTCTTTTGCTTCTTTCATTCCTGAGCTGAACATTGCTGAGAAATATGGACTAGCAGCAGCCAGTACGTTTCGTTGACACTTAAGTTCATGACCATGAGACGAAAGGATGAAGTCCGTGAATTCAGAGTTCTCCCGCTGTTCTGCCATCTGGTGGAGGATGTGGGAACCATAGCTGTCGGGATGTTTGGGCACGAACGGGGCTACGGAACTCATTTCGTCTGCAAAACTGTTATTAAAGTTTGTCAAAAGTCTATGTTTTTATCACTGTGTTTATCCGTACTTAAGTACACTGCACACTACAAGAAAACCTCATACGGGTCCTAAAATGCTTGTTTGTTTTATAGATACTTATGAATAATTATGGGAACAGGTTGGACATGTTAAAATGTTAGTTAGCATACATTTGAAGACAATTTGATCTGCATCCTCTAGATACATACACGTACACATACATGCTGATTACTACAAATGAGTCTTCAAATATTATGATAATCCATATTCATACTGAGGTTGGAGATTTTCAAGTATTCTGATATAGATAGCCTCAATACGTTGAGTGCCAAAATACAAGACAAGATTGTCTACTGATGAGTTAAGGAATCGTGATCTATTGAGATTGATCGCTACTGCAACCGATCCAGGTTTTTAAAGCCATGTCTCTTTGTTCTGCTTCATGCTATACTTCCAGCATACGGCAATTTCAAAGTTAAAGTGCTATGTAACATCGATTTTGCTATTGGTTTATTATAGCAGATTACATATGCAATATTTATAGATGCATTATATAAAAGTATCTGCTATATGCATATACACATATATTTAAATCAGAAAGTTACATATATCTGTAATGGACGATTGGATAACTCGTGTAGACTAAATGTATGTGCATATAGATCTCATGCAAACATGAACACAACTTCTTGAAGTGTACATTTGCTACTTTGACAGATAATGGATGAGTAAATATGGAATACTATAACCTACCTTTTATACACCTCTTTATTTCCTCTTTGCCAAGCACTCTCTGTTTTATACTTTTCCATGTAATACTACTTCACGATACATTTTAATTGTTAGCAGGATACACATTCACATGCCCATTACATAGCATTATACTCTGCAATTTTGTGCAAGCCAATGGTAAGGCAAACTAACGCAGACTGTATATAGTTCCAAATTACTTTTTCACATTTCCTCATGTACTACCCCCACCAATAAATAGTCTCTCCATATTGTCTCCATATCTGCTTGCAATCGGGAATTATGCAGGTTTTATGTAATAGTTAAAGTCCCGCAAGAGGTCATTTGGTGAAATAAGGACCTCTAAAGAATGGACCGAGCCCCGCAGGGGCGAGGTCCATTTGAAGAGGTCCTTATTTCACCAAATGACCTCTTGCGGGACTTTAAGAGACTTAATTTATGCTACTATTGTGTGTGGAAGTCATTATTTTTCACAAATTATTATATTATCTTTGATTTAATATTTTTTAAACATGATGAAACGCATGCTGTGTCACTATTTCATTAAAAATGGAATAGCCTACGCCAGTGCTGTGTTGTGCGTTAGACATCTTGTCTCTACTCGGTCGTGAAACAATACAATGAATTATTGATGATTTTGATATTTTATTGATATTATTAATGATTATTGATAAAAACGTTCATATAGATCTATATTTACGTTGTTCAATACTGTGTTAGATACTGATGTGTCTCTTGTCTATGTGATACCAGTCTGGCAGTCAGTCATTCTAAGCTGAGCATCACATCTACGTAGTACGTGTTCGTGACAAATATTAGCTTTCTTTTGCTTTGATTTTGAAAATAAAAATGGAAGATGGATATGAAACTGATGAAGCACTTTCCCAATATCTCGATTTGGTTGAGAATTACAATGGATTATCTGGTTTTGGTTCGTGTGAAGAAATTGATGATGATGTTTTAAGCCAAGCATATGATGATGTACTAGATACCCCCAATTCTACACAAGACGTGCAACAATTATTTTAAACATTTATGGCGTCAGTGTCATATTTAACAAGTAGTTTCATTATATACTTAGCGTTTGGACTAATGCAGTGTTATTGTTGTTTGTTATTTGCACATTGTACTAGTATTTGGTAAAGATTTTAAAGTTCTCATTGATGTTTAATTGTTATTGACTAGCTTCCATATATCTCCTATGCTCCATCATAAATTTTAATTTACAGATACATGCAACAAACTTTAATCCACATGGTTCAAGTAATGCCTCTTTTTTAGGATCAGTTCATGTTGAATATGGTGTGGTGCTGGTGTACATTATGACATTCATTTGCATAAAACACACTTTTTAGTAAATGTAAGTTGACCAGTATATAAACAACCTGAAAAGTGGTAGCTCTTGTATGTCAGTGTCCGGCTTACACGTCCGTGGTTTGAAGGTAGTGTCTGAGCCTTCAATTTGCGTTGTGAACTCTGTGCATGCATCAAAATGTCAACCTGTATATCATATGTAGGTAAAAAAAATATCAACCTGTACATCAAATGTAGGCTTAAAAATAATTTATACGTCTCACACCGTCTGGGGGTTAGTGTCGAATATAGCAAACCACAGCAGACAAAAGAAAAGCAACACCGCCATGCATAAATTTTCTATATACTTGACATGTTGTACCTAATAACTTTCAATATAAATAAATTAAAACAGAGAGAAAACAGGTAGATTGACACTGGAAGGTTCCGTACTAAAAACAGGACTGTAGCTTTTATCACTGGTGCGCCGCAAGCTGAAACTTGCGTGTACACAATGTTTATTAAGGCTGATAGAATAATAATATTGACATCACCAATGTATGGGTACATAACATCTTCCCAGAGTTAAAAATGTTTAATTACGAAGAAATGGAATGGAAGAAATGCATGTCTCTTTAATACTATGATTGATGATGCTCATTTCTCATGGGTATGCCGAAACAAGATATGTAAAATGCATTGCTTGGAATTTTGGTGAAAAGAACCAGACGCAAGAGCATCAAAGAGTTATTAATGAGGATCATGATAACTCGCTTTCATTTTACCATAGAGACTATAATGAAATTAAGTATACATGGTTTTAAACTTTGCTGAACTATAATACATGAGGGTCCACTTGTTAATGGTCTGTAATGTGCATTATATGGGATGATAAATAGGCCTAACAGAGCTGATCAAAAGTATATACATGTACATGTGTTACAGCTCAGATGACGTAGATTATCTATGGTTGTGTAAGTCAACCCTGGATTTCATTGAAGTTATCAGTCAGGGTTTCCAGGACGACAATAATCTCTACTTTACATTATATTTTTGGAAAGTCTCTTATCACGAAAAAGTGCTAATTTTAGATACATGGAAATTTATCGAGGCGTCACTGATCTGAAGCTTATTATAAAATCCGGTTCATAAGAAATAACCCTATACTGCCCAGTCACACAAGGTTTCCTTGGAGATAGATAGTCCATCAATACCTTTTCAACCAAGTATAGGGCCAACTGGAATCACATCCAAGCAAATACTTCAAAGCTTTGTACTAGAATATACATAGCTGTATTTCATATGTATTTGCAGTGCTGAAGCGGACCAGTAGCTTTATAAGGGTAAAATCTATTTTCCGCTTTTTTACTGTTTATTACACTAGCAACCAATGAAGAACAACATGTTTTGAAAGGGACCTTTTACCATCACTAGCATGCTTAGTAGAATACATTTCGTGGGACACCAACCCATAGAATAAAATAGGGACTATTTCTTTACAGGCCTAAGAGATTATATGGGATAAATGATGAATTCCACATTTTTTAATGTTTATTATACTATAGATGATGAAGAACCAGCATATGTTTTAAAGAAACATTAGATCATATTTTAAGTTTTCATAATATGATGCATGTTTTATGGGAACCGACTCCACCAATATATTATATTAGGTATATAGCAGTGATTTAAGGGACTGTGAACTCTTTTCTTACGATTTTATTAAACTTTGATTTTCTCACTCATTATTGCTTCAATTCTTACAAATTACACCTTATTTTGTAGATAATTATCTAATCTAATGACAACATGTTTTGAAATGTATAGATTGATTAACATTTTTTTATAAAGCAATTAGTGAAAAATTTACAACTTTGCCTGTGAAGCATATAACTGATAGTAAAACATCAAAATGACCAAAATCACTATTCAGTTACAAAATTTGTATATTTATCTAGAAAACCTTGCCTCAATTTTTTATATTTTTCCCCTTTATCATTTTACATGCATTTTAAGTTTTAAAACCACTTATTTTCCGAATTTTCTTGCATATCAATACAAAAACGTTCATAATTCATCAACGAAATAAAAAAATCAAAATCCCTAGTAAGGTTTTCTTCAGAATGCATATATCTTCAAATATATACACGTTTGTGAAAATTTGATTTCACGGTTAGAGAGAAATATAAAAAGAAAAATTAATCCACTATGCAAACTTAGTTTTGAGAAAATGGGCTTTAAACATGGCCAATCAATATAAATTGATAGTAGTTGATGTCTATAAAATGTATCATATAAGAAAAACTATTGATGATAAAAGGTTCATTTTGAAAAGATGTTTTTCTTTATCATTTATAGCATACAAAAAAAATGAAAATGTAAAAATTGAAGTTTTAGCCCATAAAACCTTATAAGCCTGCTGAGAATGAGTCATTGTTTTTCACTCCGGGTTGGTCTATTGAAGAAATGGGTTGTAATGGGAAAACTATTGAAGCTGAAAATAAAAGGTTCATTTCAAAACATGTTGTTCTTCATAGTTTACAGTATAATAAATATTAAAAAGCTGAAAATAGAATATTTTCCCTTAATATCATTACATAAGATTATTACCCATGCAACAAGTGTACTGTATTTAGTAAAAAATGAAGTAATAATAAGAGAAACTCAGAGGGTAACAGAAACCTAAAATAACATTATTTGTCCCCTTTATAACACCCTAGTGTATTTGATGGATTCGAACAATGTGTTACAATATCGGTAACTTACTTGCAAAGTTATGTAATAGAGCTATTTGATCAATCATTCGTTTACTACATTCATGCTGCAGACACTCATTTAATCTGTATTTTTTTATGTTTTAAAGTCCTCGCATTGGTTTACCACCAGCACCACTACACACTCACCTACCTCTTCTCATGAAAATAATCGTTATTCATATAATGCAGTAAAATTACATAGTTTTAGAACAAATTCATACATATCTCAAGACACAAAACAATTAGTCGTGATACATTTTATGAACACTTTATAAACACTCTATACACATGTATGCAAATGCATTTTAGAAAAGATGTCCAGTATCTCAAGACACTTCTCAAGCCCATTGGGCATAATCCATTCTATGGACACAATAACAATTTATCAACGTAAAATTAGAAAAGATAATATTAGATATAATGGACTAACATATTTAATATCACAACTATTTTTATCACACAGGATTTCTTTGACTAATTTCATTTATCTTCATTTATATACAAAATCTCGTTGAGCCACACATTCAATTCAACTAGTGTCCGGATGACCTTGTCAAATAGCATCAGGCAAACAGCAAGCAGTGAACAATATCATTTTTTGTGGGAGTTTGGTCGTGGCCACTTTCCACTGGTCGGTTTCAGGATCATACTCTTCTATGCAATCTGTGATAACCTCAACATCATCTTCGACTACATCGTCCAATCCTCCTCCACACAAATAAATCTTTTCGTCCAACACAAACGCAGATCCATATTCATGACGCACTGTTGGCCTTGATGTCATTTCCGTCCACTGGTCTGTTCCAATAGTGTAGCAGCCACAGACATTAGAGAAACCACCCAGAAAGAAGAGGTTTTCTTTATACCCTACAAGACGAGCTCCCCTGCTCTGTAAATTGGCTGGAAGGGTGGCTTTATAAACCCACTTGCTCGCACCTGGTGCTAAAAGTTGGAATGTGCAGGCACTAAACCACACAGCCCAGAGGGACTGTTTATACGATGTGGCTATTGGATGAACTTGATCTTCTAATCGATTTGGTCCTCTGCTCCATTTTAGAGTATGTAGATTTAGAGTGTACATTTTGTCCGTTCCCCAACTATCAGAATAACTTCCTCCATCTAAAACGTGAACTTTCCCATCCGTGTACAAAGCCACCGTGTCTTGGAGGTTTTCTGGTGTTGGCGGCAGATCAGTCCATATCTTTTTGTTTAGATCATATTTAGCATTAACAGTTCCACTTCTGCCTCCACATATCACTGCAAATCCGTATGGAATACACACAAATGAAGCTTCCTTACCAACCATTTCCTCAGGGATATTGGTGATGCTTTGCCATGAAGCAATTGCAAAACGAGTAGAATATTCCCAACATTCTGTATAACAATCTTCATCATAGCCATATTCTGCCATTCCACCCAATACTAGCACACTTTGATTTCTCTTCTTTTCACTCTCTTCAAACCTAGGCATAACAGACTCGTGAATAAGACGCATCACACCGGGCTCTGTAAATAGGTCACTTTGAACTTTTGTCACGCGATTGATAGCAGCTGCTGAGCATTTTGGGAGTTTAGCAAACTTTAGAACATCCATCATCAATGGCTTCCGTTGATCTTTATTTGCGGAGACCCACCCTATCAAAGTGTACAAGAGTCCGTCCTGATGAGAAAAATCTTTTTCATTGTTATTAAGATAAGCAACAACCTCCTCATATTGCAGCTTTAAGAAATCTTGTACATCAGAAGGCAATTCTGATTCTATCACAGGCTTGGCTTTTGGTTCTGCTATTTTGGAAGAACAGATTGCAGTGTTTTCCAAACAAGTACTAATGTCATCAATCCGATTATCTGCAATATAGATGTCTACCTGTTTTTTCAGCTCAATCAATTCCATCAATTCACATGCTTTGGATAGTTTATCAACGTAGTCCCATGAAACTGACGGACACTTGCCATACATAAAATCCACAATATATTCTAATATGTTAAAGTCAACACCGTCCATCGCAGCTTTTCCTCGCTCTACTTCTTTCCTTCCTGGGCTGAACATTTTGTCAAAATATGGACTAGCAGCAGCCAGTACACATCGGTGACAATTAAGTTCGTGGCCTTGAGACGAAAGGATGAAGTCCGTGAGTTCAGAGTTCTTCCGCTGCTCAGCCAACTGGTGGAGGATGTGGGAACCATAGCTGTCGGGATGTTTGGGCACGAACGGGGCTACGGAACTCATTTTGTCTACAAAATAGTGATAAAATGTTTTCAAAAGTCTGTTATTTCATTGCTGTATTTTTTCTTATGAACATTATAGTAGCTTGTATGCTAAAAGAGAGTGTCATTAGAGTCATATTGTGTTAGGGTTTTTTTACACGTGCATATAGATCATCATCCGAAACCAACCTGTACGTGCAACCAAAATAGTGTCCTTTACATGCAACTCCATATTGAGCAGCTTGCATCAGCCACGCCACTTCACCGGATGGAAAATAATTAAAAAGAATAGGCCATTAATTGCCGCCAGAGTGGGCCATTAGGCATCGACCATTTGATCTCAGGGAGGGGGGCAGCAAAAATATTGAAAAAAATAACGCAAGGCTGAAAATTGGTGGAAAAATAAGGTTTGGCTAGAAAAAAAATAATTGTCAAGATGTTTTTATATAACCATGTTTCACATATTAAAAAAAAATTGAGGTTCAGTAATCTAAGAAAAAAAATAATTAAATGTCAAATTTCTTCAGAAAAAAATACCCTGAAGCTATGGTGAAAATTGCCCCCCCCCCCCCCCCCCCCCCCCCCTGAGATCAAATGGTCGATGCCTTACATAGAAAATCGACAAATCTTAGAATCACTCTTTGATGTAACACGTAAAATGCTTTACAGTATATTATAGTACACCTTGATTTAACAAAAACGAGGCGCGCAAACATTTTAATTGAAGAGCAACATGCCAATTTTGGCAGCACATACAGGTCAGTTTCACATGGAAAATATGTCATCTTGCCACAATAAGCTAACATCTGTCTCTCTGATATAACATAATGACCCTGATCACAGGACTATGATAGGGATACAAGATCTTCCCACATGTAAAATTCATTCAAACAGATGTTCCCAGTCGTAAGTCATGGTCTTTACCAATTGGAAACTCAGTTCACTAAAAAGGGTTCGAGTTCATGACTTAAAATGTACTACTATCTATACTTATCGATCTATACCTTGCAATCATTGGCTATAAAAAGTGTAATACTGTAGCGATTTTTTGTCATTTTTTTATTTAGAAAAATATAAAAGGAAAATTTAAAGAATCTCTTTATTACTAACCATTTCTTTTACTAAAAAAATTTAAAAAAAATATATAACACAGTTTCACAACAGCTTTCAGCAAAATCCACAATCACAAAAATCCAGCCACTCACAATGCAAACCAGGCTTTTTTATATGGCAAAAAACTGGGGATCAGGTTAATTGTTTTCCCCCAGGTCACCTGTAGTGGCGCTATCTCACAATATGGCCAACAGATAATAAAAATAAGTGTAAAAAACATTAAATACAAGGCTACAACAATAGATCTAAACATAAACAGAAACTAAAAGTATGTAACAACATAAACTATAAATAATAACGTTAAACATGGAGTGTTACATAATTTGAGCAGCTAGAAAAAAAGACATTTAAGTAAGTGAAATTTTGAAGAAACAACATTATTAACCTATTATCAACCAAAACAATTTGCTACTCAGAATTTGTTAACAATACCCTGGTTGGTTGTAATGAACTCCAGCTCATGCTGCTGCCTTTGTTTAAATGTAATACATGAAAATGCAGAATATTGCACTATAAAGTAAAGTATTGCAAAAGTATTTTTCAATACTTTTTTTGTAATATATTGCGCACATCCCTGGGCTACAACTGTCAGTCGGTGTTTTGAGACTGCACATGGTCCCTAATTGCCATTTGCAGATATATCCACCACCGATAATTTGCAAGTTTCAATCAATCAAACAATAATCAAGACCGACATGAATACAAGCGGGATACTGATTATGCTGAGAAGTTTTTTCTCTGATGAGGTAAACCTAAAAATAATAAATGCCTTGGTTGGCACTTTTTAGTGATACGTAAAGACACCAAACACAAGAACATAAAAAGATAGAATAGCTAATGATACACTGATGCTGGATGGCAAATAAAACAAGTAAGGTCAAAATATCTGAAAGCTAATAATATAAGAATGTAAACTTTGCTTCAAAGTCAACCCGGCACAAAACCTCAATATACGTTGGGTTTTAGATGTACATGATTATATCGTGAACAACCAAAACATTCATCATTTAAACTGTCTGGATATGTACTTGTTTATGAATGGGCAGGCCGTAGGATATTTTCTGATCTCTCTTCATAATTTTTATACGCCAATCTTTGCATGAATTATGATAATTACAATGTAAAGGGGGACTACTTTACTACACTTTCCTATAGATTCATTCATAAAGTTGTAACGTTATCCTTTTTAAACACCAGATGGGAGCATTGATAATGAAATTGCCAGGTGGACCAGACTATTGATCCATTTCTGCTGTTTGTGGACTATGAAGACATGTGACTGCAATCAATATAGTTTGCCTCCCGCCATTTGTTGGTTCTTCAGTGCGTGCAGCAAGGTATCACTCTAGTTAATAAAGGCTATCTCATTGTACTTTTGTATGACCTTAACTGAACTCAACTGAAGTACAGGTTTTTGTTCTTGGATAGACATTGTTGAATAGTTTTAAGTGGTTTCTATGCCTTGTTGTCTAGTATGTACGTGGGAGAAAAAGGTAATTATACTCATGGGGTGGAAATATGAGCCAACATCTCACCTCGTGGTATTGATAACAGCACTCATTCGCTCAGCTCACTCGTACTGTTATCAAAACCATTCAGTGAGATATTGGCTCATATCTCCGCCCCACTCGTATAATAACCTATTAAAGTCATTGAAAAAAACAAAACAAAAAACATGTGATATATACCAGTAAAAAGATTCAACAATCATATTGGTAAAGCATCTTTGTTTTGAACAATGAAAAGGATTTATGTTATGAAGTCTTGAAAGTGACAAAACGAAATACATATTATTTGAGTAAAATCCTGTAATAATGCCATATATATCTGTTAAATTAACATAATTGCATATTAAACGACAGGGTAGTGTTCTTTTTCCTTAGTTGTTCTCTGTCTTTATAGACTAGTTAAGTTATTATGTTCAAATTTGAATATGTCTAAAATTGGATGCCATATGAACAATGCTAGTTATATGCATATCTTGTATTATTAAGTGCCAATTTAAACATGTCCAAAATTGTATGTCATACGAATACCCGTTTGTAGCATATCTTGTATTATGTCACTATCATTAAAAGGTCTAAAAATGAAAAAGACTTATGTGTTAACATCCACAAAAATATCTTGTGTTTGTCGTTTCATGTTGAAGTAATATAGTGGGGACATATTTCTAAAAGAAATAGTAGAGAAGTCTTAGAAAAGTAATAATTTAATATTCTCATTGTTTTTCTATTAGTTTTTTTCTGGTTCGTCTTAATGTCTTTGTTGTTTTCTTAAATATATTTATTTTCTTTCCTAAAATTTGTCTCTAATGAGAATTACATAAATAAATTCTTACTATATGCTACAATCAAAATGCCCACGCAGTATTTGTTAATACTGATAGTAGTGTTAACTAGAAACTAACCACTTTGCTCCACTTGTTGCATCTTGCTCTACACTTCTATCCTTCTATCCGTTCCAAATTACAACCAACTCTTATGGAGAAAAAATTCAATAAACACAAGGCATGAAAAAACAATTTAGAATATTTATTGATTTTCTCACATCAAGCAAGCAATCTATGATACACCACATGTTCACCATTCACCCACACATTTCCATCATATTGTCCCATTATACAGGGTGGTGCCTAAATATCATTACTACCATAATCCCATGTGCTAACGTGCATGTTTTTCAAACAACAGTTTAAACAGTTAAAATTGATAGTTTGAACAGCTTTGAAACACATGCTTAAGAATTATCCTATTCCTAACACAATCAATGTAACCTAAAGTGAGATAGTATTTTAACAATGATGTTGATTATCTTGTTCTTTTATAAATGGAAATATGGTAATTTGGATGAGAAGTCCCACACTCCTATTTACACATTTCTACAGGACAGCAGCCCACAATAAACCATTATATTATGGAATGTAAACAAAATATACATAAATACACTTATAATCTAAAATTATTCTACAAATGTATGTGTTTTAATGAAGCTGTAAAATGCGCATATCCTTTGTTGAAAACATTGGAAATAAAGACCATAAAATATGAAAGCTATACGTATTTAATCTCACAGATTAAGTTGTTATTTAAAATTAACATAATAAATCATACCTGATGAATTGTGTATTCGCTCGTAAATGGTTACGAGCTACCTTACTTAATCTTTGAAGCATACGTGTATTTCAAAATGTGTATACAATAGTATAACTTACCGATAATAAATCTATAATACATGGATATACATTTAGCGATATTAAACACATAAGAAAATATCCTTCGAGTACAATAATTGAACTGCATTTGCAGCCATGAGAGATAAATTGTAAATTTGCAAAATGCATCCTCTGCATGTCGTATAGTGAAACCTTTTGAGTTCATATCAACCATTCTCACAATACATTATTTGGAAAAAGCTTCTAGCACACCAAAGTAAACATAAACATGAAAATAAGTTTACATTAAATCAAAATTAAAGATACTTTAATAGATTTTCATGTTAAAATCCACACATTAATCTGAGACAAAGTATCCACATTGACAGCGATATCCAAGTTTATCTAACAGATCAAAATGTTTTACATTGCTAATCGAAAACAGATTCATCGTTGAGTATATCTAATACAAATAAATACAAAGCTCATTCAAATAACAACGTTTATTTTCATAATTCAGTATTTCAAAAACTTTATGGTTTGCCTTTCTCAAGATGAAATATAATGTAAACATTATGTGGTGTGACATGAAAAATGGACTTAGTATTTAATTGCCTAATAATATAACTCTCACTAGTTCTCCAAAGCAGTTTTCTTAAAATACTGCCCGTCCAATGCATTGACATTTTGTAGAATATGGCAATTGCTGTATGAGAAATCTCTCATCATGCAATACCACAAAGAACCTTGGATAATTAATTAAAGACGGTACATATTATTCACAATACAATTACTTACATGACAAAAAGAACAAAGACTTAAGAATCATGTACACATACAACATACAAAAAAATCCATTACCTAACTACACATAAAATTATATTCAAATTAAACAAAATTAAGCATTACTAAACATAGCTGAAAACATAACAAATACGACTTGATAAGAATGGATAGAAGTTTCTTTTACTGTTTCAACATGCATAGTTTACTGAGTACAGATCTATTCACAACACATTGGCAAAGGCAATCTTCTCTACATAAATCTTTTCAATGCTTTAGATTTATCTTAAATTTCATCTGATTTGGAAAGTACATTTTAGACAGGAAATTGAGAATGTGCAGACCCTAGACCAGTACAATAAAGTGCTTCACTGTACCATATAATACCACTGATGTATGCCATATACCAAACTTTCAATAATCCACACTATGTTAGGGAACAGAGTAGTAAAGCATGTTAAAACAGTATTATACAACATTATTGCTGTAGTGGATAGACTCTGACTGCCTACATTAGTATTGGGGCTGGTACCAGATTATCACAGCTTTTTAAAGTATTTACAGTATTTAGAGATGGTGAGATTCAGTCGAGTTTTGAAGTCATATGATATGTAAAATTTAGTACTAAACATCAGTACCCTCATAACAATAGTGCATTACAAACTAGCCACTAACAAGCAATAAACATATCACAAAGTATCACCTTCAGAGTTTGTATTATAATAGTCTTTCAATTGTTCATTGTTGTTGTGAAAAACACAAGGCACATTGCACAATCATCTAACACGTCAATGACAGATTATTTTTAATTAGCATTACATAGATTTAGATTGTTACATCAAAGTAATGTAACATTCCAATGACACAATACTAATATTCAATGTACATACATATATTCAAGAATATTTCTAATTTTAATTTACATGGGTATACTATTACAACATCCTGAAGGCCCTATAGTGTCGCATGCACATTTCCAATAAGAGGAGTCCCAATAATGGACACATTTACCTGGTTTGTCCATCAACTACCAACACTGGAAATATTGTGGATAATTGATAAGGCACTCTTCTTAGGCATGTCAACCGCCTAATCATGTTGACCACCACAACAGGTATTTGACAGTGGACATCTCAACTAGTGGTTCAGTCAACACTTGGTGAAGTGCCCAATATGAGTAACCAGCTTTCAGTGGATGTCCATTGGTGCTATAAGACACATGGTCATAGCCTCTAGTGTGCTAGATTTGCTCATGGTAAGAGACATTGTCAAAGACTTGGGCAATTCCAGGCCGTGTTGGTTTGTTCTTGTTCCTCTGACTTCGCTTGGAAAGAGCATTATACCTAGAGACAGCAAACAGGTTTTAATAGTTTGTGCGCATAAAAAAGTCTTTGAAATATGTGGTGTACTTGGATTTAATTAATATTTACAGTGTATATTTGGGCATATAACACTGTCCAGCAATTTATATAAAGGAAGGCCCTAAAATATTCAAATGAAATATTACTAATAGTAGCAAAAACATTTTAATTCTAGGGAAAATGCAAAAGGTATGCAGCCATCTGTAAATGAGGTAAGACTTACAGAGCATTCAATAAGCAGATTTTCTACTCAAGTATGAAAATAGCAAAAGCATATTGTGGTAAAAAACAGTAATTGTAAATATAAGGTACTAATTTATTCAGCCAATTATAAAAGAGGTAAGAATTACAGGGCATTCAAAAAGCAGTTGATGGAAGCAGAAGAGAGAGAATGTCTTACAGCTCTCCTCTAGACAGCATCATTTGAGGAGGTGGTTGGCTTGGGTGATTCTGGTGTGACGTCAGCAGTAGTGGTCACTTCCATCGCAGGATTGTCGAACACGTTTTGCACGGCCCGACGCTCTTTCTTGCCTGCATTTCGCTGACTCGCTTTCGTCATTGCATTATATCTGTTGGAAAGGCGCGGTGTGCGTTATGTTAAGGCGTGAGCAGAAAGAAGATGGGTTGCATTATTATACGGTGAGTGCATTATGTTTGATTGTTAGCAGGAGATTAGGTGTGCACTATGTAGAGTGGGCAACAGGCAGAAGGGATCTATTTGGGAACAAAGAGTGCATTGTGGAATGCAGGGTAAAGTTAAAGTGGAGCAGTACTACATATGCTTATGATTACGACTGAGAGTAGTGATGTATTACATGACGAAGGTGTGTCTACACTATTGATCACATGTATAGACCTGTCGACCCCCAGAAAACACATACCTCTTCACGAATGTTGCCCAGAGAGTGAGGCTAGGTAGTGATAATATGAAACACACCCTACACATCTATACTATCACCCACCTCTTGATAAATACTCCTCTGAGTGTCACCCCAGAGTAGTGATTACCCTTGTGGCCCTGCAGCATGAACTCCCTATCATCCTCATAAATACCCTCTCTGCCAAATCCCTCACTCCTCAACACTTACAACATTGGAGATTAATATTTAAAAGCAGTCACCTACCTGTTGACAAAAGCTCCACTGGGTACTCAGCTGGAGTAGTAATGATCATTACACCTAACTAATCCACATTAGCTTTCCAATACAAATAATTGAAAAAACTTTCCGTAGACAACTTCCCACTCTCAATACCACATACCACTTTGTTGCACCATGGCCAACTTCTGCTCACTACACTCCTACCCACCTCTTGACAAAGGCGCCCCTGAGCGTCCTGCTGGAGTAGTGGTTTCCTTTGCGGCGTTGTGTCTCGGTGGCGGCCGCCCCACAGCTGATCACATCCGGGTTTGTCTCTTCGATGTCCTCGCCCAAGATGTCGTAGTCTGGCTCGGGTTCCTCATCGTCATCCAGAACTCCCTGTGAAGTAGATGGTTTTAGGGTTGTAGATATTACTGTGGCAGTATATGTTGTAAACAGTCTGTTTCCATTCGGTAAACAAGATGGTTTATAGAGTTTGTAAACAGGAATGTACTGTTTGAACATTTGAATTCAGGCTGTTTTTGTTTTGTTTTTCGTGTTAGTTTTATCACAAATACCTGAGATTATCTATGAGTACAAAGATTGTAGAATGTCAGTGATTTTTTTAGGTGATATCGTATCACAGTATCGCACTAATATAATCTTTAAGCGTTCATTCTAGACATATGTTCAACGGACACATGGTGTATCAATCATGAGATGGAAGCCAGAATTCTACTCAAGAACTACACAGTATCCATTGGCTTGTAAGTACCAATTGCCAGTGTGCAAATGTTCTCACCTTGATCTGCTGCATGTATTTCACCGTCTCCACAATGTCGTGGACATCGACGGAGGAGAACTTCTTACTGCAACATCTGAGGCTGGTGGAGGCTAGGATGTGCAGGAAGGTACCGTATCGATGGAACAACATCGAGATGAACTGGAAATACAGGGTGATCTCACTTTATCTGTTTATCTTTGTCGTCAATAATTTCCTTCAAAATTAACAACCTTCATGAAATGCACAGGGCTTACGCTTAGACCATGGGGCATTCTTCTCAATCGCTACATAATATGCTGTAATTTAAGATAATTACAACCCTGTTGATATGTATTTAAAGTTTATTACTGAACCTTACCATAATGATCAAGTTTTAATCTTGCTGACACTAGGTAGATCACAAATCTACTGACCTGTATCATAATGATCATAGCAAAGAAGACAAGGAAGGCGACAGACAGTGGCTCAAAGTGCTTCTCCTCAGTGCCACCTCGCTTCGGCACTCGGATGTACAAAGTGTCCTTCAACTGGTCCTGCACAACCTGTAATAACAATAGAAATAGTCTGTGAGAGCAGTATTTCAACAATAGGAGTTTAGACAATGATCTACTATTGGAAACTCTATTATCTCTGTATACAATGAATTCTTGTAACATTAGGGACAGCATTCAGTAAGAACAGTGTGTAATCAAGTAGTGATTTGATATATTATGGAATTGTTATATTTAAAGAAATATCTGTTGATCTTGAATTCAGCCTTCTAACCTCGGCACAGCTTAAAATTATAAAGTGAAATATTCTCAGCAGCAGCAGCAGTCATATAAACCTACACTTCAGTGATGCTTAGATGCCTTAAATGCATGTAGCATAAACTGGCAACTGCTTTGTAAAGAGTCCTGCTCATCATACAAACCTGTAGCAGGAAGATGATGAAGAGCCATAGGAAGTTGAGCATGAAGAAGAGGAAGGCAGCGTTGTTCCTCAGCGACCTCAGGTCCATCACGATCTTCGCCTCGTGCGCCTTGTCATGGTCAATCGGGTACAGATACTTGTCAATCAGCTTCTGCCAGAACTGGGTCTCATTCTGGTCCAAGTATCTACAATATGGGTGTATAAACATGATCACATGGTGAATAGGGCTGTGTTGAAAATGGTGATTCGAACTGACACGCACAGATCCATCCAAAACATAGACCACGTATGACAGAGCCAAAGCTAATGGTGATCTCTTGCCCAAACAAGTGAATTGGAAATATGACTAGGTTGTGTGTGGAGAGTGTTTGTACAAGTGAAGATACATATTATAATGTAGACTCTGCTATATGTGGTATATAACATGTTTGCATGTAATAAAGAGTTGTTCTTTGTGTGTTACCTGACAGGCCCACGTCCCACCTCCCGCTCAGTGATCCAGTACGGGTTGACCATGTCATCTCGCTGGATCTTGGGCTCATTCTGGATACAGCTGTAGTAGGGGTTGTCATTGCGGTTCGGGTGGCCGTACACCATGGACTCAGAGTCCTGGATATGTGACAAGAGCTTAATGTAATATAGTTCATTTCTTCATTATTTACAGTGTAAAGATCAGTTTTCAAGAACAGCCCAAGTACCAAATAACCAAAGGCACCACTTTGCACTTGTCTAGCCACAGGTGCCAATTAACTAAATCCCCACCTTGTAATACTTTGTTAGTGGTGTCTGTATGTTATAATATTGTGGATCTATGATGCACTACTACATATATGAAAGTTCTCTCACTTTTTTTCCCCAGGTACCAAATAGCCAAAGCCCCCACCTTGTACTTGTCCAGCGGCTCCTGCTTGTTGGCGCGCTCGTAGTCTTTCTTGGTGCTCTCGTACTCGGCGGACCGGAGGTTCGCAGCTGGAAAAGACATGAAAAGTAAAATAAACGCACGAGTTCAAGCAAGTAAAAGCATCTATATAAAAAGGGGTTGCGGGTAAACCTCATCTATCCCGTGGACTATATATTATTACACTAATGTTGACATACTGAGCGTGGTACTTAATTAAGTAGTAATGGCTCCTATGGGGATCACAGAGGGCAAGGCCCCCCACCCCCCATCCCCTTTTCCACTAGAATATTTCATTTCCATGTTTTTTACACTTTCGCTATTGGTCACATGTATGAAAGTCATGAAATCCTAGCTGATGAGCTGCGTGGGCCAAGATCTTTCATTGGACCACACAACTTTTAAAGTCTACCCAATACCTGAGGCAACTGACCACTGTTGGGGTGTATGGACTTACCACTGTTGGGGTGTATGGAGTCCAGCTGGCGCACAATGCTCTTCTGTCTCTCCTCCAGCAGGCTGTGAGGTGGCGCAGGCACCGTGGGGCGCGTGTAATTGGACGCCCGCCACCGGGCATGGGCTGACGGCTCTCGTAGTCAGCTGATAATAATCATCGGTTTTTATGTATTATGTTCACAAAAATGGGATTTGGCTGATCGCTCTTGTAGTCTGCTAATTATAATGTTTATTGGTTTTTATTTTCATGTATTACGTTCACACAATAAAACATGTAGGGCCCGTTTGGTATAGGACGAGCCCTCGTTGTCCACAAATAATGAGAATAATGATTTTTATGGCGTCATATTTACAAAACTACGCTGACACTCGACTAATATTTTTTATGTATTATGTTCACCCGATATATTGCCCGAGCTTGTTGAGCAATACTTAAATAAATAAAATTAGGGCTGTGATTTTCACGATAGTGCACGAAAAACAAGTAGATATATTCATTATATTAGGAATCGCATATATCTCTACAATTTATTCATTTACAAAATATTTGTTCAGAGGACATCATTGAGTCGGTCATGAAGTGATTCATGACCACTGGTTTCATTCTTAACCAACCAGTATGCAGGTTTTAGGGGGGTGTCATAGAGATGTCCGATTGAGGCCTCCTCACTTCCAAAGTTGTAATGGCGGTCCCTTTAAGTGGATCCAGATTTTCAAGCACCCACCCACCTCAAAAAAATATCAAGTTGAATATTTGAAGCACTAACTCACCCCCACCCTCTCCACCCCTTGAGCTATTTAATTTAATTATAACTAGTAGAGTGATACGATGTCCTATTAAAGCCAGCTCACCCCTGAAGTTGTAGTCGCGGTAGTCGCTGCTGCTGCCCTGCCGCGACAGCAGCTCCGTCTGCGAGTTCTGCCGCACCGGGATGCCGCCATAGTTGGACGAGCCCTGAGCAGAGACAAGGCTCAGTTAGATAATAATGACTCAGTTAGATTTCTAATCATTGTGTATATGAATGGTGTTAGGGTAACCCAATAGACCTCCACGTCAGCAAATCCATCATTGTAGTTGGACAAGCCCTGAGGCTCTGTTAGATTTTGGACACGAGGCTCAGTTAGATTTTAATGATTGTGAATGTCTTTCGGGTAAACCAACAGACACAATAGTTGGAAGAGACCTGAGCAAGGGACAACACTCAATTAGATTGTAATGATTGTGTATATAAATGTCTTTGAGGTAAAGAAATAGACCCCAACATTAGCAAAACAATCACTGTAGTTGGACGAGCCCTGAACCACAGACCTCATTTAGAGTTCTAATGACTGTGTGTATGAATGCTTTGGAGGTAAAGTAATAGACCCCCACATTTGCAAAACAACGTCAAAACTGGTTGCTGCATGTATCATACACATTTTTATATGGTAATTGTCACAATTGTTTTCAATATCAGAGTATAGCACAGAATATACATTAATTTCACAGGCTATAAGTGCAAAATACATATAAATGGTTGTAACCAAGATCGATAGACTTATAGAAATAATTCTCTCCGGTAAAAATCTACACCCAAGTCTATCAGATACATTTACATGAAAACATAATTTCTTAATGTCGCATGTTTGAGAGACTGGTCTTACTGGTGGTCCGGGCGGCATCTGGTTCATGTTGGGCTGTTGCGGCCCTCCTCCGCCCGGCGGCACCATCTGACCGTTCTCCATCTTGCCCAGCTCTGCGATGATCTCCTTCACAATCTGCTCCTTCTTTGGACGAGGCTGAAGGTAGGAATATCAGTACACGATTATAAAATCGCATGGAGTCTTGATAATTCACTTGAAAAACAAAATGATGTTTATGTTTTGAGCTTGACCCTTTGAGGTGTGCACAGCGGAATAATAATTTTCATATTAATCTTTGTATGCTTGGTAGAACAAAGAATTTATGAGTCCATTTAGCCATTTAGAAATTTTAAAACATGTAGTGATGAGGTAAAGTGATGGCCCTTTAAAACTTATTCTACCAGTTTTTACTATTTTCACTTGTGGAGTAATTTTAATGCAGAATCACAATTTCGTATAGTTGCTTAAAATATAGTTTTAAGGATCCTCATCAATCTTAAAGATCATATTAGTATTTCATCTTCATTCTTGAATATGATATTTATCATTTTAATGTTTTACTTAGAAACAGCTTGACATGTTTTATAGACTATTCTCCCAGAAGACAACACATCTATGTATAGTATACAGTATATTGTACAGAGATCCTAATATCTACTGTTCTGACCTGAGGGTTGCTCCTGGACTCAATGAAGTGCAGACAGCGGATCTTGATGCAGCAGCACAGCGTGGTGAAGATCTTCTTGATCTCATGCAGCACCGGGTGGATCTTCTTCTCCTTCTCCTGCGCCTACAACAGTAAAAACACATCAACCCATTTTAGTTAATCCACAATATTATAAGGGAGCTATCATTTATCATGGTCAAGAGGTATGAAATAATGAAACCTAGACAATATGATTTTCAGCCCCATACCCCACCCTAAATTCGTTTGAAAATAAGTGAAGTCCATGTATGTAATCCCCACAATCCCTCAAACTCAAGATGAAATTCTCAGCCTCCACCCCGCTCCAAACCACTCTTATGTATTTTCATAGGCCAATCCTCACCTTGAGTTTCTCAATGTCCTCTAACTTGGGGATCTCGCGTGTGCCCCAACTGACGATGTGCATGTTGGTCATGGAGTAGATGAAGAGCAGCAGGAAGCCCGACGGGATGCACAGGAAGTACAGCGTGCCCGGGAACAGGCACATGAACTCCTCGGGATGCAGCAGCCCCGCCAGCACGAAGATACCCGAGATCACCTGAGGGAGGATGGAGAGTGTGTATTAAGGGGGAGATTAACGTTATTTAAGGCTTTTACTAAACTTTGATTCTCTCTGTTATTATTACTTCAATTCTTACAAATTATACCTTGTTGTGCTGTTAATGAACTTATCTAATGATATAACATGGTTTGAAATATACAAATCAAATAAACAAATTGTTATGAAGCAATTAGATGTAGGTTTATATTAGTGGTAGGTTTATATTCTTATTACTACACTGCCTAATGTACTGTACCCAGACCAATAACACTTATACATAAGCACAGTGAACTGACCATGATGAAGAGGGCGTTGGGTGAAGTCCACGAGTCCTGGGACGTCTGCACGATGATACCCACGGTGACGGCCAACATGAGGATGGCGTAGAACGTGGACATGTAGCCAGCCACCTGCGGCACAAGAACACACAGTGCTAACTTTTGGTTTACTATACAACTACGCACAGAGTCTACCTGTATATATTTCTATTACAAAAAGTATAAAACAAGAAGATAACTTACTGTGTGTCCAGTTTTGCCTTGAATCAGATCAGCAGATAGAAGAGCTTATTATCTATCTTACTTACACATATGTCCAGAAATGCTACACCTATTGCCTATTGCAGCTACATAAAGTACGGTGAGAACTACACAATCTTTGGGATTCTTGTTTTGCCTTGGAAAAGATGTAGAGGAGCAAGAACCTCTGATTTTGATCCATCATAACGTTTACACTTGATATATCTCTATGTTCTATGTAAGTGAGATAATGTTATAGAGATGGAGCAATATAGACATAACTGATCAAACTATATGCTTCCCTTACCGTGATCTGTGTGTCCGGTTTCGCCTTGAAGCAGATGAGGAGGTAGAAGAGTGCTGCGCCAATGGAGGCGCTCAGCCAGAGCCAGTACAGCGCGCCGCCCACCACCACGTGGATGGCGCCCGCAACCATCAGAATCACCTGGAGCACAACATGGATCTTGATTATTACGGACAGCATATGCATAGTCAATAGTCAACATGCGTGTGATAACATTTCATCAGTGAACACTGCTACATGTACTACTATAAGACAGGATAATTAACACCCTCAGTTGAAATGATACAGCGTTTTAGTTGTGTCAGGATGGCCGAGTGGTGGTCTAATGCACCTGCCTAAGTGCTATAGGTGAATGGGTGCCCACAGTGATAGTGGTTCAGGGTTCCCATCCGAGCACAGGCTATGTGATATAATCCTATAGACTTAGGAGAAAGAATCCCCTAATATTAATATAGAGAGTAATGTTTAGGGGTTGACGTACGGCTTGCAGGTATACACTGATGTTGACTTATGGCGTCTTAGGGGTTGCCTTATGGCGGCTCACAGCAATACACTGTTTAGGCTTTGACTTAAGGCAGCTTACAGGTATACACTGTTAAAGGGTTGACTTACGGCGGGTATACACTGTTAAGGCGTTTGACTTACGGTGGCAGGGGCGAGCAGCGAGGCGCCCATCACCACGGCCTGGTACATCATGTACAGGTACGAGATGTTGTCGTTAACCAGCACCGTCCGGTGGTAGTCAGACAGTAGGTCCATCATGTTGGCCAGCGTCGACGGGATCCAGCGACGTCTCTGCAGAAGTAATTGATAGTTTAGTTGTGTGAGTGCATATTAGATTGGAGAGGGGAGCCCCAGGTTTGTGTTATGTACATGTTCCGTGGTAGTCAGATAGAGGGTCCATCATGCTGACAAGCGTGGATGGGAATCTAACTGCGTCTCTGCAATAGTATAGTAATTATGCATATGCATTACTCATGGGGAGATCCATAGGAAACAGGGGAAGCATGTCCGTCTTTCGCCATCAGCATATTTCATTTTCAAAGGGTTTTAGCATATCTGATATCATTAGCGAGTGTGATTACCATTACCCATAAACCTGGATCAGCCAGTCATGCTGAAATGTATTTGTATATGTGAATATAGGGGAGTGAGAGACAGTTACTACAGCCCTAGAGCTTGTAATCAATGAAGAAGGGTGAAGGAGTATTGTCCTAATGCTAGTAGTCCAAGACCCGCTCAGACAGCAACTCTATTATGTTGGCCTTAGTAAGAGTTTAGTATACTTCCATGATTAGTAAAAGGCGTTATTTAAATACTAATTGCGTAACATGGAATGTTGTGAGCATCACACAGAGTATAAGTACCTGGTTGAAGAACTCTCTGAACGTCTCGGGCGCGTATGTGGAGGCGTCGGCGGCCGCGCAGTACTCCACCTTGTAGCCCTGCTGCAGGAGGAGCGTGCACAGCCAACGGTCCTCACCTGGTGATGAGGAGGGGGTTCATATAGCAAAAATGTGATTGGCGATTTGCTCTAAATTGTGCGTGAAGTATGAATTGCCTGTATTTAAGTGCTTGAAATGTGATGGAACCTACTATTGGTGACTGGTGATCTGCTCATCATAAATGCTGTGATTGGTGATTTGCCCTAAATCTTGAGCGTGAATCGTGAATAGTCTGTATTTAAGGGTGTGAAATGTGATGAAAAAGTGATGCAACCTATTCACTAACAATTCCTGGGGATTGGTGAGAGAGAATGAAATGTATTGGTGACTGGTGATTTAGGAAAAACATTGTTGGTGAATGGCTATATACCCCCCTCGATGAGGGTAGACAGCAGAGACAGTAAGAAGCAGAACTATAATATTTACAATATCTGGCTAAAAGGGTGTTGAGAAGGGGTTACCCGGCTGCGGGATACGTGTACACAGCCAACAGTCCTAAATTAGTGCAGAAACCACAGGACTTAAGACTAACATTAACACGTTAATGATTAGGTGTCTAAAATGAAGGGTTTGTTACTGCAACGTTTTCGACAAGTATTGCAGTATTGAGCAATATTCTGCAGTATTTTTTATTCCAACTCAAAAGTATTGCAATAATTCAGTAAAATATTGTAATATCTTTTTTTATAAATGGATTTTTTTTGCAGAATATTCCAATAACCTACTTTAGTGAAGTATTGCAGAATATTGAATAAAAGGGTAAACAGAAGGAAAAAGAATGTTGCAATACTTTAATGAAGTATTACACAATATTGAAAAAAAAATGAAACGAAGAAATAGAGCATTGCAATACTTTAATGAAGTACTACGAAAGTATGTCAATAATTCTTCAAAATGATAAGCCCATCCCTACTACTCACCATGTTCGTACTGCACATATACCACAATGGTTTAAATTGTTTTTCATAAACCCACTGCCAGAGCCATACTAAACAGAAGTCTCCTATTAAAAAGGAGCCCTCACCCTGATCGTATTGCACGTAGTGTCTCGCCTCCGTGCTCTTGGTGGCGTACGTGCGCATCACGTTGTCGTCCATGACGGCCGAGCCGCGGAACAGCGAGAAGCAGCCGGGCGAGCAGAGCACGCAGCCCAGCATGTGCTCGGCCGCCTTCTGCAGCCAGTGACCGATGGCGTACTCGAACTTCTGGTACCACACCATCGGACCTGGGTAGCGACAGTAAAAAGCGTTGCATATAGACCTGCTATTGCAGCATATAGGCTAATATATTTCTGTTACACACCATCAGACCCGGGGACAGAGACACAGTGATATATAGCTGTACAACTTGTTGGAAACAATGGGAACTAGAACGTCTAGTACCATACTATCGGATCTGGGAAGGGAGAGATGCCAAGATGTTACAATGCTACCTAGGATACCATCATTCTTGGCACTGTGTTCTTGATATTCAATTTTGGCCACTGTAGCCAGTAGCCGAGGGCTTACTTGAGCTTCTGGTACTACATCATCGGGCCTGGGCAGGGACAGTGAAAGACAGTGAAAGACATTAATATAGGCCTGCTACTACAGCATATAGGGTGCATATTGTTCTGTTACCACACAGGCGGACCTTGGGGGATGCGATATAAGTTATATTTACATCAGATAGCATGCCATATGTCCTGGGATTTATACGGGTTATATTTACGCTTGTGTTACTCTATAGATAATATGGGCTCACGGGTTACAGGCGTTCTTGGTAATAAATTGTGATAGATGCAGCCGTTGGCTGGTGGTGTACTAGAACTTCAGGTACCACACCATTGTACCTTGGGAGCGACAGTGAAAAGCATTACATATATACCAGCTACTACAATATATTATATACCTCATGCTCTCAGTAAAGATCAACATTAAAGACAATCCCTAAGACAGATAAAAGACTCTGGTGACCAACTGACCTGTGCCTATGGGGTGGATGCGTCCGCAGGCGGCTCCCACCTTCTTGTTCTTGCGCATCCTGTCCACCAGCAGCGTCACCGACTCCGCCTTGAAGTCAATGTCGCCGTCCAGGGTCAGTAGGTATGTATTCTCCGCTTGCGCCCTGAAAACAATGGTGATCGTGGATATCATTGTTAGCTCGTTATTTAGCACCCACCCACATCTCTATCAAGACAGATTATGTAAGCCTAATAGAGAAGTTGTAATGCTCCTCAAGATCTTGGACCGTTTCACTATCATCGCTATCCAGAGTTGTTTATTTATCTATTTATTTTGGCCTTACTATTCAATAAATTATTGAGATAGTGTAACACTTCATATACATGTGCATTGTAAATAAAAAGAGATTCCTTTGGTCGACAATTAGAAGAGCCATACCTGTGAGGCTATCAATTCATATTGCTTCTCAAAATATGATCCTTTCAAGCGACCATACTAGCATCAATCAACAGGGAACGTACCTCTGATAGTGGTTCATGCTCCTGAAGATCTTGGACCTCTGCGTGATCTGGGAGACGTTCATCATCTGCGGGGGTGGGGGTCGCGCCGGCTTGCCCCCGCCTCCCACGTCTGACTGGTTCGAGTACATGCTCTCGTCGTTGGTGCCGAGGAGGCGGTAACCGAGTAGGTAGTACATGTACATCACCTGCAGGATGGAAGCAGTAAAATATAGTATGTGTACATGTGCACATCATTTGCACAATATTGCACAATCATATAGTGCACGTACAGAACACCATTTTGAGTTTCTGATGGGAAGGAAGTTTATTAAGAGTTCGTGTCCACAACGTGATGCCAATGGTGTGGAAAATTGGGTAAATATAAAGTTACCCAAGACTATATCCATATTGCAGCAACACCAATAGAAGCTTCCCAAAAACGTATGACATACATATGGTGTATAGATTATCATGAGTATACGTATACTTCAGTCGATGAATGTTGTTATGCCTTTCCTATCTAAGCCTGAAGCTGGTGGAAAGTCCACCAAAACTTCTTCTTGTGTTTGACTATAGGGCACGTAACCTTTAAACCTGTTAGTGACTTATCAACCCCCTCACCTGCGACCATCGCTTCTTGTGCCGTATCTTGTTCTTGTCCTTGACGTGCACGTAGAGCAGGTTTCCGCCGGGCAGCGTCCACGTGAGGCGGCCGCCGTACGGCGTCGGCGTCTTGATGGGCGCCGCCAGGCACAGCTGCGTCTCGTGGATGGAGCTGCAAATAGAATATCAACATGAGGAAGCATCCTCTTCCTAGGCAGATCCAGGGGGCACAGTGGGTGCGTGCCCCCCCCCCCTTTTTCCCGCGCCAAAATACTTTTCCTAGCGTTTTTGGCGTGTCCGCTATCGATCCCGCATACGAAACCCCTTAAGTGCGCCCCCTCCCCCCTTTTTTCTGAAAACCTGGCTCTGCCTGTGCTCTTAGTGTTCTTTTAGTCTTGATGGGCGCACGTGGGTCGTGCTGGAAAGAGCATTGAGAATATTTTGTTGTGATAGCCATAGAGATGAAACATCCACTTGATGTTGTTGGGTTTGTTTCATATTGTGTTGGTTCATTTTTTGTGTTGTTTCTCAAAATATCAATGTGTACAACTGGGTCTGGTGGGTAGATTTGTGCCGAATATAGAATATAAACATGGGATGTTCTTCTAATCTTGAACTGAAAGAATTAAAGGAGCAATACATTAAATTTAGAAAAAGGAAAGGTTGTGGATTAGGATGGACGTGAAAGGAGCAGCAAAGTACTGGTGAACATATGAAGGCCTACTAGTCATACATATGAGAATAAGTCGCATGGGCGTCTTGATATGGGAACGTAGAGTAAACTATCACTTGCAATGAAGTTTGCTTTCATTTTCATATTGGTGTGCCTAAATTGCAAGACTGTGTATGACAGAAGGCACTCAGTCACACCGAGCATTTATTATCTTGAATATAAACTGGTAGTAGCTGCTGGAGACAATACATCAGGATCAATCAACTTTTCACTAAGAAACAACTCTTGTGCATCAATGCATTATTTAATCATTCACTCAACCATTTAAATGGCCTCACATCAGCCATACATCATTCAATCCATCACCGCTACTGCCATTGAACCGGCACGCGAGCTAAATTAATATTACGTAACACGTAATCAATTTCACCGACTGTGCCACTGTCGTCGTTACTGGCGAACTTTGCGACTATTACAGTTTTGCGACTATACACGAGGTTTGCGGCTATCTCGTCGTTGTAGAGTCGTGTGCTGCCACCTGGCGCCGTAATTAGAGCATGTGGCTCCCTCAGGCGGCCATTACACCAATTAATATCTGACTATTCAGTGCTTTTCTCACCTTCCTATCTTCATGTAATCTGTTTATGGGCATCAAGTGAACTATTATTGCCCATCCCTTTTTATGCTGTCTTTGTATTTGGTATGATTTATGGATTGTTTTGACATAATATTAATTTGTAAGCCTTTTAACTTTGTAAAAGAGGTGGCATATTTTGCGATGTCCATATATGTAGGTCTGGAGTGCCTTTACCGTTTGGATGGACGTACTTCAAGTACAGAAACCTGATGATATATGTGCACGGTTACATCACATCACCTATGTGCCTGAGGGGACTGCTCATGTTCTACTGCTGAATAACCAAGGAATGTTACTTTATTGAGACTGTGCTTAAGTTACAATTGCATATATATTATGTGCATGCGCTTGTGGTACAGCAACTTCAATAATAACTTCAAACTGTACGGATTCTTAGCTTTGCTCTTTGATTATGTTTGATGTGTATTTTTGGCACTTGCGATTGTATGAGTGCATGCGTGTGTGTTTACTCACATGCCTGCAAGCTCGATCATGTGGTGTGTATGTTTGCTGTGTGAGTGGCACCTGTGTATGCATGGTGCATGAATATGTGTCAGGTACGTGAACACTAATATTGATTGATAAGCACGTCTGCGCTACGGTTGCGATGAGCTGTATGCTCACCAGGTAGTTGTAAAGATAAAGTGTGAAAAGATGCCAATGATCTGGTGTGAATTTAGAGTCGTCTGATCCTGCATAGTGTGGAAGAAGATCATAAACCAGACGTTTCCATTTCAATTTCTACATGTGTGTGTGTACTGGAGGGCCCTGTATGCATTAAAAGTGACATGGCGACACAGTCGTTTTTGAGCCACTTTTACTTGGAAAAGTTACTCTTTGAAAATACTTATCTATCGACACGAGAGACACAAGCACATTTCTTTTTCATGAAGATCTTATCAAAAAGTGACATAGAAACTTTTCGGAATCTGTTAAAAAAAGGTAAAAATGGACGCAGACACATGACACTTATTTTGGAAACCCATCTAGGGCCCTTACTCACGTTGCTGCGAGTTCAATGATGTCCACCAGCTGTTTGACGAAGTGGTTACACACAATCTCCTTGGCCTTGCTGTACTCCATGCCATCATCGATGAAGATGTGGGCTGAAAGCAGGTGATGTTGGCATCATACTGGTGTGTGATTTAAGCCAAAATTACACATGTAGGGCAAGGGAAGTTATTGGGCGTCTCCTTTACATTAACTTCCTACGCCTTTAATCCAAAGACCTAACAACTTATCAGAAATGGTATGCAGTAAGTTAAGCAAAATCATAGTGGACAAAATTTATCATTTTGTAGTTGTAAACATGACAATAAAAGCAATATTCACACTAAGCTTTCAACAACCTGTTCAACAGAGGCTGTTGAAAGCTTAGTGTGAATATTGCATTTATTTTCCTGTTTAAAACTATAAAATGATAACTTCCACTATCCATTTGACAATGCAAGACTCTTCCCATTTTAAAATCCGAATTGAAGCACCAATTGAAGGAGGCCTACGAGCGCCACCCATGAACACTTAGTGCAAAGTGTATTGTATACTTTGTATTGTAATTGTATTGTATAACGTTTGTCTATCAAATCCAGGATAACTTCCAACAAAATTATAACGCTTACCTTCGAATTCATAGTAGTCCGGGTCCTTGACGCCAAAGTACTCCTGGGCGTTACTGCGAGCAGCCTGGTCCACATCCATCCTGTGGGAAACAAATTGTCATGTGATAAAATGCTAAAATAGCTTCGTGTGAGCTCTTTCAGTGAAGATTTTGAAATGAAAACTATATATATACTTTTATCAATATGAATGATAGTATGTAAGTAGTAATGTTCTTTGGATATGATGTTAATAAAATTTACCTCATGATGGACTTTAACACTTGTACCATCTCATTTGCGGTCTCGTGCCACATGGTGGCACACACGAAGATGCGCGAGTTGACGCCCTCAGAGATCCGGCTACGCTCTGTCTCAGACAGGATCGAACCTATAACCAGATGGATACAAACTCTGACATTGGTAGAACCATTTCAGTTTTGATACATATAGTGGTGCTTTCAGATTTGGCTCTTTAATGAGATTTTACGGCCTCTGGGTTGTGGCTCCTCTCAGCATGAGACATGACCAAACCTTTAACTACCACATATTGATTTTTAGCAACATCACTTTCATATAACAGATGACAAGACACTAGAAAAATCCGAAAAGTAAGATGCTTAAGTAGAAAAGGTAGCCAGGTTCAAAATTTATTTTTGTGGGGGAAATCAGGGTAGATGACAACATTGGTGAGTATCTTGAATGTTTACTTCCGACAAGGTTGACATAATGTTGTTTATACTTGTGGTGGAGACAGTGTGGTTGAAGCTGGCTTTTTGTCCTGTCAATGTGACTACCAAGGTTGACATCTTAAGTAAGTGGTGCAGAGAGTGCTGAGAGTCTAATTGTTCACCCAACAATCCATAGTTGTAGAGACAGAGTCGTCGAAGCTCAACTCCTTGTTGACATTTTTCTTTGAAAATAAGGTCGCCACAGCATAATAGAGTACTCAATGCAACAACCCTGTGCTAGCCCTAACTCACTCAGACTCTCGGTCCCTTACCTGTGGTGGAGACAGAATCATCAAAGCTGGGCTCCTTGATGAGTTTCCTTGCCTTGGGTATGTCCTCATGGTCATTGCGGCGCCGGTTCATCATAAGACACTGTTCCAGCAGGGTGCCACAGTACTGGGGCAGGCAGAACAGGCTGGAACATGGCAGAATGGATTGAAATAATGACCACCAAAGATTGACATATGATGGAGGAGCTGAAATTCCCTCTGGGAGATTGGTGGTGGTGGGGGGGTATAAATTGATTGGGAATACGGTGAACATATGGGAGTTCAAAGGAAGAAAAGCGATTGAATTAACAATTGAATTAACAATATTGCAAAATAAGCTTTGTACTGTAAACTCTAGCAACATGTGGCAAGTAAAGAAAAGGAACAAACTCCGTCAAGTACAGACAGCCATCCACTCACCGTTCGACCTTTGCAAGCCTCTCGCTCTCAGCGAACCAGATGTGGTTGTTGATCCAGAGCTGGGAGAGCCACCAGAGGCCGAGCGCGCAGCCCACCTGCCAGTGGAAGGACGTGATCTGGAAACTCTCCGGGCAGCGCAGGTAGCCAATGTCCATGTCGGGCAACACGACTCGCTGGAACTGGAAGGTAGAGGAAGAATGGGTAAGTAAGGTGTATTGAGTATGTTAGGAGCATGTGTGCCAAGTGTGGTGACATAGGCAGATCCAGGGGGCACTTGCCACCATTTTTTCACTAAATTATTTCATTTGTTTGCGGGTTTTGGTACATTTGAAAACACGTCACCCTAATATTCTTAGGTTCATACCATCTTTTTCTATCAAAATCATACAAGTTTTTACTTTAAAAAAACTTTTAACACCAAATTACAAATGATCTTACACTATGGGGTGTGAAGATTGTGTGAGTAGGTACTTGTGTAGTGCGTGTATGAAGATGCGTGCCTCTAAGTGCATTTAGTCTTACCTTATTGAGGTAGCACAGGTAGCAGAACACCGCTGCTGTGGCTGGCGTGGACAGAGTGAGTGGCAGAGCGAATGAGAAGCCCTGCATGCACAGTTTGCAGGCCACACGCGCGAAGTAGTACACCATGGCTCCAGACAGGGCCTGGACGATGAGAGGCAGGAACCTCATCAGCACTTTGTTCACCTACAAAAATGTGATTGTGTCAGTAGAGAACCATGGGGCATGGGATTTGGGGGGTTCATTTGAACCCGCAATCCCTTCCCCCCCTGCCCTGACCCCCCCATCCCCCGCCCCTTGAGTACCATATTTCCTTTCACAGAGATGAGATACAAAATTGTCCGGAAAGCCTAGGAGAAATTTCATTGGAAACCGCTTTAAAAATGTGAGCATAGCCTTGCAGTGCATGTCCATATCAGTGATTGTGTTGTTATTCGAGTGGGTGGTTGTTTGAATATATTATAGTGGCTCTTTTTGCTGTGTGTGATAGAGTGAATTGTTCACCTTAAACATAGTATGAGTGATTTCATGTCTGAATGTGTGTGGCTGTTTGAGTTGGGTGTGCTTGGGTGGGGGATAATGAGTACAGAGCTTGGTCTCTTAGGGTCAGGAAACATTCCTAACCCAAAATATAGTATGTTTGAATGAGTGTCTGACTGAGTAGTTGTTTGCCGTGAATGAGAGAGTGAGTAATACTGCAATAGGTAATTAAACGTATATATAGGTCATTAAAAGAACTAGGTAGGTTTGCCCACACATGACTAGATGAATTGTCATATCTACCTAAAGTACAACGGACACCGAACCAAACCAATACACGACATACCTTCTTGTTGCCCCCAAATGCTGAATTCCCGCCAAGCTCTCCATAATCATAGTCATAGTCATACACGTCAAGTCCTCCTGGTCTGGCAGGTATCCGCGGTCTCTGAGTGGGCCGTCTCCGCCTCAGCCCAGGTCTCCTTGTACCCTCCCCATCCCCTGCCAGACTAGTCCGTCTAACCCCACCATCCACTGGGTCATCGTTCAACACCACAGAGTCACCAATGGGGTCATCATTGAGGATATCCGTTGGCTCTTCAGCAAACTCCACTGGGCTGGGGCTGTAGCGAAAGTCTGCTGTTTGCCTGCGGAAGCGTCTTGCACTGTCAACATCCTCAAAGTCACTATCAAAGTTGATATTGAGGTTTTTATCGAGGTTGCTAACCTCTCTGCGGAACCGCGGAGCCGCGATTCTCCTCGCATCATCCTCATTAAAATCCACGTTAAAGTTATCCACGGGACTGTTAATGTTATCGACAAATATCGGATTTCCATCGTTACCACCCTCGTAAGGAGGTACGTAGTAGCTGGGAGCATCTGGACGGACGTTCCGAAGAGATCGGTTGTCGTAGGCGGTCTCGTTGCCAATGTGCATGAAGAGGTCACCAAGTGGGGTCATGTTGGGAACGAGGATGTAGGCACAGGCCAGGGTGAGACCGATTTTCCACAGGGACGCAAAGACGTAGGTCTTGGCACGTCCCAGACGCATGTTCATCTAAAAACACATAGAATTGGAATAGTATAGGGTTTTTGTAAGGATTTGAACTGATCATCATTGGTAGGCCCAGTCGGAGCGGTACCAGCTTTGCAAAGGGAGGGTAATATCTTAGTATGTTCCAAATGCATAAAGACATGCAATTTGAATATTGTAGCAGATCTCATATAGAGTATCACTCTGGCCTGAAAATATGTAGATCTGCATATTCATCTTAAGATATAAAATCAAGATTTCACGTTTTTTCAACGGTTCGAGCTCCTGCTTCACTGGTATGCAAGACATGTCAGAATGTTCATATGAATTCATAAATGTTTGTTTCTAACAGTACGCAGGATGTCCATGTGAAAATGTTAGACAAAGACCAAATTACTTCACCTACCTTTAGTGCCTGCACATTGAGAGCGCCGATGTTCCTGTCCACGAAGTTCTCCCAGTAGCGAAGGGAGCAAAGCAGCACGGCTGCCACCAGCTGTAAGTAGGAACAGTCGGCTTATTCAACCTGCCTCTTTATTGCTCAGGATTTAGTAATACTAGTTTTATTATGAACTACAGTAGAACCTCTTTATCAAGACCACCGAGTGACTCGCCTCTAGTGGCTGACCTTGTGGAGGCTCACAGTGGTATCTTTATGAAGGTTTGGGGCCACGATAAATGGTCTTATCATAGATAGAAGTCTTCTTATTACAGAATAGTTATTAATTGGATGCTCTACTATATAAGATTTATAGTATGTATATTCAATATTTACACCTTATATGCATAGTCGACTGAAATGGTTGGAATGAATAATTTCGATCCGTCAACACAAACATTGAAGTATCTATTTTACTTTATCATAATTTGCAGTCCATGGATGTGTACATATAGCATTTGTAATGTAACATTCAGGAAGCATATGTAGGGTATGTAATAGCCTGTAATCCTCACCTGTACAAGGTCCACTGCGGCTGTGAGGACCCCGCGGGACCGTGTGGAGTAGCGCGTCATCAGGAAGAACACAGAGGCCTGCATAAGCAGTGCCAGGATGTCCATGATGATGGAGAGCACCGTACGCTTGCCCTATGGGGACGCGAGGGTTGTCCGTTCAATATATGCATTATAAATGTAATCTGAAAACTTATGGTTTCAGATCCATAATGATGATGACATACTTTGATTTACCCAACCTCAACCGTGTGTTTGTAGCTTGGTAGTTTGGAACTTGAGGCTTGTGTGTATTAGTTTGAGCACATAGCCACTATGATATATTTCACCTTCTTATGGGTATGCTTGATCATGTGCGTTGGTCAACTTTCAAAATCTACTTTCCAGCACTAAATGGTTTGAACTTAAGCCCAATCCTGATCGCATAATTTTGAGTCTACACATATGTGGGTATGAATTTGAGTTCCAACCTTTGTGAGTATGAATTTGAGTACAAACCTTTGTAAATGTAAAGGTAACTGTGGTTATTTATAGTCGCAATTCACTGTTATCGTGCTCTAACGACTCTACATAGTTTGTGAGTGTGAATTTGAGCACAATACTTTGTGGGTATGAACTTGAATACCAACCTTTGTGCGTATGAATTTGAGTACCAACCTTTGTAAATGTGAAGGTAAATGTGGTTGTTTATAGTAAAGGTAAATGTGGTTATCTATTGTCGCAATTCACTGTTATCGTGCTCTAGCGACTTTACATAGTTTGTGAGTGTGAGTTTGAGGATATGAACTTGAATACCAACCTTTGTGAGTATGAGTTTGAGCAGTGCGGGGACGATGCACGTTGAGCTCATGAGGAGGAGAGCACGCACCACGTCAAACTGGGGGAGGACGCGGAACACGAAGAGGCACAGCCCGAAGGTGTGAGCGGCTTCTGTCAGCAGCACCTGGGGACGAGACAAATGCAATGATCTGTTTCTACATCCACATAGTTTTAGTTAGAACAGAACTTATACTTATGGACCTAATTGGAGATTCACAAGAGGTATGGTGAGATTACAATGGCCTGGACAATGAAACATCACAATCCATAGTGCAAAGCCTTTCTGATTTACAAACTGAGACTGGATATGCACAATGTATCAACTAGACAAATGATACAAATGATATAAAACAGGCGGACTTAAAATGTGTGAATGCTCAAAATGTGTGGAACTGTCCTGATCTAACTACACTCGGCTGATTTCTCGTAGTATATGAATATAGTATATGTTACTTTCATGAGAAATTGTGTTAACAATGAGCCATACTTTGTTGCCACCAACAGATCTGAGCAGTCATTCAGATACACATACAAACGTACATACAATCAACGCATCAGTAAGACTAGCACACAGACAGGTATACAACACTGCTTTGAAAATCTACTTACAATGAACATCGTCCCAACGCCCGGCCACTCCTATTTGTCAAACAATGAAGTGACCAAACTCTCAATCAGACTGTCAGTCACACAAACAAACACACGGAGATACATTTCTTACACATATACCTGAAGATTAACTATCTGCTGAAAAAATGGTCCGTAGCGTGGGCCACTCCTTGTTACCAAATACAGACTTGAGCATGAACTAAAAGAGACAGACTGAGAGCCAGACAACCAGCACCAGCCAGCTAGTCACCAAACAAACACACAAAATATACAGACTTGAATAGACTCTCAGACCGACAGACAGATAGACTGACAGTGCCTGTCAGTCAGCCGAACGACCACACGAACAGACCCCCTCCCCGATACAACTAGACATTGTACTCACTGCAAAGATTGTGCCGAACGTGGGCCACTCCTTGTTGCCGAATACGGACTTGAGCAGACTCTCGATGAAGACGAAGACGTTGGGGACGATCATGGAGAGGGCGAGCATCACCACGATCAGGTCGCGCTCGTACTTGCTCTGGTGGAGGGGCAGGGTGAGAGTAGTTGTTTACAATATACTACATGTTTGGTATTTTAGTGTACACTCATCTATCCTGGTATGTAATACACAATTAAACAGTTTATTACTTTAATATGTAAGAGGATCGTGTAAGCTTTCACCCATACTTAGAGCTTCATCAGAGTCGACTGATATGTTTGGTTATATTCAGTCTGATTAAGTCCTAAGTATGGGTGAAAGCTTACAAGTTTCTCTTGTAAATACATGCCCGTAAGGCAGACATCGTATGGGCCTCGTGTGTTTCCGTAGATATTATAGACTGTTTCAATATTGTATCATCATGCCCATATGCAATACATAATATGCCCAAATAATACATTTGAAACAACCTGTAGTCAACAGTGTCGGCGCCGTATTTTCACGGGATTTAATGTAAGCCACTTGTGCGGGAGGCATAAGATGGGGTCTCAATAAAAAGAACATGTCATTTGTACGTTTTATTAAAATCTATATGGTTTAAGGTTGATAATTCAAAGAAACCCCATACCAAGCCCCAATTGTACGCATGAGCGGTTCTTTTCGAGCTTCGTGCCAAGCAGGTGTGAATATATCCTTGGTTTTGAAGTAATAAACTGTGTATGCGAGTACATTTTTGGTGTAAATGACATTAATTGCTCTAGTAAAGCGTATATCACCGTTTGATGACACCTAATTACATTATTTACATAGATATAGATAGGGTAAGTGTTCATCTGTAGTAGCTTTTCATAGTTTTGGCATCATTATTGAAGTTTAATTCATCTTCAAATTCATATCAAGTGTAGCTGAAGTGGATGTGAACATTTAATGTGTGTAAGTGCATGCTTGTGTATGTGTCAGCAAACGTTCCATACCTTCCGCGTGTCCCCCGCCCCCGTGGTGAGCACCAGCAGCGAGACCTTGCTGGCGAAGGCGCAGCTGGTGATGATGGTGAAGAAGAGCAGGTACATGATGCACTTGACGATGCGCACGGGGCCCTCGAAGCACTGCGCGGCCACAATGCCCGAGTCCCGCGACACCGTCATGAACACGTCCCATGCCTCCGTGTTCATGCTGCAAAAGAAATATAAATGTAAATGTGCTTGTTTATAGTCCCAATTCACAGTTTGTCGTGCTCTAGCGACTTTACATGTACACTAGGTCATTGGCATCCTTGTCACACTATATCTTTCTCAACTCCTTGTGGAGCATACAGCACATTGCAGACGTGCTTATCACTCACATTTGCGTTCATTCGCCGGACCTGTATCTTTTATTTTAACGTGTAGGTAGCACTGAGCAGTGTGCAATCTGTTAGAGGTAAGTTTGCTCAACACTTACCATCAGCCCCTATCGGGAATCAAACCCATGACCTTCTGGTCAAGAGTCCAACTCCATTCCGCCACGGAACCACTCTGGTAAAGGTTACAGAGTAGAGATTCATTCCTTGTCCCATTTCCATCCCATTTTGTCCACACTAATTTCAGCTGCCTTCCCTTCTCTTTTGTTTGACACTTTCCTTTCCTAATTCCTATGTTTCCCACTTTGATTCCAAATATTTTTATTGACCTATATTTTTTGTATCCCTTTTCCCCCTTTTTATTCCAATTTTCGACACAATGGCCAATACTGAAATGTATAGTTTCACCAATTATGTTACTTAATTTCGCTAGTTTTTACTAGAGCTTTCAATTTTTTCAAAGCCTCTAGTCCTCCATTACCCGTACATATTTCCTTATTTTACAATTCCTATTGTCTTTTAGCCCCCTGGTCCTCTATTTCAATGCCACGGTCTTCCCTCTATTGACCACTTACATGCCCGTCTTGACCACGGTCTATTGACCACTTACATGCCCGTCTTGACCACGGTCTTCCCTCCATTGACCACTTACATGCCCGTCTTGATCACGGTCATCTCGCCGTCGCCGGCGTCCGTCCGCCCACGTCGCCTTAGCGACGCCATGGTAACGAGATCACTCACGCACGCTACGCCGCTTCTTCCTCATTAATCCTGCAAATATGAAATTTACTCATGATATCTCCCATTAACAAAATAATGATTATAATCAAACAACTAGTATCACATGACCCACACGGTAAACACGTGAACTGAGGACAAGACGCCAGTATCACGGTGGACAGTGTTAAGACGACAGAAAAACATCTGCAAGTCAGGTTAAAACCATGGTTTTGTGAAAGGAATAATTTTTAATAATGTCAAAACTGGAACCCACAAGTAACATCCATTTAAGGTTCTCTGCCACAGTGTTATCATGGCAAGCATATTCCCACCATAATATTAGAAATCGGGTAATGTGCATCTAGTGGTGCTTTAGACTATAATTTCGCAAGCATTTGTCAAGTGGCTTTAAGTCCATGGTTATGAAAATGTAATATATTATTATCCTTTTAAGTGAAAAAAGAACACTTAATGTTCACAGCATATCCAGGCATCTCTCCAACGGCAGTAAAATTATATAGGCGTACGTATACATGTACCAAAAGTGCATCCTGTATTAATTGAGTGCATTGTGTTCATTTTAGACAAATTACTGGTGTATAGTCTTTTTCCTAGCTGCGACTGGTATACACTGGGGGTTTCTCTGCTTGTTTCACCAGAACAAGTGTCCTGAATTTTGACCATGCTTAACTCTGCTATTAATCAAGCTAACCACCTGTTAGTCAATGCTGACAGTTAAAATGCACATTATATGCTAGACAGTGCTTAGTTTTTGGTGAGAAAAAAATCCAACTACTTGGAAGTGATCCAGAACCATGGATCTATAATTACTTGGCTCTTTACAACTACTTTTTTGTTGTTGTTTTTTCACCCACATGATTTATTGTCTTGTGTGTGTTTTTGTTGCTTTTTTCAGCTTTTATTTAGGATGGTGATTGACCTTCACAGGTCTGGTATGAGCTGCTCTTTGACAAGTTAAACTTATGTCATCCAACAACCAACACTTTGTTTTCGCAGTGCAAAATCTACGTAAAAAACGAGTTTACAGCTAATTTAATTGACTATAAACCACCACATTTTTAGGGACAGTAATCGAGTGGTCTTGTAGGGATGAGGGTGCCGGGAAATCCCTGTTAGTTATAGGTTAGAGAAGACACAAGGAGAACTGACCACATCCTGCAAGGAGGTGAACATTATTGAAAGTTTGAAACTATACACACTTATATTTTATGATGAAATATTTATCAATGAAGAAACATTGCATATAAGGTTCTTTTGCAGATCTATTTCATTCAATCATTGAATTGAATCGTCAGCACTTATATTCTAAGATTATTAGATCTCAGTGCTGCAGCCCGATAGTGGATAAAGACTTAGGTAATTGAAAATATGGTGATGAGTATGATGTGAAAAAGAAGACTAGTGATACTATATTGTAGAGCATATGCATATTGCTTTGAAAGATGAAAAACGTCACCAAAACCAGCAAACCAGAGTGTTTGATGTATGGTCAAATAACAGCAACAGATATAATAGACCCAAATTTGGACCATTTGGGTTCATATGACATACATGCCTAATAGATACAATGGTTAATATACATACCACAATTGAGCACTATATCTATAACAGTGGCATCTGTACAGGTGGACCATATGATAGCGATGATGAACCCCACATATATAGACCATTGATATGGACGCGTAGTAATCACCATTTTCAACTTACAACTAGACTTTAAGCTCTGACGGTGTGACCTAATGACTATACATCAATAAGCTGTATGATGACATGGTGCTGGCCCACTGTGGCCTGTTTGGCACAGCCTCCAATTAAGACCAACTATATTTTTAAACACCTACCTTACCAATAGGACCATGGTTCTTGGCCCCAAAGCTTAATAGCGATTCGACCATGAACTTCCATAAAGAGACCACCTCTCCATTGAGATCATTTGAGGACAGTCCATGTATAAGTCATAAGAGAGAGTTTTCACTGGACAAGAAACCAGTGACCGCCAGACACCTGGCACTGTGTACGCACTACGTGTACACATCGTGTACACATCAGTGTACCCATCAATCAGCCATCAAGGGTGCTGTAACAATGATGAGACTTTGTCAGTTGACACCAGGTCAACGTGGTACCTGGGAACTGGCCCAAGATTTCCTTAGCTCTGTTCTTGTTTTAAACTTGCACTACTTCAACATCTTTCTTTGTTTCTCCTCACTAATGCCACGTCTCCACCCTTACAAACGTTCATGCTTTCCTCTTCATGGACATACACTATAATAGTAGGTTGTTAGTCATCAAAACTGATGATGACCTCGTGTTTCATACACAGAACAGCTTGTCAATGCCACATAAGTCTTTCAAGATATATCTAATAGTTTTACTTCTATTATTACAAAAACCGCTCTTGTAAACCATATATCAAGTGCAAAGATGAAGAGCAAGCACAATTGTGACAGCCTCTAGCTCTAATAGATACATCGAACATCCTGGCCTGCTATAGCCTTTAAAACCAGAGTGTTCACTAGCAACAGCTGCAGAAGCAGCAGTATGCATGGGTGATTTTCTAGGTACGGATTAGCCAAGACATTATCCATGTCACCTTGATCAAAGCTTCCCCATTACAAATAAACAGTACCACATGCTTAAACGAGAAATACCCAAGTATAACAGCTATACAGCTGCTCTGAAAATAGATTGCTGTTCTAAAAATAGAAGTCATGTGCTTATAGGTGATGACGTCAATTTTGCAAAACATTTAGCAAGATTATCATCAAAGAGAAGCTTTTGGAATAGGCTTTCGTGTCAGATCATTTAAAGGCCTTGTGATTGGCTACTGTCACATTTGATGGGTTGATGACGCTGTTTCTGTCCTGTGCTCTGGGCAATGTCTGGGGTTGGATGACATCTTTCCTTCAAATGAGATTAGATATGAAATTTTCTCGAACATCCTGAAAATTAATTCGGTTATCAATGAACGTTAAAACTGAGCCCCCTGTACCTTTACAAAACAACACGCGGGGCTCCTTTGAATGGAAACCATAGTTGGTCTACGGTAAACTCGTTTGCACTCTTCATATGATATATTCAGTGTTACAATATCTATTGAATATTGCCGTTAGATATGATGATGAACGGATACGACACGGAGTACATATACATGTATTCTAGTGCATGTATTATATCAGTGAGAAATAATCCCTTTTGCGCCGATCTTTTCATGAGACTTCCTACCTAGTGCATGTTCAAGATCAGGACCCATATTGATCAAAGCTGCTCCAAGAAGCCATTACGCCCCAATCGTCCGCCTGCACTCTTATAGAGATGATCTCTGTGTGGAGGGTGGTCTTAATTGGGGGCAAACGTTATCTCCATACACCGTTGGAATCTAACAGCTAACAGGAACTGTGCAGTTATTAGTAATGAGGGTAGACTAAGTGTAATGCTGAAAACTGGAAACGTTGGTAAGTGAAACTGGTCTATGTTTATCTTTGAATGAGTTCATCGTGTTGGTTACATCCATAGATCAACATATTTCTTCAATCACAACACTGAATTTTACCTTATTGTTTACAGTTTCGGACAAATGACTATGTCCATCTTCAGATTCTCACACTGCGCATGTCAGTCCCATTGCCACGTGTCCGACTCCATTATGGGAATGGGAAGTCGCTCGGACTGACATGCGCAGTGTGAGATTCTGAAGATGAACATAGCTATGGTCCGAAACTGGTAAATAATACGGTAAACGTCAGTGTTGTGATTGAAGAAATATGTTGATCTATGGTCTATATTTAGACTGTGGTTCTACTCTATGGTTTTCTACTTCTTTATGAAAGAATCTTTCAATGGCAACTAATATGTATATATATAACCATCACACCAGCTGCTACAGCTCGTGATCTGCACTGATCAAGTTCAGATAGTAATCATCGTCTACACATCCAATTCTGCTATTTGCTTGGGGAATGTCTTGTTATTGAATAGTGTATTGTATGAAATTTCTATATTCGTTAAGTTAATTAGTTGTGGCGCTGCAGTTCTTCTCATGATTATTATTGTATTCTGTTCACTGCTCAAAAGTTATAAAAATGTTTTACTAAACTAAAATTTATTTAATTTATCGACGTCTATTCCAAACCTAAACCATTTTATCATTTTAAACAATGTTTATGTTTAAAAATCCGCTTGTCAATATATCTTAGGAGGGTGCGTAAGCACCGAAAACGTTAATAAAATATTTTTTATAACTTTCGATTATGCATACAGCAGTGACCAGACGACAATAATAATAATGTAATTTCTGCTTTGAAGTGGTCTATGCTGACTATGAAGCAATTCTTTAAATGTACGGGTATGTACATGTACCTTGCAGCAATACCATTTTTACATCTATGCTGAAGATGTGTCCGTGACCCTAAATGAATTCAAAGAATCAAGTGTTGACTCAAAATTGTTTCTATACTTGTATATAACAACCCGCATCTTCTATTATCGTTGTGAACTCGCATAACACCTTTGCTACAATTCAAAGTTGTCAACGAAAATTCACATGAAGCCATTTTGATCCTTGAAACTTAGACAAACCCAGCTAAAGCATAGTGGATGTTCACACTTGGGGTTTATGCTGGGAAGCTGGGAAGGTCCTCATTCTAGTGCCCGGTGAAAGTTATATGGGGGTCCCATTGCCATTTGAAGTGGGGCACTTTTTTAGAGCTGGGACCTTTCTCCCTGTTCACAACATTATTGAATATCTGTAAACCTATAAACACGATGCTTTTGGGCAGCCGGAAAATTGTATGCTGTACAGCTTGCAACTTTTCAACCACATTTTGTCATATACACCTGGGACCATTTCTGATTTCGGTATTTTGCGTCAATGAATTTACTTTGTAAAAATACTTGTCAATGTGCTTTTGCGACAATAGTTGAGTGCTTAGATATTTGATTACACTCTGTGGGCCACCAAAAGTCTTTGCATCATATCATGCAACTACTGCTACATTCCTTCATATTCGTTTATTGAAGTGCAATACACAAGATGTACACAAATACAAGGGTCCATTCTCATTTCGTTTGTTTTAGTACATAGCAATCCACCATCCCATTTCTGCCGGAAGGAAACCTACCCATCTGCAAACGCCAACAATATAAGCGCCCCTGACTTCACACACACACACACACACACACACACACACACACACACACACACACACACACACACACACACACACACACACACACACACACACACACACACACACACACACACACACACACACACACACACACACACACACACACACACACACACACACACACACACACACACACACACACACACACACACACACACACACACACACACACACACACACACACACACACACACACACACACACACACCACACCCCGAACTTAATCTTAGTCACTGTCTCAATCTATATTTCCACTGCAGTCTGGGTCATATCAACATATAGCTGTAGTTTCACATGCTTACCAAACTCAATTGGTGGAGGGGGAGAAGATTGTCGCACCTATGGTATCTCATGGGTTTCGTCCATATGATTGATATCTGACGTGCCAAAAACTCCATGAAACAAAATTATTAGGGGGGTGAATCTGACTATATACTATCACGAAAGCCAATCAATCCATAAAGAGTCCTAAAAAGCCACCTATTGCCTAACAAACCGCCATGAGCGTTTGCGGAAAGGTGCGTTTACTTCCCGGAAAGATGGGGAGGTGGAATATCACAAGAAAAACTGAGAATGGATCCCTTTATTCATGTGCACATTGTATATTGCTTTTATATAAAGTAATACAATGGTAAATACACGTATGCTATGATGAAAAGCATTCAGGGCGCTTTGAGAGAGTTGTTTTTTTCAACCAGATGCATATATAGACTCTAATCATATTGTAAAAAGTCGGTACTCAATAGGATCTCATTTTATAGAAAACTTACGGTTTCAGAACAAATCCAAATACTCAACAATAATCCATGACACTCAATATCCTTTAAAAAAAAACTATCAATATGTTTTACTTAGTCTCATCCCACTTTTTTGCTTCCACTTGATCTGACATGCGTTCAAGTCAAACTTACATCATAAGGTCACGTGATCATCGTTAATGAGGCTCCCATTATGCAAGCTCCGCCCACTTGCCGATTACTGATTAGTTTATAACCACAAACAAAACAAACCGGCCTCAACTAAGTGCAAGGACATCAAACGGACATGCGACCTTTTGGCCCTCAACCAATCAACAATAATTGCACTAATTGACAACGTGTGTATTTAGCTTCTTCGCCGGGTAATTCGATAATTGCTCGCCACGAGCAGTAAAAACTACTATCGTAAATAACAACTTGGCCTTGTACTTGTGCTGTTATGCTGAGCGTGGCTGATCAACCATTTTGACAAGATGTCACCAGTATATAGAAAATGTGGTTACTGTGAGAACTGATCACGGTATAAACTACATTCCTGCTGGACACCACATGTGGTCAGCACATAAACGGTGCTATTGACCAGTACAGACCATTGGTCACAGGCGACACAGCGCATCCTCAAAATGACGCAGGTTTCTTGTGGCTCCATTTTTCTTTTTCTTTTTTAATTTTAGTAATTTTACTGTCAATGCCTTTAACTTGCCATCCACTGCATGTAGGTCCATGTTAATTACATATCCTGGACCATCTACACAAAGATACCATCCCCATGAAGAGACCTTCTCTATAAAGAGACCAATCTCACACAAAAGAGAACATATCTAAACTAGGGTGCGGGGTATAAGGGGCCAACAAATCCCACACTGCTAATTTATGTTGGCCTTATTTCCCATATTTCTAATTATTTTAACCTTTTTCCCACATCTCAAAATTTTTGGCGTTTTCCAATATCCCACTTCCTTGAAATCCCATATCCCTCTTTTGGGGCCTTTTTCCCCAGATCCCTAATCATTTTCTGACTTGACCACATCCCTAATAGGGCCTCAATTTTCTGCTTTGTATGATGGCATCATTCTGACCATAGCAACCTCCACAAAGAGACCACCTCTATCTCCCTAGAGACCATTGGCGCCTTAGGGTCGTGAGAGAAAGATTACAGTGTAGAGGGTTTATAAATTGCTGGGGTCTTAACCCTTGATAAGCCTACTATCGGTCGTCATAATCAAGAGTGATGACTGTGACAGCAACGTCCATTAAGACAGCTATCATTTATACATGTTCCTTTGAAGGGGCGGGGCTGGGGCTATGAAAAATGAAACCATTGACGTATAATTTTCAGGTCCCCACTCTCTAGACTTTGTTAGAAATTATCACCACCTCCCCTCCTCCATCGGACCCTACACACACAGACCCAAACACACACACACCAAGACGCCGCCAAAACTTACAACCAATTTTCCATACTCTGACTATAAGTGCACCACAGTTTTTAACCATCGAGCACTTTCATTTTATTTTCTGGCAATACAAAATAATTATAAAGCAACCTCCAGAGATTGGAATGTTTGGATGACATTAAATTCTTATGATCCTGTATTTTCATATGCCAGTTAGAAATAGAGTAAGCCTAAGGCATACAAATTTTTTATTTTCAAAATCTTAGTTTATTGACCAGGGAGTGTTTAGATTAATGGATTATGTAACAATATTTTGAATGGACGTTGTCATAATTTCTTTCTTTTGATCCCTTCGATTAGGGACCCTCGAATATATTTAGCTATAACAGACTTTTAATACTGAATCAGCGAAGTTAGGTCTTTCTGTTGCATAAGCCTGTTGCTTATATACAAATATTCCTTTTAAGATTATATACGAATAACAAAATGCTCCTTATTGTGTTGTATTATATGATTTGAGCACACCATAAATTTCCATTCTAAATTCATTTTACAATTGAAATCATATAAACAGGTGTATATGCTCCATTACATATATCTAAGTTGAAAACATTATGAAAATATTCATATTGATGCATAATGCAAACATCGTATTTCATTGTCCAAAACCACATATTATTTACATTAGGCATCCCGGGACTCACATATGGTTATTTTAACCCTCTTAAAGACCACGGGAAAACTATAAATAGCAGATCTATCTTCAATATGGCTCATACTATCCAATCCCCACTTAACAGCCAACTTAAAGTCTCAGTCTGAAACCTAAAACCCGAATTTCTTTGACACAAACAAGTGACTGCGCATTTTGATGTGACCTATTTGTGCATGAGTATCCAATACATAAATACACCCATCTTTTGTCTCATGACAGATTGTAATAATCATGACATTTATATAATACAATACTTTCTTCATAGCAACAGTTATCATAATTTGCAAATATATCTCAATATTTCGACAGCAATGTCTGTTTGTCTTTTTCAAGAGTGTGGAGTCATAATGCAAACACTATCATATGACTCCAGGATTGCAAGTGTGTCAGTGTTATATCTTTGATCTACATTTTTGCTGCTGATAATGCCCTAATGAGTCAGTGTATTTGAATGCTAGACTAATCAGCCAGTATCAGTCTCACACACAAGTGAGCAAATCCATACTGAGCAGTGCAGCATAGAGGCTGCTGGCTGGCAACTTCATGTTAGTTACCGTTGCCTGCTAGACTTGTGTTTACATCAATAGCCAATAAAAGTGGGCAGATGGACTAATTGCCGTGCGGTGGCCAAATACCTGGTTTGTCACTGGGGTCTTTAATATACGGGGCGACTAGTTGCCGAGTAAAAACACCACTTTTAATGCCTAGCAACAGTGGTCGACACATTGTAGAAGAAAAAAAAACGGTCTGACTTTGTCCGGAAAATTCATAATCGTAGGCTACTTTTGGTTTAAGTTTGAGGCCTCAGCTACTCTTATTTGCCACCAATATACCATGCCTTGTCATACATAGTTGGAACTGTCTTACCGGCATCTTTGCAATGAGACTTAAATAGAAATAAGAACCAGATTCCCCATGGCGTAATTAAGGGTAACGGTTATAAGTCTGTTGCTATCGGCATTTTTACTGCACTAAGGTGTAGCTCTTGCATATCAAAGCACCGTAGTCGTAATTTAGATTATAAGAGTGATCTCATTTTACAATTGATATTTGTAATTTTCTTCATGAAAATGTAAATTCTCTTAATCTTTACTCCCTGGTCTTGTTCCATTCCCAAACCCCCAAATAATAATAAAAAAGTCAAACATACTGGGTGTTGAGTTATGGGAAAACAACCTGCACAGCAGTTCATAGAAATGTGTTCTTCCAGTCTAACCCGTAATTTGCTTTCATATAGACTCCCTGGAAAGTATCCAGTGGCCTGTAGCTACCATTGCGGTGCTCACAACACGATACAAACTCAGGTGATCTTTTATTTGCTCTTAAATAATTGACATGTCGATATCCCTATGAAGGTTGCTATTGGTTAAGGAGTAGTTTGTAATTTGTCACAATAGGGATCGAACGCGTGACCTTTTGGTCACTAGACCAGGACCTTAACTACTAGGTGACAGTGGGTGGCTATCTTTTCACGTACACGTGTAATTTTCTGAGTAAAAGGAAATTAACTGGTACCTGAACTGGTTCCTTGAACTGGTAAAGGGAACTTATTACAATATCATGAAGAAAGTAACAAGGCTACTTACTTGCCTACATCTTGCTGTATGCATGCACTTGTATACTGCCCTCTACAGTTTGAAATAAATAATATGTGGGAAAGTGAAGTTATCTACCATCACAAACATGTTGTTTTTTTACTTCTTTGCTTATTGTACACTTTGACATATGTATATGTTAGGACCTTGAACCATATGACATAATAGTAATAATTGAATAAACAAGTTTTGTTTAGTTCTATTGTTGTTGTTTTTGCACAGCTTGCATTATACAATATCATTGTATGATGCACTTCGGCTTATAGATACTTAAAGACCTTGACACAAATTATTATACAACAAAATGAAATTAACACTCAACCATAATCAAATCAAAGAACGTCAATTAAATGAACATGTTTTTTTTACCAGCGTACATCTTGCATTATGCAATAAACTTGTATAATACAGCGTACAGTTTAACATATGGCGGTCCACTACAGTTAGTGACATTCCTTGACTGTTGCTAAATTCGCTTGTTGCCATGGCAACATGTGCACATATGTGTCTATGTCGCTTCTCTGGCCATATACTTGTCTATATATATATTCTTATTTGCTTATTTTTTACCATCTGAAATTATTGCATTGGTATTTTTAGGTATTTCATAAACATTGCGATGTTCCTATGAGGCATATTGTATGCAACTATACTAAATACAAAGCCAAACTTTATGAAACTTTCCCAGCTATTAGTGGTGGAACTGATACATATACTGACAACGTTTTGTTCAAATTTTCAAGTTCACTTAATACATTTGCAGATGACACTACTACCCCGCCCCCTTCGCCAATTGCGGATTTTGGAAAGAATTGGAAAACGCTAAAGAGGTCCAATATTGTACTTTTGTTCTAAACCTTTTTCAGGGTTTCTGACTCATTTACTTAATAAAATTTAATATTTAACGTACCTGCTTTACTCAGAGTTGCTAAAAATTTCTTTAAGCCCATTTAAACCTTGTACCGTTTTAGAAAGCAGGGGTTAAAATGTACTATACGTGTCTATCCCCTCTATTAGAGTCCAAATTAAAGTAGATTCAACGTATCTGCATATAAGACAAGTGTACACAAAATCCAATTCCACAACAAAATGACTAATTATACCACTGATAACCAAGAAAATAAACAATTGCCTCCATATCACCTGAAGTAAATGGAGAAAGTGAGGTTAGACAACGTTCATTCACCAAGGACTTCCCCTGCACTAGTTACTCAGGAAAGGACGCTCCCAGAGAGTCATTATGGGAGAGACTTTTCCCCGGTGCAGTCACCAATCTACCGTGAACGCACCCGACGTGGAAACCCGGGTATATTGAACGCACCCGGGACGGAAATGACGCTTCCATCCGGGATCCATTTTATTACCCGCCAAAAGCCACTTTTAGATCATAGAAAGGTATTTCGAAAGGTTTGTACATTAAAAACACTTTTAATATATCAGCCGTTAATTGTAGTTTTGATACAAAGGATAGTCTACATTGTATGGAAAATAACACACTTTGAAGTTTACATATTTTACTAGAATTACACAGAAATTTACTTGTAGTGAAGAAAAAATAGCACATTGGTATTGTAAATGCATTTAATACAAACATATCTTCTACAAGACTGCATCTCCAAACAAAATTCATATAATCTGCACCTGCTACAATAGTATGTCTGTCAACCCTGCCATGTTATAATCAATTAAGATTGAAATCTACAGCTAGGTGTGAAAATTCCCCCATGGGCACGACAATATTATGGGCATTGACATCTATTGCTATCATTTGGCCATTATAACAAAGCTAATAGCTTCCAATAATTACAGCATGTTTTAATTGATTGAAGGCTGTCCGTTGAGATACGGTGGCTACCGGCAGAATCTCACCATCTGCTACTTACCTCAAGCAAACTACGGCCTTATCCGGGTCTGTTCCACTCACAAACATTCTCTATCCAATAAAGAACACATCATAAACCAGCAATGTTCAATATAAGTCAAATTGGAATGAGGAAAAAATGAAATATCCCTTTAAAAACAAAGGAAAATCACACAAAAAACAGCAACTTGCACAAAAAAGTGAAAATCCAGACGCCGAGAACAAAATGGCGGCTGAGAATCCGTGACGTAATCCAAGATGGCGGTGGAGGCGCTGCAGTCGAGTCACAAGCTGCCGTTTGGTGATTATTGGCGACGCCCCAGCGGTGGCGGCGGCCGCGACGGCGGCGGCAGGTGGTCTGGTTGCCATGGATCCTGAGGTCTCTGTGTTGGTTAAAAGTTACGTGGGAGCACGGCCGTTTTTAGGTAAGGTTTACCAGCAAAAGTGACATGACTTAAATTCTTAAGGAGGCTGACCTGGTAAAGTTTTGGGCGCTCACCTACGCTCGGCACTACTCGGCAATTTCCGTAAATCAATGCTCTAATCTGCAAGGAAAGTGTTATTATTCAGCCTGCAAAAAGGAAATCGCTTTCTAACAGAGATATAACCCATAGAAATAATCAAGTACAGATGATATATTCCACGTCGACATGGCGTTAAGATGTGATAATGGGAACTCTATAGAGGATCTTTTTTAGACACCAACACATGGGCTCGGCACTCTTTTTTCTAACCCCGTGTAGGGTCCAATAATCCATAGTGGTCGGCGACCCTGGCACACAAACAGCCTCCAACTCCACATAAAGGCAGTAAATTTACAAACGTCAAACGTACGGAGAACAAAGGACCGGTGGTGGTCAAAATACGGGTTATTGCCTGTCCATTGACGGTCAACGTGGCCACCACATGGTCAGTCCAATAGCCATTCGTATCTTATCTAAGGGCCTTAGTATGCATTGGCATGATCTACTCTGATGATTGGCATCTACAGTTGAACCTCTTTTTTTAAGACCACCCATGGGTCTGACCTCAAGTGCTCTCAATATAGAGGTGGTCTCAATAACAGGGAGGCATCTGTTTATGAAGGTGTTAGAGGTTGTCTTATTTTTTAGGTTCTGCTGTATCTGTCACAATTATAATCCTCATTCCCTCTTCAGCTTTACACTTCAACAAGAATCACCAGCAATAGTGTTGCAGGTTTCAATCACACTGAAAATGTATATGTAAGTTATTTTGAGGGGACAAAATAATCCATTAGGTGACAGCTTCAACTCATGTAAATATTGAGCATACTTTTTAAATGGGATGTTACAATATGACCCGAGGGTGAATGCCTGGCAGGCAGAGTATCTTTGGGGACATTGACTGTCCCCCTTTCATATATTTATTGATATGTGTGATGTTTTTTACACATGAATTGAAAGAAAAATACATTTATAAAGTCTGCTGTAACACTAGCCTATTGGTGACTAGGGCAGTAGCATATTTGTCGTCAGAAACATATCAGACTAATAGGATAATAAGCTTAATAATCTGTCGTGACCCTGTCACCGCCCGCTTCTTCTTTAATGTTTTTTTGTTAAAGCTTGGATCACACTATCCCGAAAGTGGAAGCCGAATCGGTCACGGTATTTTAGCCATCGGTAATTGGTACAACAATGTACATTGCACATATCAAAGATGTGCTTTTCTCCTATATAGCATTTCTCCTATAATGTTATAAGTATGCAGGGAGGAGGCTACCATTTAGGGGTTTATCTCTGTTACAACGGACTTTCCTTTTTGCAGGCTGAATTATAACACTTTCCTTGCAAATTAGAGCATTGATTTACGGAAATTGCCGAGTAGTGCCGAGCGGCTTTGAGCGCCCAAACATGTACCCCGTCAGCTTCCTTAAGGATTTAAATCATTTCACTTTTGCTGGTATGCAGGGAGGAGGCTACCATTTATTATGAGCCAAGGGGTATGACAAAATGAAACAACTACGATATGATTCGCAGTGACCCCTCTTCCTACCTCCCGCCAAGATTTTTTTTAACTGAATTTTGCAATTACCCTCTGAGTCTTGATACTAAATGGTAAAACCTCACAATTAGGGACACCTTTTCTTTATCTGTGACTATATATAACACATGTAGTTACTAGGAGCAAGCAGCAGCAGCAGCAGCAGCAGCAGCAGCAGCAGCAGCAGCAGCAGCAGAAGCAGAAGCATGTCCTGTCACACAATGAAAATTCGGGGCTGACACTCACGGTTGTCTGACAAGGACCTACAAGTCCTACAGCAGTCGCTTGATGTCCATTTAAGTGCTTCTTATTAAGATACTTTCACATTTAGCTGATTGTTTTATATGGTGTTTTGATACCTGGCACATTGCGTCACCACTAATAGCTGTGTATAATCTATTACTGATGTGATCGCACTGCAGACAAACAATACAATGAAGTGTATATAGCTTATTGAGTGTCAATATGGCAGTGATTGTCAGTACTAACTCCCGACGTCATCAGTGACATTATAGTGACAAACGAGTCATCAAACATTTTTCAGTAATGAGTTCATTTTATAAGGACACAATGTGTGGACATTGTGAACTGACAATAATACACTATGTGTACGTATATATCTCTTGGAGAACTGTGCACTAATTTCTAGAATCAGGTCCTATTCGGTACAACAAGCAGAGAGTCCGTATAGTACGGGGCTTCAATTTATCATCAAGGCCAACTGGGGTATGACAACCTAGGGTACGGACTGAAAACATTAGGGGGGGGCTTGAAATTCAGGAATGCACTTACAATGACAGTCCATACAATGAGTAGGACTTTATTTTATTCTTTTTTTTTTTTTATTTGAAATTTTCAAACAATGTTCAAACAATCTTAGGTGGGGGGCTGGAAATCATTATCCTAATGCTTTTACTTTTTCATACCCATTCCTGGGCTATAGTGAATAGAAGCCTTCTTACCTTTAACTTATTGATAGAAGCTAGTATAGTAGACCTAATGATTAGTGATTTAAAATTCATAAAGGTGTTTTTGATGAAACAATATCCTTGGGTATGAGAATAAAATCCAAGCAGTGCCATAGTGACAGAAACATTGAAATTTAAGAACCCTACAACATATTGTGGAACCAAAGACTAACAAACTAAAATACGGTAAATCAATCAAACTTCCATTCACGGGTCTTAGGAGGTCTTCCGTAGTAGCGAAGCCCTGGTCCTACCATGGTAACTGGGGGAGAGTGTGAGCTAACGCTAGTTGTTAAAGCATTGTCTCCATCAGCCAGTCAATCCCTAATTGACCCCGCACCGTGATGGCCCGTACGTCCTACGCTCGCACTTTACATAGGTACGTCATTTTTGACGTACCTGTTGTTTATGACGTATTTGTACGTCGCCCGCTGTGTCCCGATGTGTCCCTTACAGGACAGAGCCGGATGGGACCGGATAAAACCAGTGTCGTACACTGGTTTTGTCTGGTTTTATCCGGTTTTATGTGACTGTGCAAATCAAAACGGAAAGCCGTCAGTTTAGCTTGAGAGGTTGTTGCGACAACATCAGGGAACCAACAGGGGAATCTCGTAGATTTTTCAAACTTTACTAACGTATTAATAAGGTCGTGCATACGTGTCTTGGATAGTACCCTTTTGATACATATTCAGCTTGTGCCACGGTCTGAAGCCGTCGCTACCAGCACCAAAGTCCTGAATATTGGGGCCGTCAATGGTGGAAAGGCCCTGTGCAAAAGTCATATATGGGACAAACACAATGAGAACCCAGGCGGTGTGAGCGCCTCGACCAGTACCAGGAGCCGTGTACAAGTCTAAAAAGCTTACAGTGATATAAGAACTTCCCTATCTCAATTTACCTTCAGTCTTAAAGGTTGTTCCAAAACACTCTTTCTCCATATCATACTTGATACTTGGAAGGTGCTAAGTTGTCAGTACAATGAAGTGTGCCAATATTATTTTTTACTAAAAAGTATTTATTTGTATGTACTAACTAACAGAGCCAACGTTACAAAGTATCACCGATGCCCACCATTTGCACAAGGGAGGTTGCTGGAGAAAAAGAGTGCTGTACTCATTTCATACACTTTACTCAATATATCCCTTTTCTATGTCCATGGATAGGTGGTGGACTGGTGGTGCTGTCAGGACGTGGGGAAATGTTGTCAGGACAAGGGTGCTTGAAAATAAGATGCTGTAAAAAACATATTTACACATTCACCAAAAATGTCTTTCTTTTTTCTATACCCATGGAGGGCATTGTGTTCCCATTTACATGGACACTAACATTTCCTCCCTTAGATTTTCATTTTACATGCCAAGTCAATGGCTTTCCCCAATGATTTATTTGGGATCGACGTATACTATTATGTGACTGGAGTAATTCAATGTGATTATCAGCATGCCTCTTTGACCACACGGGCATAAGCTAGTAATACAGATTCCTCTACGCGAAATGCAATTGCACTCTGAAATATATTGTATTGTTGGTGAACAACATAACGTTCTTTTCGAACACAATGCAAACACCAGAAGCAGCCCGTCATTCACAATGTCCTCCACAGAGTAATCACTACCATTCATAATTGGAAATGACCATCCCAAATTATCATTTGTACCAGCCAGACTTTCATTTCCAGTCATTATTAATATGGTTTGACCAAACTTTTTATCTTTAGAAAATACATGTAGCACTATAGAAACCTGTGTTGATCGAGGCTAGAAACCAGCTGGTGTCCTGGCTGGCGGCAAAAACATGAGGCTATAGTGCGTTTCACGGGTCGAGCCTTTTATGTTGTATTTTATTATTTCAGTTTTATTTAAGTATACTGCATCGATAAAACCCCATGATAAATATCAAATTGGGTAAATCTTGATATAACAATTATACATAAAAAGCACAGTACTGAGTTTGGACTGAATTGTATGACAGATAATTACAACTATCACAGAAAATAACACAATAAACAGTCAACAGACTTTGTGACCTCAGATAATGAATCTTATAAAAGGGACAGTGTATGTTGCCTATAGCAGGCTGCTATTAACTGATGTATCACTTTATCTTAACCAATTGGTGACCTAAAATGCAGTGCAACCTCTAATTTAGAACACCTTTATAAGACGAACGCTTTCCATGAGAATAAGAACAAGTTTCTCAGCACCAATCACTCAAAAAAGACTAATGCTGAATTTCCTTACAAAAGACCACCTCTGTATTGGAACCACCTGAGACCAGCACCATTTTTGCTTTATTGATATTCTACCATGACTGTGATACATACAGTTTGATCTTCTATCATTTTTCAATGACCCAATAGATTTTACAGATAATGGTAGACCAAACAACTGACATTGTCGTTAAACAATATTGAAAACTCATGAGCATGTTTTATTTTAATGACAGCTAACATCTATGATACAGTAGTTACTAATTTGTTTTACTAGATTGATATATAAAGTGGTCTTTTTCATGGCAATTCAAGAATGTCACATTGAATTATTTTAGCTTAGTTTGCATTTCATGATTTATGGAAGTAACACGAATGCTGAAACTCTCCAGTGGGAAAGCCATTCTCATTAACCCACTATGTAGAATACTCGCATCATTAGCATAATAGCATTTCTATAGTTCCTCTTTTACTGCACGGAGAATAACTAACAAAAAAGAACCCCATAAAACACTAACCAACATTGGCCAAAGTTAATTTCAACCCCACAACAGTCTAAACAAATTTTATTGCATCTCGGTACTGTAGTCGTAAATGCAGATTAATTAAATACCGAATCCTATGACCAAAGACACCCATTGGTAAGTTACAACAAGGTATTAATTTGATACAGACACACTAATTACTAATGCAATTACTAACTATTACCAAACTCCTACGCAACAGCAATAAAATCTCCAATGTTATGAAGTTCTGAAACAGCCTATACATATAGCACCATCAAACACCAAGAAAGAGCGTATAAAACGGTATCAAACTGACGCTCCGCGCACGCGCAATGGTCACAGCTGTTGCAGCCGCCGCCGCCGCCGTTGTCTTGGGGTGACCAGAGCCTCGCTGTGGTGATCGTGAGAGTCTCCGAGCTTCACTTTGGGTGTAACACGGGCTTCCGAGGTCAGTGACGTTTGACGTTTGTAGGATTGACCAGCAAACGACGTTTGACGCGGAGAAGGGAACGTTTGACGTTGGATTGAGGTGGCTGCACGTCTGACGTGGATATGTGGATGCGTTTGGCGCTCGTCGCCCTGACGGGGGTGGCGCTGGGAGTGGCAAGTGCAGAGGGTAAGTGAAATTATAGTTTTTTGTTTTGTTTTTTAAAAAACTCTGTTTAACTCAATCTTTGCTTTCCCAGTGGTTGCAGGAAGAGTAGAAAAGTGTTCTGAAGTAATGACACAAACGTACGTTGAAGATATTCGAAACTAACCACCCAGTTCTGTTTGGGTTTTTTAAACACCAGTGGTGGAGTTCCCGTCGTAAAGTTGTGATCTCAATACAATCATTGTGGTTTAGTCTGGGTGAAAGTGGGTGAATCTGTTATTCATCTTATGTATTTTGATGCCAAATGAAGACATTTAGCTGAAAACAACGCACATGGGTAAAACTTACTTTAGAGCAGACTTTCGCAGGAGTATACCCGATATAACGAATCAAATATGTGCAGTTTGACGATGCTCCCAAAAAGTGATGAATGGTGGAGATATTTCTTTGCACTCTGTTTAAATGCACCCGGGGTCAACTTCTAATATGGAATTAGGTTTCACAACCCTGGTATGGTTTACTTCGAGTGTGTAAAGTTGTACACTAGGAAACAGAGCAGAAAATAATTAGCCTAAAATATGGTTTCACTGGTTCCCAATTATTTTTCTGTCCATGACAGTTTTTGTGATTAGATTGTATAATGTACAACACACCCATAGACTTTGTTGAGGTTGAATTGAAAAACATCTCAAATTTATTAGGGTTAGGGTTTGGGATTTGGGATTGGTGTGTGTGTGGAATGGGGGGGGTGCTTTTACAGATCTGTGTTGTATACGACTGTAAAAATATTATATTTTAGCACTCTTTTCAATGCTGTAGGGGCCATGCGTACTTGAGCATGTGTTTTTATTATAATGTATTATAATACTACAACATTGAGATCACCAGAGCTGGCCAGTTTGTGCCTGTAACAGCTGCTACCCTCTGATCATCATTAATACGCACATCCTCTGTCATTGTCTTGTTACCGTAACCACTGGTTACCACTTAATTGCCACTCGCAACGAGACAGTACTGAATTAACACTAAACAGATTAATCAAGACGATGGTGTCATAAAGATTAATGGCCATTGGGTAATGCTAAAAGTGCTGGTTTGACATTTATTATTACCGATTGTGTTTTAGTGTGACTTGGCGGTCCCCTCCCAATAATATGTTAACAGGGTTTTGTAGCCTCTGCACAAATAGAAGCCAGCCTCAAATAAGCGTGGGTTTAGAGATCATTTTAAGTCAATAAACGTCTCCCTCATGCCCATTAAGTGTCCCAGTGTCATCTATGAGAGTCCTAATTCATATGTTTTTGTGGGGTAGACTCCCCACTACCACTTGGTTTTAGCCACATTGAAATGCTAAATATAGTGAAACATAGCTCTCAGAACACACCCTTTGAGATCTAATTTTCAAAACATATCTGGGGGAGTAAGCACCCCACCCCAATACCCCCCCATATTTTGGCAGTCATCTGGAAAGCGACTTGCACATAATATAGAGTTTTAGATTTTGCCCCCACCCACTCCAAGAAATCCTGGATCTGCCACTGTATTGGTTTATAGACTGAGGCAGAACCAGCCTGATTTTCCATCATCAGTAGGACCCGTGGGCCCTGGATTGCAGGAAATCCTGGATCTGCCTCTGGTTTATATAGATTGCTTTGTCCCTATATGTGTCCAATACCAATGGATATTTGATCATCTGAATTTGACATAAACAGATTGATAATCACGAATAATCACTAATAGCTGTATCATAAATACAGTAAGATTAGCTTTGGCAAATTGATGTGCATTATTTTCATGGATGCCAGACAATATTATTTGATTGGCTCTCTTAATCTCTTAGTACTGAATTAACTGTGAACAGATTAGGATGTGATACGGTGCGACCTGTCCATATGGACACCTATCTTATATGGACACTTTTTAATTCCTCCCATTTCCCGTTTCTCATTTGCATTATATACAATAAATGAACTTCTCGTTTAGGGACACCTGTCTTGTGTGAACACTTGTCACTACTTCTCCAGCCGGTGTTCCTCTAACAAAGGTTTTACTGTATACTAATGATTTATCACTGTGTGGTTAACACAGGATATACATGTGGCATTTATTGTTTGTTCAGCCCATGGTTGTATTTTTTATTTAGATGGCTTTGTCTGTACACACTGGTTAACCTAGTGCCAAGTTGCCAAATACATGTCCAAATCAAACAAAATTATATGTGCCGCGCACCCCATTAAATAGATACAGTATTACTCCCATTAAGACCTTAATTAATTCTACAGGGGGCGGACATTTGGTGATGGGGGTTGTTCAATTTTCATTGGTCATAGAAGGCAGGGCGCTCAATTTTAATTCAAAGTGAGAGTGAAGGCACTCAATTCTCAAATTGAAAAGCTAATATTTTACGCGCGAATTAATGCATTCCTGCAATATGCATGCTTTTGGACTTAATTAACTGTATTGTAATGACAACAAGTCAAATAGATTGCTAAATATGCATTCATTGACCATTGACAGTGAATGATTCATTGCAATACACTTTAAACAGTTTTCAGGGAATCTGTCCAATGTCATACTTTATTATACGAAAGCATGTCATTGTTCATATTTATCCGGTTGGTGTGTGTGTGTGGGGGGGGGGGCTCAGTTCCTTATTGTTCATATGGGGAGGACATTCAATTTCAACGTAGAGAGTTAGGAGGGGGGATTCAATTTTTTGTATTATTAATACCAAATGACTGCCCCCCCTGCACAATTAATTATGCGCGCTCCCTAATAGAGAGGTTTTACTCATCTACTGTACATCATAATGTCGCGAATAATCTAGAAGTGTATATGGGGGTGGTTTGGGTGTCACAATGTTAAAATATGGAGATTTTCGCGTGATTTGGTTCTCAGCAGAACGCCTCTAGTTTGAAAGCAATAGCATGTACATGTATAACACCCCATCTCCCTGAGGCTTATTTAAGTAAGATTACCTGCCTCTGCAGCATCGTGCAAAATTTATAGTTTTATCAACTGCAGTATAAGCTTGTTATCCTACCTTGGTCCAATGTTCCACTTATAAGACCACACTTCCTATGCTATAGTTTCCATGTTCTTTCAGACCTTCTATAATGTAGCGCTATGTCCATAATACTCCCAATGCTATATTTCGTTACACATGTTCTTTCAGAATTCCTATGTTATAGCGCTATTCCCACACTGCCTAGCCTATTGTGCTGTGTCCAGATTCCTTTATTACAGCACCATGCCCAGACCTCCCATACTACAGTGCTATGATCTCGGACTATGCCCAGACTTCCTATGCTATAGTGCATATGCCCAGAATTCCTGTGCTATAGTGCTATGCCCGGACTTCCTATACTAGAGCACTATGCCCAGACCTCCTATATTGTAGTTCTATGTCCCCGAGACCTCTTATCCTATAGTGCTATGCCCATACTTCCTATGCTATAATTCCCATGTTGCCGTCCACTTTCAGACCTGCAGTGCTACGTGTGCTCGAGCTACATGGAGCAGTGTAAGGAGACAGTGAACGCCAACGAGCTGTACGTGCACAAAACCAAGTGCAAGACGGCCTGCTTCACCCGCCAGGGAGAGGACGATGGTGAGTGAGCCAAAGGCTTGGGGGGAGCAGGGGTGATGGGAGGAGAGGCTAGAGGGTCAAGACAGACTGGTTCATACAGGGTGTGTATGTAAGTGAGTTCGGGTGTCATGGACATGCAGATGGGGGCTAGAGGGGCAAGACAGCCTGCTTCACTTGGGGGGACTAAGGGTGGTGGAGAGTAAGAGAGAGGGAGGGTCGGGCAGCTGTGTCAAACAGGGAGAGAACGGTGATAAGTGCGGGTGTCTTTCAAGGGTGTGTGAGATGGAATATGGGGCTTAGAAGGGCCAGATAGAAACTGGTTCGCACACAATTGTGAGGACTATGGTGAATCCTATCTTGTGGAGGTAGAAATGGAGTTGGCAAGAGAGGGAGATGCGAGACCAGGTGCAGGACAGCCGTCCTTGTCAGACAGAGTGAGGGAGATATGGTGTCTTAGAGGGAGGAGAAGAGTCACACACACTAACTTAATATCTAGCTAACCAATAATTCAATAAGAATTTTACTACACTCTCCTAAATCCAGCGATCTACTGCGGCTGTTTTGCTCGCTTTATCAAACTGACCACGTCTGACTGTAGCAACCATCCACTCAGCCAAACACCCTCCCACTCACCACCAGACTTACTACTCACCCAAATCCTAAAAACCCACTCACCAACCCTATGTCCATGTGTTGCACCGATCTACCGCGGCTATTTTGACGGCTTTATCAAACTGACCACCCCTGCTGTGGCATCCACCAAGTCACACACCCATTCACCAACCCAGCCCACCCACCAACAGACTACTTTCTTACACATCCAATAACCCACTCACTACCCCCATGATCCCTCTGTTGCAGCGATCTACCGCGGCTGTTTTGACGGCTTTATTGAGGTGGCCGAACTGTCCTCGCTGGTGGGCGTGCATGGCTGCAGGAACCAGACGTGGAACAACCGCGCGCGGCCCTGGTGCCTGTGTACGGGCGAGCTCTGCAACTGGGACTCCATGGGCAACATGGGCGCGGGCAAGGCGGGGTGAGTAAGAGGGGGTGGGGTGCGTTATAGTAGTCTCAAGCAATCCAGTCTGCTCAATTAGTACTCCATTAGATCATTCACCAGATAGTTGCTGGTGTTGTGTAGAGTGACTACCCATCAGGCAAGAAGGGGTGAGTCCTCAGGGTGCAGTGTAGTAACTAGTAACTCAAACAATCCAGCGTGTAATCAGATATTGCAAGTTGAGACGAGTGTATGCGATGGGTGAGTATTTGGGGGTGGGGTGCATTATATTGGTCTCAACCAGACCCCATTGGAAGGCAAGGCATATTTTTACTACACAAACATGTGTGATTTACAACACATCATCTCTTGTATAGCCGTCACTACATAGTTTATTAAAATGTAAAAATGGGTGTAGTGTGCTAGTTTATGATGAGAGTCAACTGCGAGTTAATGGATCCAACTTGGGTAGCTTGGGGCTATATAAGGGCGTGAACTAAAGCGTGGTACTAGTACCACTTACTTACACAATGATGCAACCACTATAGCGTCAATGTCTTGGCTTTCATTCTTGACACCTTTATTCTTTTTTGTTTCCTTGTTTCAACTGACAAAGACTTCAACTTTGGCAGAATCCTAAATTAACTAAAACATGGCCCGAAAGTGGTGTACTATAGTATCAGCACTGCACCTCAACCATTTACAATGTAAAAACGTTCATAAGCAGCAGCAATGTTATTAACTGCATTTCCCAGTGGTTCATCTACGATCGAAAGCAGTATAAATATGTACAACTTTGAGCACGTTTTTTTTACCAAACACTGTGTATAATCTTCAATTATGGACTATAGTGTAAATAACCACATTTATCTGCATCTAGTGGTCATCACGATGAGATAAACAGCGTGTGCTACCTCCTGTCACTGTCACCAGCTGCTGCTTAGTTGGCTTACACCACTAGGTCTCATTCTGAAGTATTTTTTGCATTCTGAAGTATATTTGCGTGTATTTTTGATAAGGTTTAGATAGAAATAGTTAATTATGAATGTTTAACGTTTTAGAGCTAGTAAGGCTTCGTTTCAAACTAAACACACTGAAGGTTATGCATTATTCTTTTGATAAAATACAGGTTATGATAAACCAAAATACTAAAGAATGAGACCATCTGCTGCAGGACTATACAAAACTTGATGCCAGCTTATATAATACAGGAAGACCTCTTCATTGGGGCATTCACAATTCAGAACACTTTTTACCCTTTTATTTGCAATACACTGTCATGTTATTTTACTAGTTGACTGATGAGAACGAATTTCCCACACCTGCAAGACTTCACGTTTATTAAGTCACAATAGAGGACATTTGGCTTCATTAACCGTCTACTACAGAACTATATGATAGTTTCTTCCAGCTTACGCATCAGAGTAACAACTTTTCACAGGAGTCAGGAACAGTTAACAACTAGATACACTTTTAATTATTATGTTTGTTTCATTTTTCTGAACACAATATTTACATATATCTAGTTATTTACCATCAATTTGATCATTCATGGTGGAATCTGCATGTACAATACGGTAATTCTTTACCACAGAGACAGTTTACCATTATTACAGTTATAAACCCTTTTCCATTCTTACGTTGACTGTATACTGTTTCTAAATTCATTCAAGATTATGACAATTTCTCCCTCCTCGATTCCTAAAGCTGACTTCTTCTTGTATGGATTGATATGTATAACCCATGCAGCCGAAAACAGTTTATGAATTATGTGCAATGAAATTGACTCACTAAATACCTTTTTAAGACAACTCGTCCATGTCTATAGCAAGCCTTCGCATGGCTCAGAGTCAAGCCACATATTCCCCAGCACTTCCCGCCAAACACTGGAGAATGATACCTGGACATAGTTAATCATTACATCCAAGCATCCAAATCACTGCAACACGTGCTTACTCATGTTTCTGCAGCAATCCTTCCCATGGCTCTGAGACCAACCGCGTGTCTCCCGGAGATGCCAGGCAAGGTTACGATAACGATGACATGGCCTTCTTCATGCCGGATGATAAGCCGCAAGCGGCTGCCCAGCAGGGCCTGGGACGTGTGGAACACGATGACAACGACATCATTGACGTCAACCACGCCCTCGATGATGACGGCATGTGAGTATACTAGGCATAGAAAAGTATAGTGTACCTTGATAGCAATGAGACCATTGACATCAACCATATCCTGGACTATGTCGGCATGTGGTGCTTGCTTACAGAGATTCATTAATGTATAACAGTGGTTATCATTTAGATTTTTTGGAAATTAGTATTCATATGAAAGAAAACTTATTTGACTGTCTCTATGTATGCTCCTTCTTCACAAAGAATTATAAATATTTTAGCCAAACGCATCCTACACCATCCTTGATGCTTGAAACTGAAGTGGTCTCTGAAATCAGCTTAATCGTTGTACCACTTCTTTATCAGTGGGCTGTTACCATGTCATTGAAAACTGCTATAGAATTAAATGTGATTTGATTTTGTACGTACGTGTTTATGCTAATATTTCAGGGGATTCTACCGCTTGGACGACTTCAACCCTGGTAACCACAAGGTGGATGAAGATGAGGAGGTCAACATGGTGGGAGACAATGCCGAGTACGCTCAGGGGTGAGTATGTGGTTGATTGTCTGGTTGTCTGACTAATTGTATGTCTGACTGTCTGGTTGGCTGGCTGATTCTCTCTCTCTCTCTCTCTCTCTTCGGCAAGTTGGTTGGTGCTGATGATGAGCGTGAAGAGATAAATATGGTAGGAGATGCTGAATACGCTCAGGAGAGAGTGGTTGGCTGGATGGCTGGTTATGTGTCTGTCTAGTAGATTGTCTGAAAGTCTGTCTGCATCTACATGTCTGGCTGGTCGATGATGAGGATGAGGATGTGAACTTGGTGGGAGACGCTGAGTACGCTCATGAATGAGGGGGTGTTTTCTGTTGGTGATAATGATGAGGTTTCAAAGACAGTGAACGGAATTGGATACATGGAGTAAGCTCATGGATTGGTTGGCAGGTTGGGTTGGTGAATGGATGATTGAGTGGCTAGCTAACTGGTTGATTAATGTCCCTACGTGTAAATCTCTCACTTTATTTCACTTTACTGACTATACAAAGTTATGAATTAAATGACTGCTATTTGCATCATCATCTTGTATAATGGACTTTGCAGGTCAGGCGAGTTGACACTATAATAATGTGATTAGCACCAAGCCCTACGATAGCAAGCGGTGTGTACACCAAAGGGAGCTAAGTCACTAAAAATTAAAAACATTGAATTCACCTCAATAAATGAGCACATTTAATGGGCTACATAACCACATTTCATAACTGCTAAGATACTATGCGTAATTTCACATACCCTGCTAACTACCCACACTCCTGTTCCAGGCCCCATGGTCACGAGCAGTGGCGCGGAGTGGAGGACGCCTACATGTACCCGCCCTTCAGGAACGTGCCACCTTATGGCACTCCCAACGAGCCAGCACCGGTCCACGACAGGTAAACCCCAGTCCTACACTCATGATCAGCATGCACCGGTCCACGACAAGTTGGCCCGCATCTCAGTATGCACTCACAACCAGTCTAGGAAGAGATCATATGCCAACAATGGCTAGATTACTACAGTTCATTCGGCTTCAGTTAAATGGGCTGTCTGACCCTAAGTATAGTTATCAGTACAATGTTGAAATGAGAGAATTCTTGAGCCTATAGCTCATTATTTGTGTATGTAGATACGTCCAAGAACATAGGCACTGCCTATTAGGCAGATCCAGTGGGGGTGCAGGGGAACACACTCCCCCACTTTTCCCACTAAAATACTTCATTTTCATATGGATTTTTAAGCGTCTGCCATTCATCGCGCATCCAAAACCCATGAAATCCTTTAACTGCGCCCCCCCCCCTTTCCAAAAATCTGGATCTGGCATTGCAAGAAGTCAATTCAGTAATTTGATGTTTGCATTATGTACTGCGCATGTTTCATTATGTTAGGTGTACATTGTGAGTGCGTTGTTTGCGTTGTGTTTATAGTTATGAGGCCCCGCCAGTGCCTGAGCTGTATGAGCAACCAGCCGCTCCCCACATGATCCCTCAGCACCCGGAGGATCCATACGCATCACAGGTATTCTTATGATATTTTAATATCTTGTGATGGACAGAACTAACTTTTTCTTTGATTTTACATGATTTTGGATACATGATAAATATTTATGATATTGAAAAGTACAGACTTCTTGGGCTATAGGGATAATCATTGGCAAATCGTGTCTTATATCATGGCTGGGGATGGATCAGAATCTAGAAAGTGCATTATTTGCAAACGCCCAAGCAACAAGCCGATATAGAAACTTCACCAATGTGGTCATTTATTTGCAAGGAAAGAAGGAGTGTATTTGTGAAAATGCGGGGCAATGAATACCTCTTTGTTACACTCCAGGTGCAGGAGGACTACCCTCCCCCTGAGTACAAGGACTACACCGCCACGGAGCCTGCTGAGACCCGCATCCTTGAGAAAACCGTCACCAGCGCAGAGTCCTTCCCAGAACACCTCGGTGAGATGACGAATATATGTTCAAAATGCTGTCAAAATAATAGAAGCTGTAATTTCTGAAAAGGAAAAGCAATTTTAAAAAATGAGAAAGAATAAGGGATAGATCATTACTTTGTGAGAGCCAGGTAAAGTTTAACAATCTACCATACACTATCTCTCACCTCCTTCCTCCCAGCCGCTCGTATCCAGTGTGCCAAGACCGGCTTCTACCAGAACCCTGATGACTGCCGCACCTTCGTGGCTTGTGTCTTGGACCCGTTCTACCGCGCACCTTACATGCACCTGATGCGCTGTCCAGAGGGACTTGTGTGGGACAACCAGATCCAGATCTGTATGGAGTACTCCAGCACCTGCAATAATGTGCCTGGTGACGAAGAAAACAAGGCGGCAGAGGAAACAGGTGCGTGGAAATATTTGATAATATCCACACATGGTGCTATAATATGTGAATAGAATGCTAAAACAATACCATACACAAAGGGGACACAACATACTTATGGAGCAAAACATATTTGGAATTATTTACATAGGCATGCATATTCTACTTTTACCATTACAATGCAGAGTCCGTTCCTGTGGAGTACCAACAGGCCGCCCCAGTCGAGCAGTACCAGGAAGAGGCACCTGCCCAATACCAAGAACAGCCACCTGTCCAATACCAAGAACAGCCACCTGTTGAGTACCAGGAACAGCCACCTGCAGAGTACCCACAACAGCCACCTGTTGAGTATCAGCAGCCGTTTGCGTATGACCAGCAACAGCAGCAGCCGTACGCTGAGCCGGAGGTGGGTGTGTACAGGGAGGGAGATGCTGTCGAGTACAACTTGCCTGTGGATGAGGAGCAGCTGGTCGGAGATGAAGAGGTGAGGATGGATATGATATTGATAGACGATATAGTATACGCTTAGTCTTTTTAAAGGTTATATATACGAGGTACATGTATGACGTTCATGAAGAATTACTTAGTGACCACAAGACAGCTATGAAAATGCCATGACAAAAAGTGTCCAGGCCTTAATTATGTTAATATTGAGAACTCTAAAATGCAGCCGCCCTACTAGACCTTGGACATTTGAAACCAGCCTGACATCTACAATCTGCCGGCAGAGGACCGTCTGGTAGACATATTATAGTTGTATTGTTTCATGCACATAGGAACTAAATCTTCTACCATATGTTCCAGACGCCCATGAAGTACGAACAGCCTCAGCAGGCCTCTGTTGCCGAGTTTGAGCAATATCAGCATCCAGAAAATAACCCAAACCAAGAATACTACCCTCCCCAGGAGCTAGACCAGCAATACTATCCTCCAAGTGCAGAGCAGCAGTACTACCCTCCACAAGAGTTGGACCAACAGTACTACCCTCCCCAGGAGTTCGATCCGCAGTACTTCCCTCCCCAAGACAGACGAGCCTACTATGAGAGTCTGGAGCGCATGCAGCAGCAAGGCAACCATGGGTATTATGAAGTAGAAAAGTATTATGAGCAGCAGCAGCAGCAACAACAACAACAGCAGCAGCAGCAAGCAACAGCAACAGCAGCAGCAGCAGCAGCAGCAGCAGCAGCAGCAGGAAGAAGAAGAAGAAAAAGACAAAGTAGAGGAACCAAAGCATGCACCGCAGCCTCAACAACCTCGAAAGTAAAGCAACACGAGGTGGCAAGGGTGTGAGTTAAGAGATAACTTAAGAATGAGACTTTGGAAGATGAAATGGTTTGTAATTGGAAATTTATTTGTTAGTCCTATTTCAATGATGATCATTTACTTTTTGTGTTATAGTGACACTGAAGAAGACTTGTCTTTTCGTTGGCGAGACGCCTTTATAAATGCATTTAATGTAAGGGCACATATTTGTAATGGAAATCATTATCCATCAAATCAAAAATTGTAAAGAAATGTGTCTGTAGAACTCCAGAGCCTAGAACACAGATTGTTAGTTGCACCGGCAGATCCAGATGGATTTTCATGGGACTTTTGCCATCTCTGCGGGGTTTTTCACATAGAGAACCCATGAAATCGGCACTTTGAACATCTCAATTTTATAGTCTGGAACTGCCAGTGAGTTGTGTGTTATATTTCACATGAATCTTTCGTGATATCAATGTTACTAACCCTTCAGTATTGATAGAAATCCAACGTACGTTTTGGTTAATATTGCACCTCTATGGTTTACAGTTCTTATTAGAGGAGAATGTAAGTGTGCAGATCTGTGCCTCCATTAATACTACTTGTACCATACATTAATGTCATTTGCTAAAGGAAAAAATACTGTGAATGGCATAGTTGTTTAATGGAACTGTAAAACTTTTTAGTAACTGGTCCATATACATTCAATTGATGAATAGTTGCTACTGTATTATGAGGGTGAGGTTTGCTGGTCATACGTTTGACAAACCATAGTAAACATAAACAGTGCATGTAAATTGACATCAATTGGTATAAGATGTTCTCTAGAACTGTATTTTTATAGCAAGACATCATAGTCTAGCAATATAAAGTAATGTGTAAAAAATGCACTTGTTTGAAGAAGCTTCTTCAACAGAGACGTGTTAATTTGACATAGCCAGTTCTGTTAGCAGGTACATAGAACTGCTTACAGAGTCATATACAATGTATATGTAAACATTAGCATAACTCACTATTACTCTTTCATTGTATAGGTATTTTACATATAAAGTCTCCCACACTAAGGTTGGTGTTCCCTTCCCTTAGGTAATTAAGGTGTATGTTAAATTCCCAATCCCGTTGTGCCAGGCAAAAAATACCACATTTCAATCACCATGTGCACTAAGTCGGTTGCATTAAGCAAGATTTTGTAACAACCATTGATGAAAGTGATTTATCTTAGAAAATTTGTATGAAAATGATACAAGGTAAAAAAAAACAAAGAAAAATAGCATTTTTAATTATCAAACACAATCCTCTTCGGTGAAATTACCCGAAACGTTCATGAAAGCTCCCATGCTCACTTGAAAGCCCGCTGCCAAACTACGATTGCATCAAATGTGAGTACAATGGAAATTTTAACTTAAATTTCCGCTCATGTAAAAAAAAACTTTAAATTTATCAAGGTTTAATCTTAATGCCTCTACACAAATGTTAATGGAAATATGAATAAATTTGAATAAGCGATTCACGATTTCCAACAATGTTTATTCAAGAAAAAGACATCTTTACGTGCCATAGCTTTTGCAATGCATTTTAATTACTTGGTTATTAGTGTTGCCTATTGTATAGAATATACATTATATGAAAAGTGGTATTTTCTGTCCTTCCTCGTACAGATGTTTGGGAGAGAGTGAACACAATGCTCCCACGACCATGTGGCTGAACACAGTGCGCCCTCTCTCTGTAAACATTGTGAACTTTTTATGTTCAGTTTCATGTAGAAGGTTCAACAAAAAGTACCTAAAACAACTGTACAAATAGATACTAATGTAGATTTAGTCCGGGGGGTTGTTTCTTTAATGCAATCAACCTATGTTACTGTATGTTTGTCAGCAAAGTGGCCGTCTTGCCATCATACACAAGAAAGAATTAACAAAAACCATGAAAAGAAAAGCAAAATGGTGAACGTTCTACACTATGAACTGTACACAAAATAGTTCCCGACCAGACTACTCCTCCTTCCCTGTTGCCGCCTTCTGTACTATTGGCGGATGTATACACTGTAGTGGACTAGTTTCTGCCGCGCGCTGTGCGAAACTGACGAGTTGCTTGGGTCCCACACGACGTACACAGCATGCTTTGATGACGTAATACTCAATAAATACCCAACACCAACCGACAATAGTGAGTTTTTGTTGTTGTCTTTTGTTCTTTCGACACTAAAATCAATGCAAAATAAAAGAGACTTAACACAGAACACACACTTTTTAAAAACCAAATTCATCCATGAATATATTGACAAAGGTGAGCCCATTCTAAAAACATTGGAAAGGGAAAAGGCAGCAGGTGATCTCTAAATTCTTTAAATTAGCCCTATATGAAGGTCAAAACACAAAGACAAATGCACATTTTAAAGATATAAGTTATAAAAATCTGCAAAAACATCGCTATCACATCAATAAGATTTCAGAATTTATGAGGTTACAAAAGCCAGGCCACCTCCAGAACATCTAATGACCTGTCTCTTGTGGTAAAGATACTGGTGGCGTGCGTGGAGGAGGAGAAGGGGGGGGACTGCTTTGAAACTGTGCCCACATTTTGAGATTGTGTAACGAGAACCAGGAACTTATTTGCACAAGGACATCACAAAACATAGCCTAATTCAGAATTTGCTAAATTATCTTATTATTCAGTAAAATGATTACTTGTGAATAGCCACAATAAAAGAACAATAAAATGGGGGTTCAATCAAAATGAAATCAAGCTGTATTTTTCTGTACATGGTGATGTATCACTCGTTTCCTATACTAATCAATATTTCATAATTATTGCTTTTGCTTAAAGCAAAATTGTTTACCCAACATCTAGAATATCCCAAATATGATCTAGTATTTCAAAGTAAACCAATTCTTTTAAAACAACATAATGTCCCGCATGCTGTTTAAAGGTAGGCATCTAGTACCGCCCTACCACAAGCACGATTCAGCCAAATCTTGAACCAATAAGAATATACAAATATCCACAGGATGGGCGGCTATTTTTTCTAATTTGGAGGCTTATGATTGGTTGTAGTATGCCACATGAATCAAAAATGGATTCAACATCATCAAATTAGTCTAAAGAATATATCTGTTAACCTTTCCTCAAAAGTGCTTCTAGGTCTAAAAATTTGAGAAAACCCGACCAGACTATATGTTCAAACACATCTGTCAATCTAGTGGCGGTTTCCTCATTTTTTGGCCACCTGCATAAGATGTTTCCTGGTATTGTTGGCGTTTATCTCATTTTAAACAGTCAAAGGCCCACTTTACAGGTGAAAAACAAGCGTGTAGTTGCCGAATGCCCTTAGAGGCAAACATTCCTGGCTGTCCATGAACAAAAACACATACGTCACAGCTAGAGCTTTGGTGCAATTTATAGAGGCCACAATGACACGTGCAAATGCATCATTCACGAGTAGAAACGATTAAAAGTGCGTGTTATGGTGGAAATGAGTACTGCGATTTCATGTGCGGTTATATGTGTTTTACAAACTGAATAGATACAATGAACGGAGATGCATATTGTTCCATCTGGTCCAATCTCGTCAAATGGTTGATTTTCTTTTGATTTTTTATACGGGGGCTACCTTTTATTATGTCCAAGGGGGTGTATGATAAATTAAACCATTATGGTATGATTTTCAACATACACACTCAAAATCGTTTTAAATTGTCAGCAAGGTCCCAGTTATTCTTGTTCCCTATTCAATATAGAGTGGTCACCGCACTGTGCTTTGTGACGTCTACTACTTGTATTGCTCGCTACATTTTAGAAATATAAAGCATCAAAATACAAGTAAACTTCACACCTAAATCACAGACGACATTTCAAACACGGAGCCATAATAGTGTCTTAAAACCGATTTGTTTTTAGTAGTGTTAGTTGCATACGTGTTTCCCCATGGGGCATAGCACACGGTGTATTACGTCACTGATGGTTGCGATGCCAACACGCGTCCGCCGCCGGCCCTGGTCGCCCTAGGAGACGTGAAGGAAGCTGATTGGTCCGTCAGGGACACGTCAGTGATACGTGCGGTACAACCTCTCTAACACGACCACTTGATACTTGTCAACAAGTAGTCTTCTCACTAGAGAGGTGGTCTCTTTATAAGGTGGTCTGTTTATTGAGGCTTGTAACTATGGAGAATGGTCTTGTTGTAGAAATGGTCTGTTTATAGAGGTGTTCGTAGTTAGAGGTTTTACTGTAGGCTTGTAGTTATTAAGGGTTTATGAAGGAGGCAAGAGATAAGTAGAAACGATTATTGGAAGCAAGAGAATTGTCAGCTTTGGAATCTACAGAGGGTATTAAGAGTGTTCACGTTTCTGTTATCTTTGGATTGAAACCTAATATACCAAAGGATAAATACCTGATTTGGCTAGTATAAGGATAGGATAGCAACCAGACAGCGAATAACACTGCACTTTTCTTGGCGCAGGTGGGTGTTTATTGTCGTTTTGTGTAAACCCGTGCTCAGGGGATGGGGTGGGGATGGGGATGGGGCTACAAGTTATAAGATTAGAGACGAAAGTTCCATACAACTCATAAAGGATTCGGCGATTGCCAGCTAGCTGTAAACCCACACACGCGCGCGCGCGCACCCCACCCCCTCTTTTTTTCTAACAGCTGAGAACGGGTCAGTTGTTGAGGGAATGCTTGTTTGTGGGAGGCTATTTTTAACAATATCGCAAACAAACGAAACGCATTTCCCCCCCATGCAACACTACAGAAAGCCATCTACATTTGTAAATGTAAAATGCTATGTTTGCCCTCCTCCTACTACTATCGAGGTTTTGCTGTAGAAACTACATTTGATATTGTAGTACCATTTTGGCCGCTATGTGGCTACAAATGTATATGTTTAAAAAATGACCACAATGTATCGCAATATGCTTTGGTTTATTAGTCAAAAAATTGTCCACAATTCATTAATTATATGATAATATTGATATATATATAATATGATATATATGATATATAGATATACAAACCAAATCACGTGACTGTTCACGTTTGTTTACCGTGCATTCTGGGAATTATTTAGACCAACATTAATAGAGACTAAATCGTTTCCTCGTCTACGCTATGAATGATCGAGACTATACTAATCACCTAGCGGCCAAGATGGGTACTGCGTGATCTAATATTTCTATTATAGTAAACCATTCTATTCACGCTGGCGCTGTCCACGTTGCAGGTGTACCCTCCACGCGTGCTCACCTCCCATCATGTTGCCCTCGGTGGTTCTCGCTCTGGCTCTGGCTGCCGGGCTCACGGCCGCTCAGGCCGACGAAGGTACGTGTCAGCTGCCTGCTAGGTCTTATCACATTCACACAAAGTAAGCTCTATAAAATGCAGTTTGGGGACTTGGAATTATAATGATTTGTGTGGGCCTGGTGGTGTACCTCGAAGTGAAAACTACGCACATCATCCTCTCCTCTCCTATATAAAAAGAAGAAATGATGCAATCTGCTCATTGGGGCCCCTGACTGCCTCTGATCATCATGAATCAACGGAAATTGGTGTTACACAATGCACAATATTTGTTCTTTTCAATTGAAAAATCATAGTTTGGATTATTTTGAAATACAATTCAACCCCTCTATTAAAATGGCAAGGGGTGGCTTACTAGTTTAAAGAGGTCTCAACAGGGCACTCTGAATGGAGTTTCTATTGTACATGATTTACTAGTACTCATGATTATTTAGGTTCTACTATACATGATTTAATGAAGGGTATTTTACTCCCTCCACCCTGCCATAACTATCACTGGCTATTGTCCTCCCCCCCTCCCCCAGGCTGGCTGGCTATTATACTCTCTCCCTCTCCCCCAGGCTGGCTCTTGTACTCTCCCCCTCCCTCCAGGCTGGCTGGTTATTGTACTTTCTCCTTCTCCCAGGCTGGCACGGCTTCGCGGCGGTGTCGCGGGACAAGGTGGACGGCTGGCGCGGCGTGGTGCTGGTCGACACGGCGCACCCCGTCAGCTCGGCTGGCGTCGTCACAGCCGTCCAGATACACGCTAAAGTGAGTGTGTGTATGTGTGTGTGTGGGGGGGTGTTTGTGTGTGTGTGTGTGTGTGTGTGTGTGTTTGTGTGTGTGTGTGTGTGTGTGTGTGTCTGTGTGTGTGTGTGTGTGTGTGTGTGTGTGTGTGTGCGTGTGTGTGTGTGTGTGTGCGTGTGTGTGTGTGTGTGTGTGTGTGTGTGTGTGTGTGTGTGTGTGTGTGCGTGTGGGTCTGTGTCAACACAGCGCACCCCATCATGGCGGGGGCCGTCACGTGCCTAATGTGAGCGTCTGTCTGTCTGTTTGGCTGTGTCTATGGAGGTTCACGCTTGTCTGTTGGTGTGTATTGAAGACCGCACACAAGTACTGATTATAGAGGTGGTATGTTTATGAAGCTTTGGGACCTTGGGACATGGTCTCATTACAGAGGGTCTCTTTAGAGAAGTTGTCTTTTTATGTAGGTTAGCTGTGGTCTCTTTATGAAGGTTTGGAACCATGAGACCTAGTCTCATTATACAGATGGTCTCTTTAGAGAGATGGTCTGTTCATAGATATTTTATAGAGATTATTTCTTTATAAATGTGGTCTTTTTATAGAGAAGTGTTATCTTAAAAGCTTAAGGACCGTGTTGCATGGTCTCATTATAGAGGTGGAATCTTTAGACAATTGCACTCTTTACGAAGGTCTGGTACCGTGTGTAGCGTGGTCTGACATTAAAAGTTGGTCGTAAATAGAAGTTGCCTTATGTACAATCTATGTAGGTGGTCTTACGAGGAGGTTGCGTTGTGTGTGTATTTGCAGCGTGTGACCTCAGTGCTGGAGGTGGGCGTGTTTAGGAAGACGGGGGCCGGCGACTGCTCGTTCTCCTACCATGGCAAGGTCAAGCTCATCAAGAAGAACGTGTACAACGCCGGGGTCAACACGGTGAGTAAAGGCGAAGAATGTACTAATGTGCAAAGCTGAGGTGCAAAGATATACTGACCATTTTGATTAGTGAAAAATGCAAGCAATAAGAACTGTGCATATCTTTGTATATAGACTATGGTTAGTAGTAGGAATATCCATTCAGATTCAAACTCTCGTTATCAGTAAGTACAGTAGAACTTCTCAATTAGGACTACCTTTGTGACCAGTGTTAGGAGTCTCAATAGAGAGGTTGCATTTGGTAGCTTTATGAATGTTTGTTTAGGACTCTTAAAAGTGGTCTTATCATAGAGGTGGTCTCAATAGAAAGGTGGTCTTAATAGTAGGTTCTACTGCAGTAGACAAGTAGTGTTCTCAGACAGAATATGAAAGGAACTGTGTAGTTATTTTGAAGTGTATTACAAAACTAACATGAAGAGTTGGGAAGTGGGGAGTGATAGGCATTTATGTTTATGCATTCAGGTTGAGGTTCTGCGCCCCGTGGCCGTCTCTCCGGGCGACTACCTCGGCGTGTTCATGAAGCAGCGCGGCGCTCTCTCCTACAGCCTCACGGAGACAGACAACTACTGTTTCGACAGTGAAATCAAAAAGCTAACGGTATGGTTGAGTGTCTGTTTTAATGAGTGGCTGCTTGGTAATCTGTCGGTATGCCTGTCTACCTGCCTATTTGGTAAACAGGCTGGCTGGGTGGACAACTATTGCATTGACAGTGGACTGTAAAGGTTAATGGTGTCTGCTTGTCAATGTGGCTGCATGTCTTGCTTTCTACATGGATGTCTGTCTGTGTGAATATCTACTTGTCGACCACGCTGACTATGCCTCCCCGCCCACCTGCATGCCTGCTTGTCTTACTGCCTGCCCGTTTGCCGGTGCCTGCTCGGCCACCCCTCAAGCATATGTTTGTAAATGATTTTTGCCATGGTTTACTAATTCCTGACGCGAAGGCTACTTTCTTAGTCAGCAATGTCAATAAAGGTAACTCAGGTCATATGACAAACTATATATACTTCAGAGAGTCATGATATTTCTTGTATGTATTTTTTTTTTTTGCTACAGGAGGGTGACGAGGTGGACCTGACGCTCAACACCAAGAATGTGCGCAACCGCGAGTACTCTTTCCGCTGGCAGATCCAGACCATCAGTGCGTGCACACTTAACATTTATATTACCACTCACTCTGTTAAACACCCCTAAATCCGGTTCTCTGATTGGCTTAGAGCTTAAATCAGCCAGGCATTATTTCTCCATAATGCCCGGTTGAATATTGTAATCAAATTGGTCATCTGTACACACACTAAAGCTATACCAAACATGCTTGGGCAATAAATTCACAAAATTCATGCATTAAATTCATTAAAATTGACCTTCTACTTTATGATCTCTCTCTCCAGCCGCCCCCTCACTGATGGAGACGTCCCCGCCCTTCACCTGTGTGATGGGCGTGGTCACCCTGGACCCGTCTGAGGGCGCCCCGCCGCCGCCTGTGCCAGAGACTCGCACGCCCTGCTTCACGGCGTGCAGCGTCAGCAAGAACATGGAAGCAGGAGGTCAGGCTCAAGCGATCAATATACCGTGGTCACTTGTTATGTATGGTGTGGGGGGGATGGGGATGGGGGACGCTGGAGGTCATCTTATAATTACATAAAATCAGTCAATTTTTACGTGAAGTCCGCTGACTCTTACATATAAATCAAATGACGATAAAAAAAACTAAAATTAACATTAAAAAACATAAAAATCAGCTGATAGTGACGTCACATGTTTCCGGTGTTGCAGTGCTGGTGTACGGCTGTCTGCCCGACCGCACAGACCTGGAGCTGGACACGTGCCACGTGGAGAGTACACAGGTGAGGGCCTCGCAACTAGGGGAGTGTAGGCTAGTTCACAGTCCAAACAGGGGAGTGTAGGCTAGTTCACAGTCCAAACGGGGGAGTGTAGGCTAGTTCACAGTCCAAACAGGGGAGTGTAGGCTACTTAAGAGTTAAAAAAAATGGCCAAAAAATGAAGGGCCCAAAATCAGGCTGGCTTACCCAATAGTCTAGTTCAAAGTTCGATTGCAATTACATCTAATGTGCTAGCTGTGATTAAGGATGTTAATCATTGTTATTGATTCTGACATAAAACTGTAGTTGACAGCCATAAAATTTCTAAAATTTTGTATGGCACTTTAAGTACAACACTATTTTAATGGTGCTTTAATTTACTGAATAATTGTATGTTTTTACCATCTATCATATACAGTAGAAACATTGTCTCACTATTGTTTGTCTCGAATTTTTGGCTATCTCGATGTTACTTTCATTTTCATTCAACCACACTACGAACAGATATCAGTTGGATATTTCAAATAGTGGCTATCTTTAACAATTTACTGGTGGCCCTACATATTCAAGATAACCATTTTCTACTGTACGTGCAATTTTGAATATTACACAATATTACTGGTCCTCTTTTATTACGACGGATGGGTGTGGCTGTGGCTTCATCACTGTTGACATGATTGACCCTCTTTCACATCCATCAGTATATCTACACATTTGTATGTGATTCCAATGGTGCATCCATCACCCTGTGCTTCTGTGGCCAAATGGATAGGAAATTGGACTCGTGGCCAGAAGGTCTTGGGTTTTATTTCCGGTCAGATCTAGTTGTGAGTGCTGAGCAAACTCATACCTAAATAGTTGCACACAGCTCGGTGGTACCTACACGTTAATTAGGTACAAGACATTAGGTTGAAAGAGTGAGTGATTGTGTGAGTGATGCGCTGCGTTGCTGCGTGTGATAAACGATCCATAGAGCAATAACTGTACCAATAACCTGGTGTAAAATGTAATGCTGTGAGAGCGATATACTTGATTCACGACTATAAGCCAGCACATTTTTTTTTCATTTATTCACCCTCTCCACTGCCCCCTGCAGCACGTGGCTGAAGCGAATGTGGACGTGGTGACCAAGTACTCGTACTACTGCTCCGGTGGGGCAGAGGAGGGTGAGGAGGAGGAGCAGCCGTGCAATGACAAATCTGACGACGACATCATGCCCATGTGTCAGCCCTAGATGCAGGGCAGGCAACGCTCTTGAACAGATTAAGTCTCATGCATATCATACTTAGACATCATGCACTGGTCTAAATCATGCTTTGTATGATGAACAGATCTTTGGTAGTTATATTGGAATGTTAAAATAGAAACATTTGTAGCTTTTAAACATTGTTGGGAACACTTATAGTTTTGGAGGATTTTTTGGACACTTGTATTTCAGAATTCATATTTTTAAGAAAGAAACAGAAACTGATGTTAATTATGCTTATAGTAAAACTACTGTATGATAAAAAATGACTGTACGTATAAATATAATTTCATAAATTCATCATATAAGTTAAGAAAGAACAAATTTTTTAATGAATGCGTTTTCTTTGTAAAGATGTAATCAGATTCAAAGAAATAAATGTTTCAAATATTTTGATAAATGTAGTATTTATAATCTACAAATCTTCAATTTAAATGCAAATAAAATTTGAGACATTTAGATTCATTGAAGGATTCTAGCAACTCTGACATTTAACAATATACATAATTTTCATCGATTCTTACAATGTTGTCTATTGTATGCACATGCATGAGGAAAGAAATTTAATTCATATTTCTTCCAACTTTTGTACCTTTAATGTGAGTACACACTGGCCATATATTATTCTTTATATATGTATTTTGTTGCTATTGTAAGTACAAACATGAACATGTTTATAATCATTGGCTTAAACGAAACAAGCAATTATGTTTGTTCTGTTATTGTTTGGTGTTATGTGACACGTTGATTTGTTATATCTGTAATAAATATTGATGCATTTCAAATGTGTTGTGGTGTTATGTTAAAGGTGAAAAAAGTGCACAGCATTAACAAATTAAATAAAACCCCTAATATACCCTTGCTTTCTGTAAACTGATGCTGACTGTCCTGAGACATAATGCAAACTATGATCATATCACACTGGTTCCTACACATGCTCGCCCGCTTTGCAAGTTTTAGCACATTGTATTATAATAAATGCTATTCCTATCAGGGGAAAAAATATGACATTATTTTTGTTCAGCACATATTGTGATAATAAAAAATATCAAATGTAAACTGGGAAAAGAGAGTGGTAATTATTTCC
>CM032659.1:9278261-9307518 GCA_019095985.1 Streblospio benedicti | reverse complement strand
CACTTGAGGATAATGACATAGGTGGTCTTAATAGGGAGGTTTCTCTGTACCTCAAATTATTACACTCTGCGAAAATAAGAATTTTGCACGGATACATTGATTTACGATTCTGTGTGTTACCTCAAAGAGTGCACATTCACTGGTGAGACGATGTTTGTCTACGGTGTAACTTGGTCAATGTGCAGTGAAGGACACACGGCCGTAAAACTTTCACAGCTTATCAGTGGACAAACAACGCCGCGAATCCCTGATAAAATACACACTTTACGATCCCCTAAAAGTGTAACAGTAAAGATCTCGCACATGTTAACAAGTCCGATAGGAAAATATCACCAGAGTAAAATATGCAGTCTCCCATTTAGTCACTAGTCCGCTCGTCCAGACTTGTAGGAATTGGGGAGAACTCGTGCTGAATTCATTCATCCTGCATGCGAGTAGCTGCTGAGTCGAAATACGTTTGGCAACTTGTTAGGACGAACAACTTTGGTGAAGGACTAGTACATTTTTAAAGTTCTTAGTCCTGCTGAGGAGTAACTATCAAGACCTGAACTGGAAGACTGATATGAAGAGTTGAAACATTCGTTCATTTACAATGACATTTAGGTCTTTATATAATATCCCATTTCACTGATCATTATAACATACTTGTTTTCAAGTTTGCTTTGGTTTTGAAATGTACAGAAAAAAGACATTTTCACAACGGCATCAATCAAATTGTACTGTAGTTGGTGGAGTACTACATTGGTAGTGTATTTGAGTATCAGGTGATTCAATGATCACAAAGGAACCATACAAACGGTCTCACTCATATTTCTGTCAATTGCAACTCTATATCAAAGTCAGAACATACACAATATACTGCATATATAAAACATTACAATATCTAGCAAACAATACTGCATTCAGTATCCGATAACCAGTACAGACACTTGGCACTTGTTTATAACAAAAATAACCAGTTTTATTTCAACAATTTTCATTGTTTACTTTTTTCAACTGAACGTCTAATAAAAAATATCGTACAACAGTTTTTTAACTGTTTCAATGGTCTTCTGCATTTTACAGACAGTAAAAAAACGCATTTCTAGTTAAAAACTTACACTAACACATTTCAAACTGTGACATCTTTAGCGGAACTTGCCACTAATATTAAAGTCTGTCAGGACGCGTACCTCAGAGATAAGTAGCTGCAGCAGATTTACAAAAATATAACATATGAAAGTAAAAAACATGTGGCCGTGCTTGTGAAATGTTCCATTAGCAAACAAAATACTGTATCTTTGTCTCGGAGGGGGTTGGGGTGGTCAGAAAATGGGTATGGACGTGCCACAGATAGGTTGAAAATGGCACCCACCAATATACTTTTTGAGAAAACGTGACCCACAATATACCAATATGTGAGAAATATGTGACATAATATACTAAAAATGTAAAAAAATACACCCAGAAATATACCCAAAGTGTGAAAAAAGGCACCCAGAATACATATGATCCACTTAGCTACAACCCGATCGGGCACAAATAATTTTTTTTTTTTTGTCTAATTAATTGATTAATTTTCAAAGTACATGAACCAGATCTTCACAATCATATTAAAATAGGTAATTTTTGTGAATAATGCTATTCGCAGCACTGTAATAGTTCAATATGTATGTGAAGTTTGATATAATCCATGTTTTTAACAGGCACAAACATAATGATTGGTTGCAGTATTATTGTACTGAAGAACGTTCTTGAAGAACCGGTTCACTTGTGAAAATACAAGGTTATGACAGGGCAAAGTGGATCATACACCAAAACCGTGAAAAGGAAACCCAGTTTCTGAACATGTGGTACTGTGATATTGTGAGACCCCCACCCAGAGATCTTGGTGGTCAAGCTCGTTGAAACGCTAAGTGATGAAATAGTTGCTGTGAATTGTGCGTTTTAAGGCAACACAAGCAACAGTAAACAGGTTGTCAAGCAGCAAAACACACTGTAGAAATATTTTCTTTAAGGAATCTGCTTGAGATTTTCTTGCAGCTTGTAAAAAATCTACACTTCCACATCATAGAAAATTGCTTTAAGAAACTGGTGTTAAAAAAACGTTCACAAACTTTGGTGATAGCGACTAATAAACGTGCAAAAAATGACAGAAGTTGATAATCAAGCAAAAATATATTGATGGGGATTGCAATTTTGTCCCTTCAACACTTGAAACTCACATCAGATCATGAAAAATACCTTAAAAAAACTCAGCCAAGCATCAGAAGTTCTCTGACGCTAACTCACACAAACACTATAGCATGGGGCAGCTCTTACCATGGCCACGGGGAGAGGACGGGAAAACCAACATCGGAGTGCTCGTGAAAATAGAGGCTTGTACTTACGTTTATCTAAATGTAAACGATGCAAAGTTGACTGAGAGCAGGGATAGTAGACTATAAAACTTGTACATTTACATAACGTTAGTCGCATGACTAAAAACGCTGTACAGTTTGTGTTTGACTGGGAATTTCGTCGTTTTTAATCATGACAATTTGCAATGTAGATTATGGCTGTCGCTTGTATTCCAATAGTCTAAAATATATTCTGAATTGAACATTTTCAAGCTGAGTTCTTTTCATGAAATGGTTTCAAAAACAATCAATCAGAAGTACTTTTACTTAGGGAGTGGATTGAATTTTCATACTAACACATATAGGGGTTGATGGTTTTACGCCTCCTCCCGCGGCCATTATAATGTGTCGCCCCAACGACTGACAAAAACTCACATGAGAAGCTCTTCGCACCAAATCACAACACTTTAAATAAATTACGTATTTACTACAAACAATAAACCGGGAATGAAGACTGAAGCCACCACCTGGTGGCCGTTTCATCATAAAAACTGCGCCGAGACCCGGGCACGCGCCATTTCACAAACACACATCATCACACGCAATTCCCAAGGTTGGAAAACAATTGAGATGCAGCGACCCAATCTAAACACAACAGCATAACGTTTGTTGTACCGTCGCTATAACAACACGTCAGCGCTAGAATTGCGTTTGTTAACGATAACTTCTCTGCATGTATGATGTGTATACGGTGGTTGTCATCGGGCCATCGGGCAGGCTCTACGTGGTCATAGCCTGCCAGACACACGACGCCTCTAGGTCTCTGGTGCCTCACACCACCAAATGTGCATGCCAGCAGAGCATCTCATGTGCTTTAATAACAAGCGCCCTATATACGACGTCTCTCATGCTAGCAGAACAAGTGTGGCGTAAAACACGTGCCTCTCTTCTCAAAATATGGACACGCTAGCTATATGTCTCATGTGCTTAACACACATCCCATATACATCTCTCAGCATACAGTAGAAGCTCCAATTAAGACCACCTCCGTATAGAGACTACCTCTATAATAAGCCCACTTTTCACGGTCCCAAACCTTCATAAAGCCACCAAAATGAACCTCTGTATAGAGACCACCTCTCTATTGAGACCCACCTAACACTGGTCCCAAAGGTGGTCTGTTCTCAGCATATATAGGGAGTTTCTCAGCACATGTTGATGCTGACTCCGTCCTGAAACACGCGGACCGTGTGATGGAACATAGCACAGAGTTTGATGCTGACTGCTCCGTGACAGGCCCGCGAAAATTTCAATTTCCCTTCCTTCATGCCCCCCATGATTAGTTTCATTTCGCTGCCAGGCGCCAGAGGTCGCCTTGGGTCAGTGAAAATTTGTTAAAAGTTCCACTATGATGTAATTGGGCTAATGCCGCAGCCTTTGTGGCCCTGAAACACGCCTTTAGTTAAACAGACCGTATTGACCAAACACGCTTTTGATGGAACATAGTGCTACAACGATATGTAAACCATGTTTGTTGACGACTGTTTTCGATATATTGCAAGAGATATTCATGACCGAGCTAGCAGATGATTTCTTTTTTAATAAATGTTTGATAAACTATGCTTGAAACAAAGTCTTTGTTTTTCTCTTGTTAGGGCGGATTTTCCATTTTGAGCATACCAAGAGAGTTGGGCTATGTACAGAGCCCGAAATACCGCCGGGTTCATTTGCAAAATGCCATTTAAATAGATTATCATTTTTTACTAGACTTTTTAATTATTTCATTTGCCCAAGTCACTTTCTTGACCATGAAACTCGCTAAATGTGGTTGATAAAAATTTAAGTCGCCCCCAACTCTGGTTGATTAACGCGTATATCTACTGTAGCCAAAGGATGTGTTTTATGATCCCCGGGGAGTTGAGAAAGATATAGTGTGACAAGGATGCCACTGACCTGGTGTAGATGTAGAGTCGTCTGATCCTTCGGGTAAAAAGACCATAAACCAGACATTTACATTTACCCACCTCGAGTCCGCCTGCTATGTAGAGCCTGCCCGCGAGCGCCCCGCTGCCCCCGTGGACGTGAGCGTGGGCCGGGTCCGCGAGACGCCGGAACGTGCGGCGGTCCGGGGAGAGAGAGATCAGCCGGCGAGAGTCCTCCCACACGATGTACAGGCAGCCTGAGGGGGAGACAAGGAGATCTAACACACACGACGGTGCCTGAGGGGGAGATAAGGAGATCTAACACACACGACGGTGCCTGAGGGGGAGATAAGGAGATCTAACACACACGGTGGTGCCTGAGGGGGAGACAAGGAGATCTAACACACACGACGGTGCCTGAGGGGGAGATAAGGAGATCTAACACACACGACGGTGCCTGAGGGGGAGACAAGGAGATCTAACACACACGGTGTACAAGCAGTCTGAGGAGAACATCACTCTTCCATGTAATGTCATTGGTTGTCATGATCTACCGTATACGACCATCCAAGTGCCCACCCTCGTGTAACAGCCCTGCCCCCTATTTTTCATGTCTTAAAGAATTATGTAGTAACTGCACTCTCGTGTAACAGCCCAACCCCCAGTTTGAGAAAATTTCAATTTAACAGCCCTGGGCACTTGAATGGTTGTATACAATACAAGTATCCGATAGCCTGGAAAGGGTTATCACCCCAGTTTGAACAGGTCTGATACTATGATTATGAAGCTTGTACTCAGCCGGACTACTTTTTTATATCTTTCCAAAACAGTGTTGCAATCGTCAGCAAAGAATGATAAATAAAAACCTGGTTCGTTGTGTAACATGAATCATTTCATCAGGATTCGTTCTTGTGGCGCATCAGGCTCGCCGTGATATGCCACAAGAACTCCCCCGATAGAATACAGTACTTTCTTCACACCAACAGCTATCACAATTTACAAATAACTCAATATAAAATAACTGGAGTCATAGTGTTTGCATTGTGACTCTACACTCTTGACAAAGACAAACAGATTCGTTGTCGAAATATTGTGTTATTTGTAAATTGTGATAGCTGTTGAAGCTGTGAAGAAAAGTACTGTATAGTATGAATTAACATAACTAATGAACTTGTTTAACAATTACCCGATTAACTAATTCATCATTCTTTTTCATGCAATTTCATTGGTTATCATGACCCAGAAGTACCGGGTTCAAATCTCAACTTACTTTTATTTAACATTGTGTTGGTGTTTGTATTTCTTTTTATACGCTTATTACCCCACTTCGAACAGGGGTGATACCAGGGTTATCATGCTTGTACTTAGCCGGACTACTTTTTCACATTTTTCAAAACAGTGTTGTAATTAGAGGTGGGACATTCGGTGGGTTTTAGCCTTCGAACCTTCGGGACACTTTACCAAACGAACCTTCGAACATTTGTTGATAAGTAGGTAAGAAAATAATGAACTTACAACACACAGTCTGCAATAAAATTGGAAATTGAAACATTGCGTAGTATATAGCCTACTATAGTGTATGCGATTAAGCATGTAATACAAATAAAAAAAGCTAACAAACAGTCAAGTGGTCATTGACTCTCTAAACAATCAAACATCAAACAATGTGAGCACTTCCCACCCTAACTACTTAGACAGAAGCTAACCGCCAAGTGACCGATGTCCCTCACCGGTATCTCTTTGATCTATTGTTTTCTTTGTCGTCTTGTGACCGAAATTGGCTGTTCTACTAACTTGGGTCACTTAACAAAGTGGTGATCTTTACAGACGGAATAGTAGAAATGGTCTCCAGTTAACAATAACTTAATGTTACTAGTATGCTGAAGGAGACATGACATATACAAATAACAGCCATGACCAGACAGGGTAACTGCAAAACTATATAGTACTTCACGAATATTATTTATCAACGCCTATAAAAACATTTGTTTTTGCTTGCGCGCAATAAATTAAGAAATCCACGATGGTCAATGTCTAATGAAAATGATTATCATGTTGATGGCAGTTGCATAAGTAGAGACTAATGTTGATCATTGCTTTGAATGCTATGCAAGTTCAACTCACAACTGACCTTAAATAACCGAATGGCAGTTCACTTTAATGTGTGATCTGTGCGGTCCCTTTAACAATGCTTAAGTATTTCTTTGATTCATAGCTATTGTTTACTGTGGTCTCTACTTACAATGTACCTGTCAAATTATCAGTAACAACTCACCACCTATAACCAGCGACTAGACTGTGAAAATAAATGTACCAGTCAGTTGATTACATACCGATCGCTTGTACTTAAAGGAGCCATGTTCAAATAATAAATAAAAGCAAATTAACTTCACCCGAAGGTTCGGTTGTGAAAGTTACCTTCAAAGGTATAGGTTGACGAACAAAGGTTCGAAGCTTCGAAGCTTCGCCCCACCCCTAGTTGTAATTGTTTGGAAAAGAATGATAAATACAAAACCTGGTTCGTTGTGTAACATGAATTATGTTATCAGCATTCGTTCTTGTGGCGCCGTGATACGCAACAAGAACTCACCCTGATAACATAATTCATGTTACAAACTCGCACGGTTTTGTCTTTTACATTACACACTCTGACCTGCGATGAGCGAGAGCTGCGAGAACTGCAGACTGTACGGAAGCTTGTACTGCTCCCCCGAGTACATGACGCACCCGCCGTCCACCACGTATGTCTCCATCGTGTCCTCGGGAGCCCCGCCTGGTGGGGAAAACACAGTATTCTGGGTTCAAGTCTCAACTTACTTTTATTTAACATAGTGTGTTGGTGTTTGTATTTCTTTTTATACGCTCATTATCCCAAAATATGAAAATATATATTCAGAATTCATTTAAATAAACAACGTTTTCAACCTGGGTCCTATTCATACAATAAAAACATTACATATTAGTTAAATTGTACCAAAGACAGAATATGTTTCGTGTTTATACAACATATCCTCAGCTAATAATGAAACATTAATGTACACTATAGTACAACATTAATTTAACAGAATCTATCTATAGTCAATTACACACATTAAAAATAAGAGGTGTTCTTGACACAGACAAATGCTCATGAAACGATATGCATTGTTTTGATCGGTAATGAGATTAAAGTTAGCTATTTATTGATATTGATTCCATGAAAACTCGTGTATCATTAATGACCTCAAATATATAAACACAAACCACTTCAACATCAAAAGGCTTGTTCGTTGGAGTTACCCAGAAATTAGACTCGTGAGAAGTGTTTTCAGATAAATGCGTCCAACAACAACAGTTAATATGGAGTTCCTGTGCAAAAAACACAATAGTACCAGTGTTTGATTGTTCATCACATTTTACACAACAACCTCGTGGGTGAGCGTATAAAAGAGCACCTTTAGTTCCCCCGACCTCCACCAGGGTGTGTTTGTTTGAATTCTTTATCGATTTGTATGTGATTATTTCATCAACCTCACTATCATTTCAAAATGGCAGACACGTGAAATTACACTAAAAGAGCTTACCTTTAGTACCCTGACCTCCACCAAAATAATAAGACAAAAAAAGTAAAATAACAAAAAAAAATAATAAAAAATAAAACTCATAAAAAAAATAAAAAAATTTAAAATGGAAGACATTTCATTACACTACAAGCTTATCTTTAGTACCCACCAACTCCAACAAAATAATAAGAAAAAAAATATAAATAAAATTACAAAAAATAAAAAAACATAAAAAAAATGTTTTATTTTTAAAATGGCCCCCATTGCATTACCTTTGATTCCGCCGACCTCCACCAAAATTATAAAAAAATATATATATATAAAACAAAAATAAAATAAAAATAAAAAATAATTTTTTTAAAATGGCGCTACTTCATTTACCTTTAGTTCCTCCGACCTCCACCAAAATAATAAGAAAAAAATAAAAATAAAAAAAAAATAAAAAAAAAAACATTTAAAAAACAAAATGGCCGCCATTTACCCTTGGTTCCTCCGACCTCCAGCAGGGTGTGCTTGTAGCTGGCGAGGCGCGACTGTTTGCGCGGCACCGGCGCGGCGCCCGCTTCACTCCACGCATCGCTGGCCGCGTCGTACACGTCGATACGCTCCACCGACACCAGGTTGGACGAACCAGCCGCGGCCAGGTCGATACCTCCCACCACGTACAGCCGGCCTGAGGAGATAGGGAGATATGGGATCGTTCATTAATTACGTCAGACAAAATTTGGCTTTGGTTTTTGAAGCGTCCCTCCCCTCTTCAGCTTTTGTCCGCTTTCAATGACTCTCCCCCCTCACCCACCCCCACCCCCCAGCTGACGTCAGCATTAATTTGCTTGCGTGCTCATGTCATGTCAGCTGTAGAAACAACATTCTTTCTTTTGTTAGTCATAGCAATAAAACATACATTGACATGTACATTGTATCAATTCAACTGGTACTATAGTGTAAATCAATTTTTCATTATTAGCAGAGGATGACCTCACATAAATTATAGTTAAGCATGATCTGGAATATCTCTGACTGGTTAAATATCTCAATGGTCTTTAAAAAATAGTGCCGAACTGTCCAGATTTGACGTTCATAAGGCAATGGTCACGAGCGGACCTCAATGAGCTGCTGACGATGAGTGACCTAATTGTTGATCGAGGGTGAAGTTGTATCAACCAATCAAATCGCCACATATTCAAAACTGTCCACTTGTGACTTAACAAAGTAACCCTGAGAGGCGACTTTAACCAGTCCCGACGAACAGATTAAGAGAAAAAAGGACAGGAATTTGACCTTCCGATCTCTTCCAGTAAGGAGAGAGTATGAGACCAGCGAGCACTCTCAAAGCCCAAAAACTAACATTTCACCACAATGATATTTGAACCCTGGACTTTGAAAACTGCAACGGTGAAGAACATATTGATTGAAAAGCCATAACGGCATTCAACTGCAAAACAGAGGTATTTGTCTTGGCACAAAGAGGGTTAAAATGACAATACGGAGTTGCCATTTATCACATTTATCACATGGCAGCAAAACTTTGACAAAATGATGGATTTTTAGACCATAAACATGTAATTTTGGAGCCCCTAATTACACTGACCTTTGTAGACGGCCGAGGCGTGGCGGGCGCGCGGCGACAGCATGGTTGCCGCGGGCGACCATCGCCGTGACGACGCCTCGAAGCGCCACACGGACGCCACGATGTGACCGTCACGGATACCGCCTGAAACCACCCGCCAAACACGCACAAAGTTCATCAAAATAGCAACATATTTTATTACATAAATACATATACACTACAGCAACATAGTTTGCTATTCTCAAGAAATGACAAAGTATAAACAATAGGTAAGTAAAACTTGACAAAGTCTTTGTGGATATTTTTAAGTACTTGGTGACCTAGAAAAGTGTGTGTGTACTGACCAGTGACCTACATAAGTGCACGTTTACTGACCAGTGACCTAGATACTGACTGGTGACCTAGATACTGACCAGTGACCTAGATTATGACCAGTGACCTAGATACTGACCAGTGACCAAAGATACTGACCAGTGACCTAGATACTGACCGGTGACCTAGATACTGACCGGTGACCTAGATACTGACCGGTGACGTAGATACTGACCGGTGACGTAGATGTCGTTGTTGAGGGCGGCGGTGCTGAACCAGGAGATGGGCTGGGGCAGGTCGGGCAGTGGCAGCCACTTGTCCTTGTGGGGGTCGAACATCTCCACCGACGTCAGCAGCAGGTTCAGCGAACTCATGCCACCGACAACCACCAGCACCTAAAACACGGCAGAAGATAACCTGCTTACTAACCTTGTACGCAGGGAACGACTATGGGAATAGACTGCGACGTCATATCTCACGTCGTATAACGTACATACGTTTGCCGTCTCATGACTACTAACTACGGCCAAAGAAGAAACCTCTGCACCGACCTCCCTGGCGACGGTCGAGGGCCGAGGCATCAGGCTGTCCCCGATGTCCGCCTGCTGCACGCTGCGTCTCCGCCCCGCAGGCTGACCCCCGGTGACCTCCGGGGTCGTCGTCGCGGTGACTGTAGCCTCGTCGCGCCGCGCAGCCTCCACTCTCTGTCGACACGCGTCGCACGCCGCCAGGTGCGGGCTGCTCGACAGCTCCTGCCACGGATAGCGTAGTTATGCACGTTAAGAATTTTTAAAACTCGCGCAGACAAACGAACCGAAAACCATCAAGTCAAAAGGTCAAATACATTGCATTATGTAAAAATTTCGATGCTGTTTGAATGATGAAAGTATCTAAAATCACATTATCGGAATTGACGTTCATTCATGGATTTCCGTTCGCATGTCTACAAACAGAAGCTTATGTAACTGCATCAATTCCCCTTGAGCACAGGAAAATATTATCTAAACTTCGAAGTGGTTCTATCTGTATATTGGTGTCGAGACAGGAGGTAGATTTGAAAATATACCACTTGAAAATAGAACATGTAAATTTTGTCCACTAAATGAAGTAGAAGATGAACAACACTTTTTAATCAATTGTACATTGTATAACGATCTCCGATACAAACTCTTCAATAATTAGTATGTATGTTGAAACGTTCCATGATTTTAAAACACTTTACAAGTATTGTGTCTTAATGACAAATGATCTTATTCAACCTTTTTTTTTTTAGCAAAAACAGTTTTTAAAATGTTCAAAAGAAGATTAATATATGTTTGATTTATGTAAACGTTTAAGTGTCTCATAGGCTGATGTCAGCCGGACATTATTTTGTCAAGTCAATTAGATTGTCATTATTTTGTAAATAATAATGGGTGACACTCTAATAAACTATTTTACTCACAGGCTTGTGCTATTTAGCAATATAGAATACCATGTGAGTGCGAATACGTCGTTTTTGTACACGGCGAACACACGATCTTATCCGTCAGATAAGATAAATGCGAATGTGGTATTTTGTTTATCATACGATGTGTTTAGACAACAAATAAATTGTAATTGGCATGTTAATTGATGAATAACTGCACAAATATATAGTGTTTGTATAACGCATTTTAGTTCTGACGATTACAACAGTGCCTCCTTTCTAAATAACTTTGTAAATGTGAAAGTAGAAAGTTGTCGCTTTTCCTGGAAATCAATGACAACATGACTGATATATGGAGTATCAGACTAGTCTGATTCCAGGTTACCAGGCAGTTATAGAGCATGATAACGCACAAAATTATGCGCCAATGTATGATAAGATTTTTTATTGGCACCTATTTCATGAGCTAAAATAGCTCCTTATTTTGGTGCAATATGGCTATTAGTTGTTTCCAGGCTGTTACCTCTCTACAGGTCACACTCTTCCAGCTGGAGTATGCAAATTGAGGTTCAAGTTTCAAATAGCAGTCAGTGGACACTTTATGGACTACAATGCTACATACATGGGTGCGTTATGACTATCATTTACTCTCCGCTTGTTACCAATCTACAGGTCACACTGTTCGAGCTGGGATGCTCAAATTTGATTTTTAAGTATATCATAGTGTTGGACGTTAGCTAAAAAAGAAGTCAGTTTGTTGAAAAATTCTTAAAACACTGCATGATATAGATGTATATCTGTATGCAGTTACCTTGACTGATTTTACAAAAGAGAAAAAACTTCACGACTAATTCTTTTGATGATTAACAATTTAACGACCAGAAGTTTAAAGTTCCTGCCAATATCATAGCATAGGACGTTTAGATTTCTAACATTTTATCTCACAACTATTAAATCATACATCTAGCAAAGAATAAGTACAGTAGAACCTCTCTATTAGGACCACCTGTGGAACCAGTGATCTCAATAGAGAGGTGGTCTCTATACAGAGGTTCAGTTTAACTTTAATAGCTTATGAAGGTTTGGGGCCGTGAAAGTGGTCTTAATAGAGGTGGCATTAATTGGAGGTTGTATATATTTGTATATATGAACGTTGTGTACATTAGCCTCTGTCTCACCTGGTGCAGGAAGCTGTGTGTCAGCGTGGCGAGCCGCACGTGCTCGAGGATGGTGCAGTAGTGCTGGGCCCGCCGCGGCGCAGCCTCGATCCACGCCAGTGCCGCGCCGTACACAGCCTCCTCCGAACGCACGTCGATCAAGTCTGAGGCTGAAACACACGACAGAGGCTGAAAAAACGGGTCCGAGGCTGAAACATGCGATAGAGGCTGAAAAAACGGGTCCGAGGCTGAAACATGCGATAGAGGCTGAAAAAACAGGTCCGAGGCTGAAACATGCGATAGAGGCATAGAACTCTGGAATTCATGGATAACCAGAGAAAACATAGAATATGAAGGCTTCACTATGAATAGTATTGCAGTAACAAAACGTTGCGATGTGCACAGTATTGCAGTAACAAAAACGTTGCGATGTGCACAGCTTACACCCCCCCCCGTTCCATGGTCGGGACCTAGTCGCAACCTAAAAAAGTCGTGGGTATCGACGACTAGGTCACGACAAATTTCACATTTTAGGCAGGAAAAAATTTTTCCCGATTCTATGGTCGCCATAGGTTACGACTTGGTAAAGACTGGTGACGGCTAAATCTCAGAAATTGGGGACCTGCCACGGCGACTGCTTCTGACTTGGTGACGACTTGAGTAAGACTTGATTAGGACCACATCCCGACTTGGTGAAGACCTGATGAAGACTAGGTTGAGACTTGGTTGCGACATAGGCCCGATGATGGCGATGTGGTTAAGACCTGGTAAAGACCTGGTAAAGATTAAGAAGACTTGATTGCAATTAGGTCTCGAGTAAGTAGACTTGAGGAAAACTTGGTCGTGATCTTGGGTCAAAATGGTTTAAAAGCAGTACCCCATCCCCCACACCAGCTCCCGTTAGTATACAGGTCTGTGACAGATTAAATACACCCCCATCACCTTCCTCCCATCGTCAAATGTGACAGTCACATACACACTACATGTATATGGCAATGATTGATCCCTCTAATTTCCCTCGCCCAGCTACTGCTACCCCTGGTATACACGTGTGGAACAGATGAAGTATTACACCCTCCACTACTCTTTCTTCCGCCACCGCCACCAACCCCCTCTTCTCTCCAAAACCCTCTCTAACTCAGCAGCCGCCAGAGACCTTGACCTGGGGTGACCCGGTGCTTCTGGTGGTGGTCAGGCCCTGGGTCAAGCCGAGTGATTAGGCGGCGTGACCTGAACTGACCGAGGGGCAATGTGACGTGGTGAAAGTAAGGCAGAGGTTAATTGGTCAGTTAGTTTGCATAGGGTTGAAGTCTGGTGCAGCCACGTGGGAAGCAGGAAGCAGAGGAGACAAGAGGCAAGATGAAAGGAGAGGGCAGGAAGAGGTGGGAGTTTAAACTGTTGTTACCAGACAGGATTGGGCCTATAAACTACCCTGCGGCAGCCAGGGTGCGGTCAGTGCCTGAAGTGAGGTGGGCGGAGCTTAATGTTCTTGGTGGTGCTACCACTATCATGTATTCTCCCAGTGCTGCGCGTGCAATCTTAAAAATCTGGGTGTCTGATGCACAGGGGCGGGTGTTATCACTGCTAGTAAAACAGCTAGTAATTGTATATATTTACATTTGTAAGTTTATCACATACCCTATGTACTTTTATTAAAAAGTGTTCACTCGATAAACCTTTGTCATTCTATGTCTTACATGTGATTATCTCACTTGGGTAGCATCATAGGGGGGTAGCCTCATCGATAGCTTTGTGTAAAATGAACCAAACTCTAGACTTTTCCGTCGCTATTCAGGTCGCAATCAGGTGAAAACCACGAATTTATGGTCGTTATCTTGGTTAAAACCTGGTTGAGACTTGGTAAAGACTTGGTAACGACTTGGTAACTACTTGGTAACGACTTGGTAACGATTTTGTATTATTTTTTTGAGTCGCCAGCAAACCACGGCGACTTAGAAAATCGCGACCAATCGCCAGTCTGCCAGCGACTTTTTTAGAAGACTAGATAATGACTTGCTGTCGATATGGAGAGTAGATAGCGACTTGGTAAAGACATGATACCGACTTGATGGCGACCACCAATGACGAAACATTATCTAGTTTTCGTCCAGGTCCCTACCATGGAACGGGGGGGGGGGGGGTTAATCTCTGTTTCTTTCTGCAACTTGCTAAATATAGTAAAGCTGTGGTCAGCACTCACCGATATACGTGAGGAGAGGGCGGAAAACTCACCAATATTACGTGAGGAGTGGGCGAAAAACTCACCGATATATGTGAGCAGTCGTTCGAGCGGCAGCTGACGGAACTCATCGCCCTCGGCGACCACGGCGGAGAAGTTGTCGAGCGTGTACGAGTGGGCGGCTTCCTCCAGCGCATGGCACGAGTGCAGGTGAGCGAAGTGCTCGATGCCCAGGCAGTTGGACGGGTGCAGGTGCTTCAGCAGGAACTCACTGCAACGCCGGCAAAGTAAGGTCATTCGTCGTATTGTCATGTCGTATTGTTATATAACTCTGAGTTTGTATAGACAGGTGTTTCAGCAGGAAGTCAATGCCGCAACGGGAAAGTATTTTGTGTCAATGTCATTTATCGTATTGTCATGAATCGTATTACAACTCTGAGTTTGTATTGACAGGTGTTTCAGCAGGAATTCACAGCAACGGAAAAGTTGGTTTTTGTAGGATATTAGTTGTATTATGTTCACTGTTTGTCTTTATTCTAATTATTTTGTTATTATTTAATATGTTATGCATATTTTTCGTATACATACTATCGGGCATGTTGTTTTGCTTTATTTGTATATTGTATTGTGATAAATCAAGACATCAATTATTTTTTACAATTTATATATTATGTTCTTCTGTAACCTGATCTTTTGCATACATATTTTTATTAATTTTCATGTAGCATCAGCGAGTAGTTTATTATGCATTGTACAGTTTTGTATCCCGAATACCCGTGATGGGTCACAAGATGTAAATAAAATCTTAAAAATTTTGAAAATCTTGAATTTCGTGTCAATGTCATTTATCGCATTGTCATGTTATCATATTACAACTCTTGAGTTTGTATCGACAGGCGCCGCAACAGGAAGTCACTGCAAAAACATTGGTCATTCAATGTTTTGTGATGGCTGATTTGGTTTATTAGGACGTTCTGACTTCTAAGGCCAGTGGCCGTCTTGGCTGCCATTTTGAAAACAATTGCTCAAAGTTGTCAACCAAGCGAATTTTGTTCACAGACCCAGAATGTGCAAAGTAACACCATAGGAATCCCAATTTCTAGGCTGTCTGATGGAGTTAATGGGGCTGCCGACTGGACTACAATGGAAGGTTTTTGTGTCATAGTCATGAAGAACACTTATCACGATTTGTCCCTCACCGCATAAATAGTGTTCGTATTCCAACTATATTTAAAGAGGGAATTTTCTTAAATTTCGCCAAATAGGCTGCCATTTTGAACAAAAGTAGAGCGGGCTAGGTCATTTTTTGTTTATTTTCATGGCTATATAACGTATCTTTATATGCAACAAAAATGGAAAAAAAATTATCAGATGAAAATAAAGTTACAGCCATTTTGCTTCAATTTCTTAGTACTTCTTTGACCTGGAGGCGGAAGCATAGCAAAGTACAGTACACGTCCGCTTATCCGGACACCTCGAAAGATTGATGAGATGTTCGGATTATCGGGCGTCCGGATATCACGGTGGTGACCCAAGAGTATTCTGATAGACCATGACATGGGCGATAGTACGATTATCGAATAAGTATCGAACGTTTTTGGCATATTTCAGGACGTATAAGTGACAAGTAACATTACCTTCCGTTTAAAGTCAATATCCAATGTACATTTATTAAGATTATTGCAATAATCGACACATATTGACCTCTAAAAACAATATCTTTTAAGTTTCACAAGAATGTTATTATTTTCAATGCTGACAATAGTGATCACGTGCTTCTAAACATGCATGACCGCAGTATTTTTGATTCTGATTGCCATAACATTTTCAAATCAATTAATATCTTACTTATTTTTCGTCGGATTTTGACGTTTAATACCTGTATTCAACGAAGAAAATGTCTAGATTAGGAATATGGTATTAATTTTATGTTCAAAACACTTCATTATCCGGAAAAGAACTGGTAACATATCCGCCCCGTTTCGAGGTCAAGATCTAGTCTCTATCACCAGGAAAAGAACTGGTAACGTAACTTAGATTATCAATAGAAACCGGTTGACGAGGCTAGCGCCTATTCAGTCGCCTATTCAGTATTTTTTCTGTGAATCTATTTTAACATGATGGGACATATTTGAGTCTGTGACTCTAAAAATGGGCCATGGTTTGACATCCAGATAAAGCGGATTATCGGATAATCCAGATCCAGATATTTGGTCCTATACTGTATTGATTTTATGCAATAAAAAAAATTAAGATTTGCAGTCAAATGTATATCAAATTTGCAGAACAGTAATAAAAGATTTTTTATTTCAATTTGTTTGATTTGCATTGTGCCCACTAATACTTATAAAGGGAATTTTGGTAAATTCCTCCACAATGGTGGCTATTTGGGAAAAAAAAGTAGTGCGGATGAGGTCATATTTTTTCGTTAATTTTCATGGCCATATGATAATCTTCACGTGCAACAAAATTGACAAAATATTATCAGCTGGAAAAAATGTTATGATTTTGCAGACGGAATCACGTTAACTGGGAGACAGTTTGAGACATGATCACCTGGGGTATTGGCGTCTCATCCACCTACAGACCTCCACGATGCCAGGCAATGTGACTCGTACAGTAGAACAGAAGGCGAGTGACTCTCAATTTACACTCGCCATATTCAATCCAACCTAGCTATCCTTAGTTATCAAAGTGTTGTAATCAAGTAATCATACTCGCCAACTGTGGCGAGTGACTTTGAATTGGGGCGAGTGGCGAGTGCCTAATCAACACTCTGCGATGCTGGGGTCACCCACCTGCAGACCTCCACGATACTGGGGTACTGGAAGAGGCTGCCGGCAGCCAGCAGGTCCTGAGCGTTGTCCACGGTGACCTCCACACGACCCGTGTACGCGTACTCGATGATGCGCAGCAGAACCGCCGGCGAAACCTCCTACACAATACAATCCAATGATGAGGGGGAAATAGACCCATTTTGAGATGTGAGATTGGCCCTTGATTTTCTACGAGAAATGAGAATGGGGGTCAATTTACTTTGAGATTCGTGAGAAATTGAAAGATTTAGAAATTGTGAAATGAGAATGGTTAGAAAATTAGTGAGAATGGCCCTGGATTTTTGCCGAGACTTGAGAATGGGGTAGGGTATATTCTTCCCTCAATGATGATACAATGATATTTATATACCGCACATTCCATGTGCGGGGGCCTCCTTTAACTAATGCTGCTTTAAGGTAGAATGTGCCCAAAACCTTGAAAAAACATTAGCTATTGATTTTTTACATGATAATGGTCCAACATATGATTATTTTAACTGAAAAGTTTCAAACGATTTTACCATTTCGTTGAAACACTACAATTTATTTTATATTTTTACAATGGGAAAATCATAAACATTTCTCTCCTAATTAGGATTTTTAAAAATATGAAAGACTGCATGGCCACAATTCTTTTATATAAATCACAAAATGTTGTAACCGTGGGTGAAAGGGTTAAAACCCGGACTTGACTGGTAATTGTTTTTTGCTAAAAAAAGCAAGCAAAAGTACACAATATCACCTTATTACACCTTGCATATTTTAAATGATAATGTTATATACATGTTACATGTATATTTCTATATTATATCTTAAAATGAAATACTGATTGGACGTCACAAATTTTAATTCTATGGTCAAGAAATCCATTTGTTTTGTTTACCTTACACAGATTTGCAGGTGCGCATTAGGTATTATGATGCCAGTTTATGCGCAATAGAGTTTCAGCGGAAATATGCACTGCTGCCACTGTGTGGTGTGAACCCTAACTGCGCAATAGATTGCACTTGTGCACATACTATTTACGACTGTGGCAAAAATGGTTGCCGAAAGGTAATCAATTGTTGTAGGTTATGAAATTTTTCACAAATTCTATATCATTTACTTTGATGACTATGAATGACAACGCTGTTCCCGTTTTTTTTTTAAACCGTCACGGTTTACCCGTCTACTAGTCACAGCCCTAGTGACTGGTGATCTGCTCATTACAAGGGCAGTGATTGGTGATTTGCCCTAAATCTTGAGCGTGAATTGTGAAATGGCTGTAATTAAGAGTGTGAAATGTGATGAAAATGTGATGCAAACTATTTAATTACAATTCCTGGAATTGGTGAAAGATAATGAAATGTGTTGATGACTGGTGATTTAGGAAAAAAATATTGATGAATCGATTTTCATTGAGGCTGTAGAGCACTTCACACACATCCCTTATACTTTTTTGTTCAAACCATCGTAGCACAGCTATTAATGAACCAACAATAGTGTTTGAGGCGTCAAAATGAAGGTACTTACTTATATTTTCGTAAGATAAATACTGCTATTATGATTTGTTAAAATTACATGATCTATGGTGAATTTTGTAATGAAATAACTTAGTCACACACATACATGTATGATAATATGTGATTTGAACATGTTTATTTACGTTTATTCTTACTAGAAATTTTCTTTTTACACCGGAAAAACTATTGCGTTGAAGGTACTAATATTATTTGGTACTAGTTTGGTGCCATTTATTTTTTCGAAAAAACATACAGGATGTGTGTGACCTACGGGCCCTGTGTGAAGTGCTCTGGACCCCCTCCGTGATCCCTGCTGCACCCACCTGGAACTCGACCCTCGCCTCCTTGCTTTCCCGCAGGTCGTTGGAGAACATCGCCTTGAAGTACGGCGAACTCACAGCCAGAACCGCGCGGTGGCACGGGAACTGGAAAACACACAACTCCCTGAGGACCGTACATATCTACCATTCTCTCAACCATGAAAATGAATTTCATACTGTCAAACATAATTTAACCAAATATTTTCCACCCGGAAGTTTGCCATTACTATGAAAAGCGTCTCGGAGTTAGTTTATATAAAGACCGCAATGCTGTGGCATGTGGCAGCGCCACAAGTCGTAAACACTAAAAAAAATGGCCGCCTATTTGATTGTTGCCGGAGTCGATTTCTCGATTGATATTTCAATAATTTACATATATGTATGGGAGACGTCTACAACTCATAATCGATCTGATTCGATCATCAGACAGCAGATATAGAGCGATAATCGATGGCTGATAATAGGAGCGAGTCCGACCACTAGTACAGTGTATGAGTGGCACGGGAACTGAAACGTGGACAAATCTCCCTGTGAGACATCAGCAGCAAGCTATTTTTCATATAAGCATAGTTCATCTTGTCACAACACTGAATAAATCTTACTTGTTGACAGTTTTGGCTGCCATTCTCAAAACGTCTCTGGACATGTCAAGATCACTCAGCACGACTTCAAATGCCGAAAATCGGGTCGTACAGGACACGTGAGAGGGATGAAAGACCCCCTCGTCCCTGTTCACACGACCTGTTGTGCTCGTATCTTTATCACCTTGATAGTTCTTGACCTCCAGTCACTCCCTCTGTCCAAAACACTCACTTCCTCCCCCTCATCTCAGCTGATTGCTGAGTGACCTTGACATGTGCGGAGATGTTTAAGAATGGCAGCCAAAATGTCAACAAAATAAGAATTATTCAGTGTTGTGAAAAGATGAACTATGTCTACATATGTATTCAAACACAATGAACACATTCAAGGACATAAGCTCTTTTTTATTTTATTTATGCACCAAACAAGGTGCCAGCCTCTGCCGACGACGTCACACCACGATCACGTGACAATTAGGCAGTTGGCAGACTGAAGAAGGACCGCGAAGGTCTGAAAGGCTATCAATGTGAGCTTATAAAAACTAGCACAAAAGGATAGTTGTAGACTGTATATATAATGTAAAAACCTTGTGCAAATGAGTGTTCAATACAAACAAGGTAATTTTTACGGAAATCAAGTTTGATTATCAAAAGTAATGAGGGATGTTTTGTAAGTAAATATAAATGTCGTGGTTTATAGTCGTGATTCTAATGTGCTCTACGACTTAACATTTTACACCAGGTCATTAGCTCATTCAATAAGATCATCAATTGATCACTTCTCACATACTTGCATCGGCAGCACACTCGGCATAACTCAATGCTATATCACTGACACGATCTATCATTCACTCCTTCAATCCAATGACCTGTAGTACCACAGAGCAGTGCGCAACTACTTAGGGATGAGTTTGCTCAGCTCTCACAGCCAGACCCGACCAGGAATCGAACCCACGATCTTCTGGCCATGATTCCCACTCCCTACCCATTCGGCCACGGAAGCGAACCTCGCGGCTGCCGTGTTTCGTGCGTACCTCGTGGCGTGTTTTGTGCGTACTTCCCATGTTTTGTGCGTACCTCCCATGTTTCGTGCATACCCCGCGTGTTTTGTGCGTACCTCGCTGCTGCCCACACACAGCGTAGCGTCGGTGAGCGTGCGCTCCTGCCGCAGCTCGTTGAGTCTGAGCAGCACGTCGTGGCTGTGGCCGGCCGTCTCCAGCACCACGCTATCCTCCACGCACGGCTCCGAGCCGCGCCGGTCCGAGCCGTCGCTCATGCTGACAGAGGCTGCTCACGCGCAGCTCGCCGCTGCACAAACTACAACGGGGAACTTAGCTCAAAACTCTCAAAAAATCTCAATATTTTTTTTTTTATTTATTTATTTTTTTTTAATCTTAATATGAAGCATGACCAATCTTTCTTAAATTCTTCATGGTACAGGTATTAAATTGTAGATTGAGTGGAACTTGACATGTGATGGATCTCCAGCAGCACACTGTAAAAAAAGTAGGAGAAAAGTAGGAAGAAACAGTACAAAAAAGTCGTAAACGATGCAAGAGATAGACGCAATGTATGTGACACTCTTTGTCATGTAATTTCATTGGTTATCATGATCCAGATGTATCCGATAACCCGGAGAGGGCTATCACCCCACTTCAAACAGGGGTGATAACGGTTATCATCCTTGTTCTCAGTCTGACTACTTCTTCACATTTTTAAAAACAGTAATGTAACTGTTTAGAAAAGAATGATAAATACAAAAATGTGTTCGTTCCATAACTATTTTATCAGAATTCGTTCTTGTGGCACATCAGACTCGCCGTGATACGCCCCAAGTACTCACCAAATAAATCCATGTTACAAACTCACCCGGCTTTATCTATGTATTTGGTATATAGCATCTGGTTTCATTTGTAGTTTTTTTGCTACTTATCTAGCCAACGTTTTAAAGTTGTCTACTCCTTTTATTAAATCGTTTTTAAGATTGAAGTCTACTTTTTAAAACATCATCTACTACGGGACAAATTGACATAAAATACTCTTCATTTAATACAATTTCTCTCTTCGATCTCATCCGATATTAACACATTATTCTGTCATTTAGTTTATTACAAATATATAAGTCATTTCCATGTCTACATTGATTGAACTATAAAAATTTGGCTTGATAAGTAGAATAGAACAAGAAAACCACAAATAAAAGCTGGGTAAGTTTTATAGTTGACTGTCCATACGATGTGTATTCACCCTGATGAAGCTGTCTTAAAAAGATGGAGAACATTTTTGGCTCTCAGAAGTAAGATTTATATGAATTAATAATAGTAATCATGTGCTCGGTCACATTTACAGCTACACCAGGTCATTGGCATCCTTGTCACACCATATTGACTATTGAGCTATATTCCCTTTCTCAACTCCATGCGGCCACCATCACTCACATTAACAATTACTCGCCTAAACTGTACCTATTTAGAATTCAGTTACCACGGATCAGTGTGCAACTGATTAGGGATAAGTTTGCTCAACACCTACCACCAGACCCGACCAGGAATCGAACCCACGACACTCTGGGCATGATTCCCACTCCCTATCTACTCGGCCAGGGATGACAAAACACTTTGCAAATTTTTCTATTTATAGTAACTAGCTTCCCCGTCTCCTACGGAGACAATTTTGAGGGGAGTATATATACCCTCGATCAAAATCCATTAACCAACATTTTTTATATACAATGAAGCAAAGAATATTTAAAAAGGCAACACCATGGTCCAAGAGAAAGCAAAGGCAGAGGACGTTGTGATTACTACATGGAGCCTTGACCTTCAGCAGTGCCGTACAGTTTCACAAAGCAAAATACTTTTTAGTAGTCAATTTTCTCGCTTAATATTCAACATAAAAATATGTTTTAGGTATCATTTTGAAGCTTAGTATTTGCTCTATCACCTTCAGAGACACTTGATGTTGTAAACCTACAATCCTGGTGGCAAAAAATATCGTCAAAGGGACCCGTGTAGAAGTCCATTTTTTGCATAATATTAGATCTAGATCTAGGTAGCAGTTTGAAGCTTAGTATTTCCTCTATAATGTAGATGTGGTCACAAGGGGCCGTGTACATTAGTATTTGCTCTATCACGGTAGCAGACATTTAAAGCTTTAATTCTATATTACGGGCCATAAAATATCGTCTTCTTTGACCACTGGATTTCAAGTGTCTAAACCTGTGAGACAGACAACAACAGCAACAGAAAAACAAAACACACGCAGCAACAATGCGATGGCGTCACAATATGCAGCATATAATTATATTCCAACAAAGCAAAACTTTTCTCAATCAGTTTTCTAGTTAATGTTAACCAAAGGAAGTGCACGAAGAACAGATAGACCTGTAAAAGGTGATGTCTTATTCAATGCAATGGTCAAAAAGTGTAAAAACGCCCCAGGAAAGTGACTGCAGGCGAATTTTCAAAAGTAAAAAAAACAACCATGTGCCACGCGCCCCCCTTCGCATAATTATATATAGATAAAGTCTCCAAAGCGAGAAGCAGAATAAGAACAAAATTTAAGAAGTGAGATCATCTGCCGTGTCTAGAAACAAACAACGTGAAATTATTCCATGCAAAGAGACAACCATGTCTAATAAAGGCTTCCCGCTGGCCCTGAACTGGTAAATATTAGAACGGACTGGCATATTTCGGGAGCTCACGTTCATCAGATCAAAATATGGCATCCTTGACTTTAGACGAATGGACATAAGAAAGCAGATGCGTGAAATCCGTGTGAGGTCGACGATTTATTGAATCTTCCATGCACCTTTACATTTACACCAGATCACTGGCATTACTGACATGTCATTTTTGTTCCTGCGGCACTTCCTGGGGAGTGCACAGATTGTTAGAATAAAGGCCTTGGAGGCGTTTCTCAGAATTCACAAACAGCCGTCTGGTAGAGAAGTAACAAGCCAAATCCTTGCATCAATTATTTGCTATACGAATAAGAAGACTATTGGGTGACATGATTATAACTGGGTATTTAAACATGATACGTGACTGACGACTTTGTGTCGCAGACACAATAGCCATTATACACACAATGTCGATACATTTTGGCAGATCAACAAAACACTGATAAATGTGCTACTTGGAGCTGACACAATTACTTCTTATCAAATATAGAAAATATTGAACCTTAGTTAATTTCTTTGAAGCATTTTTCTCATGAATTATAAACAAACGTATATTATATCATCAGCCTTAGAGAAACAGAATCGGTCTGCAAATAAGTGTTAATATGGTCTAAGACGACATGATTTACGCAATCAAGTTTTGTTGACATTTCTAGTTTTCTATTAATAAACGCGGTTTCTTGTAGAAACCTAAATCTTATAACAAAAAATCAATAATCACAATGAAGAAACAGCTTGAGCACAATGCTCTGAAAAAAATGTGGATCATGAATCGAATAAGATCAGATTGAGATAAGATTCCCCGTCAAATGATCAATGGTTTATGTAAATGCAGATCATAGCACAATTTCTTATGACAAAAAAGGCAAACCTCTCGTTCTTATCTGTCGGATCTGATACAAGAGAATCCACTTTGTTTAAATATGATATACATAAAACCTTTTATGAATTAATACTCTCTGAAGCTAAGAAATAAACCTTTATAATAATTATTGTTCGAAAAGGAACAGAAAAAATATCTGTTTTTTGAATAATTCTTAACATTTAAGAAGCTTAAAATATAGTAGATTTCTAGAAATGTTTATCTTTACAAATGATAGCATGACAAAGACAAGGTCGGTTTCTTTGATTTATGGTAATAATAAAATTGGCAGTCACATAGAATTTTGCATCATCTATAAAAGTCAATCAAAGTCAGAAGAAAGGGTCACATCTGTAACATAATTAATTTTTAAGGGAATTTAATCAATATAACTGAATTTGGTCTGTGCATTGATCTGTTTGTTTGTATCATGTCAACCTTCAAGGTCACATCGCGATATTGTCTTTCTTATTGACTGCACTGGTACGGTGAAAATCAATCACTTATATCGCCCGAATTATAGCTTGCAAAATATTTTTCATTGTCACTTACCTTTAAATTCATTCTTGAATGTTAGTATAACAATAATTAACCACATCCACTATCGATTCACAAACTATCAATTGCAAATGTTTTTCTGCCTATTTCCCTACTTCATAATCAACAACTTGGTAAACAAAACAATTAACAGTTTCAAGTGTTACATTCTTACATGCCCATCACTGCAATAATCAATTTTCAGCAAATTTAGCACCTATGGTAAACGATGTAATTGTCACAGCTCACTAAAAACCGAATGCTCTTGTTCACCCGGAGTCTTCAATGAAGCACCGGCTTACTTTCCACCAACAAATTAGGTGCTACGCGACATTGCCCAGCAGGGACAATGCGGGGTCGCGACATGAACAACCGCAGCTTGTCACCAACTCTCACGTACTCTTCGTTGTCGTCTTCTCCTTGGCTCCTATGTGCAGCCACGCTGTCTCACCAGGTACCACGAGAGGCCTTCAAGGTGGAAGGACTTTGCACTGATGCTGACACGCTCAGAATCACGAGCGTCCCCCAACGACCGTGCAATACAGAACCCAGTAGTGTACGAGACGAGCCACAGGCTAGGTCTCGAGAGGAAGATAGTTATTGAGGGCCTATTCTCATCGTGAATAGGTTGCCAGCCCTACTACCCAAACAGTGACAAAAGTAGAACTGACACATAATGTATCCTACTAAAGTGTACTGGTTCCTAATCCCACAGTGGCCTTAGTATATAATAAGATGACAAGTCCTTACAAGGTGTGTGTACTGTGTACTGTGTAACCAAGGGGAACTAAACCTAGTCTAGTGCAACTTATTTATAGCCTACTTTATACTAACAGGAATGTTACAATTCCTGTACAGTGAATGACTTATAACATAACTAGTTTTGTTACAAATAGACACCATCGTCTTGATATTCAAAGAGGTGCACCATCAGGAACGGAAAGTAAGCAAACGAAATTGATCATAAACTTAGGGTGTCAAACATTTTCTATATAATCATTGAGAATCAATGCAATTTATGAAATGCAAATGTACTATATGAAGTTTTTTTATGAAAGACTTGGTTTTGAAGATTTAAAAACACGTGAATAACGAGAACTGCTATCATTCACGGTTCACTCACCTAGGCACCTCAGCAGTAACTTTTGAGATCAGTGTGTATCTATTCAAGTTAACTAATAGATGAAGAACCATTTCCTGGCAGAGAAAGGTCATCATTGCACATGGATAGAAAATATTCGACGAATCGTGTTAGAACTAGCAGGGAAAATGGAAACCATCCATGCAAATCACAGTAGAAAAACTTTATGCTAATTGTTATGACAAATTAAAATAATAAATAGAATGAATGAAATGAAAGCAAAGCTAGAACAGTCTCAAAATATTACTGCATGCACCAGTCGAATGAAACAAAGATGAATCTCTGTTAGGTTGTAACTTAGGCCTATGTTTGATGTACTGGTCCATAGATTTGTTTTAAAATGTTTCTGGAACAGTACCATGGTGGTTTAATTTTGCTGTTGTTGATGTTGTTGCTTTTTCGTGTCAACATAAAAACTAAATTGTGGGCACTCGGAACTACTCAGAATGTTTCGGAGCTCAACAGACCTCGGACGGGATGAGATGGAAACCATTTTGGAACTACATGTATGTTGCTTTTCTTCACAAGTAATGTTCCGATTTAGAGTGAAGATAACACTAGCTACGCACGAGTGGTGGCTTATGTGCACAGGTGACCATTGCCCTTTTATCTCTCCACTTGTTTTTCTATTTTTCAAAAATTTATGGTGTTTACTGTTTACATCAGCCGCATGATGTGCAAACTCCCGATTCGATTCTTCCAGGCTTGATAATATCAATTGGGTTGCTTATCCAGGTGTTATGAATGATCCCATGACATTTTGATTACAATATGTTTTATCAGACACATTGTATACACACTAACAATACATGAATATGCTTAAATGCCCAGAATTCAGACCGTCAACAAAATATCTAGCTTGTTTACAATAATGTTAATGGCTGCATACTTACCAGAATACAGAGTGACTAGCGTCTAACGTGTAGCGTTCAACATAGGACACAGTGCGTTCAACGTGGTCTTTAAAAACGTCAACCCTCCAAACAATTGACCAATTTCAAGTGACGTCAGACGCGATCGGTGAGCGCAACATGGACCCAGAAAATATACCCTTGTCACTAAACATCGTGTACATTAGACATTTTGAAGATGGTATTATTGTGCTCTATGTTCATAATTATGTATCGTGACACATACAGAAACGTTCGCATACTTCTCTAGTTTTCATATATGATACTCACATTTTATTTAGAATGTTATTTCATCAGCTTTGACCAGATTTATAACTTGTGTTTTTGCCTCAAACCCAAGTCAAGCACTAGATTTACTTACGCAAATTTGACGAACCATAGACTTTTCATGAGGTTACCATAGACTTTTCGTGACGTTGCTCTTGTCGCACGGTCGTGTGTAGCGAGTGAGACCATTTTAGTCTAGAGCTATAGACTAACCAAACATCTCTAAATATTTTCTAATCCGTATAATGACAGCTTTTCATGTTATTGTTTTCTGGTAAAGTATGTACTTTTGTACGCTGTAGTAGTATTATTATGTTTCACATTTCTTTTGAGTAAAAAATATTTGAAAAATTCGAAAAACGAACAACTACCTGCTCTACAGTACCAATGTTTACAATGAAACATTGAGCATTCCCAGTCGGAGCGCTTGAGTAGTACTATGGCAAAAAAGAAAGAAAAGTAAATGTCCTTGTAAATCTTTTATTTCAATAAATGATGGGAATACTCGTGATATGTTGTAGACCAGAGGTTATATCATGCATTCCCATTTAAAGGTGAGAAAAATAGTACATTTTTAGAGTAGAAATACTGTGATGAATGTCAATTTCTCTCTAATTTACTACGGCACGGGAAATATTGTGGGTCCATGTTGCGTTCGCATCCTCCGACAGGTACCCGTGTTTACAAACACTGAAAGAGGTCTATAACATGCCCCGAATTTCTCTGAACGTCTTACATGCTGTTTTGAACGTCGTAATAGAGTGGTGAGAAGGCAGCTGGACTCATCACTTTTGTAGCATTTTGCTACATATTCCTACATCTATCACATCCGAGATTTGTTGTGAGAGTAGAGGAAACATACGAGGGTTGCCGAATGAATTGTGCGTGTATTTGACAGCATTTAACAGACTGCATATGACAGAAAGACCAGCCTTCCACGCCTAAAACCATTAGAAACATATATTAAGTGAATGGCTACTGAATTACAATGTACTTGCAATTAAATGTTTTATAAAGAAAAAAATATTACCTTTGTGGCTTAATGTTAGATCCATATTAATATTATTTTTATTTTTTTGTCAAAAAGATTTCTTTGTGATGTTTGAATAGCAATGTTTCAACAGTCGTTGGACTAAACTTCGAATAGGCGCACGGGATAAACAATATCATGTACGTTGCATCAGAAACATAGTTCCAGGCTTGTCTGTACATCGCGGTTTAACATAGACGTAAATGAGCAGATTAGTTTTAAAAATGATTTTATATAGTAGGGTCCATTTTGAATTAGAATTCTGAACTTCAATTTACAAAATAAGTCAGACCCCTCAGTTTGAAGGATTTTATCAAACAGGACATATAGGAGCCCTCCTAGCCCCCCCCCCCCCATTCTTCTTCTTCTTCTTCTTCTATAAATACAGTCTCTGTCAGATTTGACAATTACGACTGGACTGGCGCATGGTCTTGGTTAGATGTTAGTTGAGTAAAATGTTAGTTAAGAAATAAGGAAAAAGGCAGGAGAGATAGATAGCAGATAAAAGATAAAAGCGGGTTAAAACAGATAGAATTTCTTCACTGCTGGACAAGGTGTACACAGGCCCGTAACTAGGCTGAGGCAGAGGAGGCGACTGCCTCCTCGCTTTTTTGGATGCCTCTTCCGCCTCCTCGCTTTTAGATTTCGCCTCCTCGCTTTTTTTTTTGCTAAAATATTTTACAAGTTTGTAATTCAGATATATTTATGTCTATTACTGGTGAGCGATTTGGTTGAAATATATTGGTATATCATAGGATATGAGAGACTTCCATATTGCTATCATTATTCATTATTATTTGTATTTTTCATCATTAATATAATATTACCCCCCATCCCCTCCAAGCCAACATTCACTGGCGATATGTAACCCCCCCCCCCCCCCCCCCCTCCTCGCTTTTTTGGCCCTGGTTAAGGGGACTGGGTGTACATCAGCAAGCTTCACTTTGAAGTCTTCCAGGCTACTAGCCGATGCAACTGTCTCAGGAAAGGAGTTCCAGAGTGGTATCATGGAAGGGAAGAAGGTGTGTTTATAGTAGTTTGTACGGGTTGGCAGCTGCTTGTATTTCCTGCTATTACCTCTAGTACAAACTGTAGCTGGGATCAGTTGAGTGTCAGGAATCATCACGAGTCGGTGGATTATCCTGTATCCCATGATCACCCGAGCTTTGAGCCCTCTTTGCTCTAATGTCTCCCAGGATA
>CM032659.1:9215783-9271738 GCA_019095985.1 Streblospio benedicti | reverse complement strand
ATGCACTGCACTACCCCATAATTACTGTTAACATCTTTTAGAAACTTAAATATTGTAGAAAATTCAAAGTGATCAAACCTACCTTTCGCCATCTTGGATGATGATAATGTACTACATTACGGTGATCATAATGTACATTACGGTTATCAATGTCGCACTGTGAATATTGTTTGATACTAGTACGTCTTACGTAATGGCGTATATTTTAGCGCATACTAAATTTAGTAGTCTCGATCAACCAGACTCTGTAATGGCGGGGCTCATTTCATGCAATACAGAGACTGGTTGAACGAGGCTATAAATTTAGTAGTTGAGTATCTTCCCGCGCATATTTCGCTTGGCCGTGAAAAGATAAGCTTGAATATGAAGTCAAATATGTAGATATATGACACAAAAACTTGTAATGCATTTCTCTGATATTTTGTTACTAGTACTACTGTTCGCAGTCGGTGAAGGTGAGAGGGCATAAATATTATTTAAGGTGATAACGTGAAGATTAGACATCAACTTATGGCATATGCAGTGGCAGCCATCTTGAATTTGGCGCATATCCAAATCAAAATGAGGAATCTTTTATGAATAGCAATAATTAGATTATTTTAGACTTTATATCTGAACCTATATGAAGAGACCAAACTGATGATTGATCAGACTAATGACTGGCTGATGATGTTGAACAGTGCGATTGATGCTGTATATATATTTTAGCCTTTTTATGCCTAGTTATGGTTGCATGATTGTAATTTGCGCCCTGTTAGTAATAGAATCATATGATCTGGTTGTTTAGTTGTTATGTAATGTGGTTTTGCAGTATCTAAAATAACTGAAACATCTGATAAACCATTTGTTATCGACTTATGATTAAAATCCAAGGTAAACATCTTAAAACTCAGTTCACATTAACTTTATCCTAAAAATGGAACACTAATATTCTTAAATCCATCAACTAAGTATCATAACATTTTGTTTTCTTTTTGTATTTGCAATTCCAGTGTAGATGTTATCTTGGCCATATCTATTTTACTAACATTTCTCTGGGCTATGCTATTTATATTCTTGTACTATGCATAAAAATATAAATAGTATTTGAATAATAATCTAAACACTTAGTTTTTTCTAATATGGTTGGATTATTCACTTTGACGTCAAAAGCTTATATTACCATTCCTATTAATTGAACCTTTTAAAAAGCAAGCATTAATTAGTGGATATATCAACTGAATTCATAACATGTACAATAAACATGATCTAGGACCAAGACAGCAGATGATCTACTTGAAGGTTTTAGTATTGACAATGAGAGAGAAATAAAAATATTACAGTATGCTGATGATACAAGTTTATTCATGAAAGACCTTAATCAAATACCAAAATTTATTGAAGCTATTAACACGTTTTCAAAAGCAGAGTTGCCAAGTATTCCAAAATTTCGGAATCATTCCGAAATATAAAGTCGATTCCGAACATTACGATCGGAATTGAGAAATTCCGAAATTCAGGGGAAATGACCAAATATTTTAAAAACTTGTACTTTTTCCCTTAAAAACATTGATGTTTTTGCTCGATATGGGCGCTGCCATTTTCGAATGTACTCAATTGAACGACATATCGTGTACATGCTTTTACCGGCGCACAAAAATGCACTCGATATGCCATGCCAAAGAAATGTGCGGAGCATTACTTTAGTAACAGCAGGTTAATGATTCGAATTCGCCAATCGGCTGTTGTCGGCTGTTTTGGTGATTGACAGGAGAGACAATATGGCGGATATAACACAATTCTTCATTTCTCAGTTGCGCAGAAAAGATGCGCACTTGTCTTTTTATTTGATTTTGAGAGACACAAAAGTCCATTGGTACTTCGGGTGTATGTTATAAGACCATTTAAAATAGCATTTATTGACATATCATTCAAAATGTGTGTTCTATATAAAATTGATAGCTGTCACGCTGATGGACGTTGGAAAATTAAGTAAATACATCTATTTGAGGCGTGCATTCTTCTTAATAGTGAAGTTCTCAACTTTGCTCCAATCATGGCTGTCTACAAATTTGACCAAGGGCCGGCTTTTGCCCATAATTTCGTCAATTTTCGAGCTAACTAAAATCCGATGACAGATTCGTAATCCTCATTCAAAATTCTATTAGGAATCATATTTGAGGCGTGCATTCTTCATAACATTGAGGTTTGCAGGTATGTATTAATATCAGCCTACATAGAGGTCGTCTGAAAGACCGGTCTTTTGCCAATATCTTCGTCAATTTCAATGCTAACTAAAATCCGACTACAGATTCGTAATCCTCACTCAAAATTCTATTAGAAGAGTACTTTCCATGTATGACATAGGATAAGTGATACGCGAAAATTACCTTAGAAGATCTAAAGTCGTGTTAGTCTTAGTCTACATGACGCCGGAAATAGTAATGAGATTATTGGTATTGATTAATTCTACTGCGCATCACGTCCTGCGCTTCTGGGAAGTGAAGAATTTGAAAAGTAATTATGCTGTTTTTTTTTACTAATTACATTGTTTAATTGCAGGTGTCAGTGTTTTATATTCAGTGATTAATCCTCTTTGCCCGGCAACTGTGCATTAGTGTTGTTGTACGTGCCAGACTTTCTGAGCTATAGCACATTTTGCACATGCCAAGTGCTATTCCAAATCTATAGTCTATTTGACAATGTGTAATTTTGGTAACCAAACGTATTTGGCATCGAGACATGAGAGCGTTTAGCTTGCGTAAACACTCATATCTCCATGCCAAGTACGTTTGGTTCTAATTTTGGGTGTCCATGGACTGCGGGTATGAGTGCACCAGGGAGTTTGGGGGGTATCCTACATTTTTTTGAAAATGTGATGTATTTTTCTGCAATCCGGTAAATAATTTACAGCTAAATTGGGTACTTGAAAGACTTAGTTATTTTTTAAATGTCCAACAAGAATCATTTCATGACTTACAAAACTGTGTACTAGATAATGTAGGTAAAATAAAATAGTTCAAATTAAAAAAACAACACATTTGTCATTGATTTTTCCTTGAATCCTTTTTACGTAGGACGACCATCCAAAACATTGTATTTATTTTTAATCAAATATGTTGAAACCAAGTTAATGACACTTTTATGTACATGTTTACTCTCCGTAGACCATTCTAAGCACAGAACAGTGTTATAAAATAGTCTTATTTAAATATAAGTTAGAAATACACATAAGACGTAAAAATTCAGAAATTTTGGCCTCGGGATTCAGAAATTTCAAAATTTGAGTATTCCAAAATTTCGGAATCATTCCGAAATATGAAGTCGATTCCGATCATTATGATCGGAATTGAGAAATTCAGGGGAAATGACCAAATATAAAAACTTGTACTTTTTCCCTTAAAATACTGATATTTTTGTTCGCATATGGGCGCCGCCATTATCGAATGTACTCGATTGAACTACACATCGTGTATATGCTTTTACCGGCGCACAAAAATGCACTCGATTTAAATGACGTGTCGTAAATAGATTTAGTCTCGAACACGAAGCCCAGGCTGCATGTGCTGTGATTTATCCGGTAGACAGCCTTGATGATTGAGACTACTGCTTGGTGTCATGAAATCACCTGCACCAACACGACTTGTCAACGGTATATGAAAGTAAAAATAATGAGAATATTATCGAAAATTAATTAATTTTTGTGCTCTCCAGTAACGTAATGTTGCAAAATTAAAGGGAGGAATATTAAAAAAAATACAATGATATCACTGTATAGAAAAAGAGTATGCGTCACGCCCGATATTGGGTGATTTTAGTATCAAACATAGTGGTAGATATGACATTGTCATTGTGCATGAGAAATCAAAAGTACACATTGATATGGTGAAAATTCGTCGTGCATACAAGACATATTAAAGACGCATTATTGCGTCGCTTCAGTAGCTGAAGCGAAAGCCTTGTGATCACTTTGTTTCTATGTATCTATGTATGTATGTCTCCGGACAAGCTAGAGCTTTTTACCGTTCCACAGATTTCGTTCAAACTTTAAACTATGAGGTATGAGGCGACACCGAAGTGATTCGATTTTGGGCGCTCTGCCAATTAAATTTTGTTTTCTAGAGCGCTTTTATGACATTTTTAATGATATTCAATGCCAGTATGTCAAATGACTTATGGGTCATTGTCATGCGTATAATTATGACTTAAGTCTACTGGTAATAACGTTGAGCGTAGTACTCAAAGCGGTCCCAATTAAACTACAATAAATCACAGAATTATTGCATCAAAAATCATATTAACAAAAGCTGTTTCATTTGTCCATATGCATCTTATTCAGCCAGCAAAGAAAAAATCAATATTTCAACCAAGCACCAAAATTGATTATTGGATTTGAAACTAATATTGATTATCATCTTATTATCCAGTACTATTGTATGGCAACACAAATAGCTTTATGCTGGATATATTGATTCTGATTCATTCTGATGTTTTCTCTTCAAATTCATAGATTTCTTGATTGTAAAAGTATACATTTTTTCAATATATTATCTTAATTGTCCATAAGTCAACGTCATTCTAGCGACGCAGTGTTCTTTGAACACTTTTGATCTAGTTATTGATGTACACGCCTGACCTTCCAAGGTAATGTGCATTTGCACATCCCGTGTGCTCTTTCAACTCTACATGCATGACTATGGGGTGGGGGGAGAGTGCTCTTGTGGCAGGGGTTAGGGGGGGGTATCCCAAATTTTTTCTTTTAAAAAATGTGATGCATTCTTCTGCAATCCAGTGTATAATTTACAGCAAAATTAGAATAGTCTTTTTTTCAAATGTCCAACAGCATTCATTTCATCACTTTTAAAACCGTGTCTGACATTTGTCATTGAGTTTTCCTTACTTTGAACGCGAAAAGTAGGACGACCATCATCCATACCGGCCCTTGTATTTTTTTTAATCAAATATGTTGAAACCAAGTTAATTGCACTTTTATGTGCATTTTTACTGTCCATTCACCCTTCTAAACACAGAACAGTGTTATAAAATAGTCTTATTTAAATATAAGTTAAAAATAAATAATAAACGTTAGATTTAGAAATTTTGACCCAAATTCAGAAATTTTGGCCTCGGGATTCAGAAACTTCAAAATTTGAGGTTGGCAACTTTGCCATTCCCCCGGCAAAACAAAACAATCATCAGATAGACTGGGAGGAAGTGAGTGTACTGGATAGGGAAAATTGGAGAACAAGAACCATCAGGTATTTATAAACATATGAGGTCAGAAGCAGGTCATGAATGAATTTTTCAACTCTCTCACGTGTATGACCCGATTTTCGGCATTGGAAATCGTGCTAAGTGACCTGGACATGCGCAGAGAACGTTTTGAAAATGGTGACAGAAGTTGCGAAACTGTCAACAGTAAAGTTTGTTTTGTGTTGTGTATAGATGAACTAAATAAATAATGTATATATTCATGATTTTATTTTTAGAGTTTAGTTGGTAGGGTATGGCCTGATCACGTATTAGATTTAGTCTGGGACTTACCTTGTCACATTGTTACTTGTAGTAATGTGCTCCGCGCTTGAGAATAATCCAGCCTTTATTAGTTTGGTCTATGTTGCTTCAATTAGATATTTACCTTTGATTCTTAAACGCTTCGTATCGAGGCTGTGCTGTACCGGGACCCTACTTTTCACACCATGTCAAAAAGACAATCAAACATAAGCAATTTTTTTAACCCATAGTCTACGGCCAATTTCATTGGTTAAACAGAAAAATACTAGCCAAAATTGACAGGTAACATTAGATCACATTATTTTATTCTCTTATGAAAATATTAAATGATCATTCTCTGATTTTTTCATTCATCTCAAAGGAGATTTGAGCATTAATCAACCAATTTGTGTGGTGGTAGATCTATTAGCTTTCTCGTAGACTAAGTCCAAGTTGTATATATGGTGATGGGGCTTGCATAAAAACATTCAATTATTATTCTCCTCTGATTTCTCATGATTCATGTTCTTGGAGCCATGTGACAATGAGCCAGAGATGCTCAGTCTTGATTATGACTCTGATTTTGAGGAAGATGATATGGATCTCGATGATCTTAACAACAATTGAATTTCAGAAGTGTAATTTTGTTCACCCTCACCCTCACCATTTATTCCAAAACCTCTGCCTTAATTAAGTGATCACACCAATTCAAGCAAATCTGAATTGGAGCAAAGATCTTCCAAGGTATATGAAGATTATCAGTTGTTGTCAAGATCATTTCAGTGAATGAGTAATCAAGATAACCAAGATGTAAATCACAATATATATAATGCATGTAATAAAATGTTTGATTGTGTTTGGCTATGATTTTTACTTTAAAGTACGCTAAATTCAACCTCAGATCGCCTAATTTCTTCTACCTTCCCAAAAGATACCACATAACACAACAATGTCTTCGCAGAGTTTAAGGTCAGAGTCCAGACTTACTTGTCTGCAGTTCCACTTCTTATGCCTGCTATTAGATATTGATAAACTCCTTCACAAAATTTCAATTTCAAAATTATTCTTCAATCCTTTCAGTTATATAATAATTTTGGTGGCCAAATTTATTTTGATAGTCAGTTCATAATTTTTATGGTAATATTTGAATTCTGTATCTCAATAAACCTGCATGTTTGATTCCGAAATCGTTCACTCTCAAATAGTTAAAAGTTATTCAAACTCGATCATTCTATCCTCATAGTGGCGGCCACCTGGAATTGGCTTACATCAAATTAGTGAGCTATATTTTGATGAAATAATTAGAAAGTTCTCTGTGTTGCATCCAGTAAATATATAAAAGGTAAATAAAGTTAATAAAGTTAGTTAAGATGCTTTGAAAATTTTAATTTTGATTTCAAAATATTTTGCCCTAAGCTGATTTGGACCTGATGAAGCCTGGATAAGGCGAAATATTGTGAAATTAGAATTAAAAATTTCAAAGCTAACTTTATTTACCTTTTATATATTTTCATGAGTAATTTTGATTGTGACTCAGCAAACTTCAAATCATTATTCTATCATTAATAGTTAACACATTAAAGATAATCTAAAATTTGTACCACACCTGAGGCGGTCACTTTGGATTTTGTCTATGCCTAGTTGGTCAACTTTGTTTCAATTAGGATATTTGGATTCTATGACCACACAAACCTACATCTAGATACCAAAATCAGGCTTCTATCATTGATACTTAAAAAGTTACGGAGAATCTCAGATTTCAAACACTCCTGTGGCGGCCACCTTGTATTGTGCATATATTGAGGTGATCAATCTTATTCTAATGAATATACAGTAAAAGTCCCCAACAACGAAGCAGAGGTCAACGGAAAATACTAGCAACGGAAGGTATTGCTGTGCATTAACATTTTCCCTTATATAGATAAGTAATATTTGGAGTGATCAATAGAATGTCATTAGCAACGGACAACGGAAGGCATTTTAGACTAAAAACAACGGAATTTCTTTCTTCTGTGAGCCATTTTTCTCGCTATCGCACGTGGTTTCGTTATGTCGTAACAAAGACGTAAACATTCTAATCGGCCAATCACAGCGCATTCCGATATGAGACTCGGACTCAGTTGTAGCAGGTGCGCGGTGATATTTAAATCACACCCTGTATTTTGCGCATGCGCCTTGTATACCGGAAAATCCATATCGGAAAAAAAAACCATAGGTAAAATCAAATAGTAATCTAAGATTATGGACGATATACTAAAGAAAATCTTTGTTAGAAGATGCTAACATACTAAATATTCGTGTATCAGAGAACTGCTATCAATAAACGGAGAATGCATTCGTTGTATCAAGCAGGATTCAGTAAGTAAGCTTGTGACTGAGCGATAATGGATGCCAATGTTACATGTGAATATTATGTTCAGATGACTAATCAACGGAAACACCCTCCAACGGAAGAAAATTGGACTGCAAAGTGGGTTCCGTTGTTGAGGAGATTTACTGTATTTGAATTCCTCAACATCTACAACCTACCCCTAGACACCAAAATCATAATTCCATCACAAATATCAAGAAAGATATGCACAATATGAGATTTTGACCTTTCGTTGCAAGTCAGTGTCTGTTGAAATATCTGTTTAAAGAGTATTATTTTTTATCTATTAGTCTATTTGGCGGGTTACTTTTCAATTGTACTCACCAAAACTTGATAGAAAAGGCAATTGCCAAAGTGGTAGGTGCAAATTGAAGCCCACTCGCCAAATGGTTTAAGCACGAGGTTTTGGCTAGTGGCGAGTGTGAGAGGAATTCCCTGTATTGGAATAAATTGACAGAACAGAGTTGACTGTATTATTGTTGATTCTAATTCAGAAACTGTCATTCTGACTAACTATAAATGTTAAATCACTTCAACGTATAACAATGTATAATGATAGATAAAATTTCCTTTTTTTCCAGGTCAAAAATGCATTTTTGTGAAGGTTGTGGATAAAGGCCGAGGCATGTCCAGTAAATGTGATCATGTTAAAACTGCTTCCGTATCTCAATCAGCTACACTTGAAGATTGTCTTGAAGCTGCTCAATTAGAAGTAGGCACATTGACTACTGTCAATTGGCGAGCAGATATTAACAGTTGTGACTTCAAAAAATGTGCTAATGGGTTTGATCTGAAGCTGAATGACACTCATGGTGGACATGATGTCTATTCCTTCTTATGCTACTCAGGTATGTCACAATACTGTAGAATCACAATTCATATAATAATGCAAATAAAACTTCTGCATCTGAATTTTTACAAGTACAATTATTAATATACAGAGATGTGAACTTGCGTTTTTTTTTGCTGTATTTTTACGATTTTTAACCCTGGAAAATTCATTTCGTCCAGGATATGATTTTATTTTTTGAACAAAAAGTAGGCCGACCATCTTTTTGTGTAGGACTAATAAGATTTAGAAGATTGCAATAATATCTGGGTCGGGGTCGATCTGTGTAACTAAGACGCGTATTTGTGGTTTGTTGAAACTAAGTTAAATACACTTTTATGTACATTTTTACTCTCCATTGACTATTCTAAACACTGAACACTCTTATAAAATAGTTTATTTGAATATTAGTTAAAAATACACATTAAACGGGAAGATACTGAAATTTTGGCCTCGGAATACTGAAATTTCACAGAGAGAGGTTGGCAGGTCTGAATTCCTCATTCATTATCACCCATCTAATTGGACACAAAGCCATCGGCAGTGCTGCATGTGCAACTTGATTTATTTAACCGACTGATGCTCTTACATTTTTAAGATGGCTGCGCCCATAATTTCAATGAAATGGCAAATGTTATGGAAAAAATTAAAATTTTTGAATAGAGGACAACCTCTATGATCTGAAAAGAGTTGGGATGCTAGTTGGGTATTCCAGGGTTCGCACACCCCGGGAAAACGCTGGAAAACCCGGGAATTTGATTTTCAGCAAATATGACCCGGGAATACCCCGGGAATTTGACCATGTCCGGGAAAGTCTTTGAAAACGAGTAAATTGAACAAAAAGTAATAAAATCCCGTGTCATTTCCTTTGTTTATGTAACGAACTCGATTTGCCAAAGTGATTTATATGCACCGCTTTCGTTTTCTACTGCACCTCGCAAACGAAGCGCCACCACAGGCACCTACTGATACTATTGTGCAATATGTGGCGAACTCAATTTGAACGGCTTCCTATAAAAAGACGTATGCACCGCCTAGGAGGCGAATTCTGTTAGTTGCTCGGCGCCATAAATTAGTTATACACCAGTTTCGTTTTCTATTCCACCAGTCGAAGTGGCACGTCCACCGGCACTTTGGTGTCAGACCTGGCTTCAGATATTTCTCAGAAATGTTTAACAATTGTTTTAACTATTATGAATTGAGGACGTGTCTGTGTTTTTCGATGATGAAGAACGGATGCAGGTAAAGTATATAACAATTTATTGACAATAAGATGGGTGAAGTTTATGTAGTTTGAAAGACAAAAATGTGTGATAATGTGAGCGAAAATGAAAGCAAATTCAAATGGGCTGGTGTCAGTGAATTAGACATAAACACGGGGCCACCACGGCACCAGGGCAACCTCAGAAAGAATTGCAGTAAAATTCAGAAAATATAGTATATATGTGTATGAAATTTTGAAATTTTCATAGTTGTCGCCTGATGGTCAGAAAATCAAACATTGTCAATTTAAAAAAGGCATCTCCGGTTTGGGGGTATACTAATTCGCAATTTGTACTGTAGTCGTGTTTCCCAACAAGTTCAGCTTTATCATGATACATAAATCTTTGACGAAAATGTATGTTTTATAATTTACTGGTAAATAATTTTCTTATTGCCGGCATGAAATAGTACGAGACGCAACAAATCACTGCGTTCCCGGTGATCCGAACAGGACTTCTTTAGCAATGGAAATATGGTACTTTATTTCAAAACGTATGAGAAATTGGGAATGGAGTTTTTTTAAAGTTGAAATGGTTTCTTCGCAAAATTTTGCTCAAAAATGATCGAAATATGTGCATTTTAACTCTAAGCTTGTCACAATACGAACAACGTGTGATGATCCTGTATGCAAGGGGTTGGAAAGTTATTTCGAGCAATAAAAACGGGTTCGATCTTTGTTGTTTTTACTGTAGCTCGTGTTGTACAAAGATTATTCTTAAGTCTAAAATATTGGGAATTTCAACATGCCTATTTGTCTAGGGGTATAAAATCGCCTGTACTTTCTCATTTTCACCATTAGGTGTTCACTTTATCTTTGTTTAGAAACTTATTTAAACTCAAGTCGGAAGCAATCGCCGCTTCGAATTTGACAGGTAGGCATCCGATTCAAAACTGCGTAGTATCACATCTTATACTAATCGTAGTAACGTTTTATCATACTAATTTAGTACTAGTATTTCATACTAATTTATTTTTACTCACAATATTTAGTTCCATAAGCTGCTTCAAACTTCACGATATTGTGTGCCAGCCACACATCTTTCACCTGTTCCGAGTACGATTGGAAATGCATATTGTTTCGTAAGAAAAACTAGTTAATGGACGTCCACATTTGATGAGTAGTTTCCCAATCCCCTTATTTGTGATACAGCATGCAATTTAAAATCCGATGATTTATGTGAGAGAAATAATATATGATTTCCTAACATTGAATATGAAATGTGTATGACGCCATGTTACCTTCATGCATAAATTAAGATAGCAGGTGTCTGGGTTTCCCACAAATAGCCTTGCGCAGTGCTGTGTCTGATTCACGACAGCGCTTGATGATGAAGGATGATGCACATTTTAGCTGTTGTCAAATAGGTTTTTTGGCAATTGGATGTAAGGAATACCGCATCCTCAAGGCAAAACTATTATGGGTTATAACACTGTGTGGAGTCTAGTTTATATTCTTATTAAGTCTTACATACAAAGATGCAGTCCAGATGTATCGAACGGTGTAACACATGTCAGGGTTTATCGCAAGGAAATACTTGATCCAGTTTTAATGTTCACAGCAAAATGCTTTTAGCTGGATCACGCCGGTTATTTATGTAGCAAGGGAACACATTGTTCCTATGTGCGCTTTGAATGGTACTGCACCAGTCTATGCGTAATAATCTTGCGTGTGGATGCAATAAGAAATATTGCGTCTGTTTTTATTGCTATTTATAAGTATATAGTATATACTAAACTGCATCGCCGGTTTACAGGAATCTCATGTACACTGCACATGTATGTGTTGTAATATATTCAGTGTCACTATCTACCCGTGGGTGAAGCAGTATCTTTTAAGCGGTGAATATTTGCAGGGCTAAAATTGTGTCAAATGCAAAATCATTATTCATTTTTCTTACTTTGCAATGTAATATCGCACATTCAACGTCACTGAACATTTCAGAAGTGAGCCTTTTAATTGGTTGGACTTGAATCAACTTCCACAAATATTAAGGTGGTTGAATCACATCTATACACGCAGGCTCACCTCTCATTACAAGGACATTTGGGGACTGAAACTATGTTAGATCATCAGATAGTCATGCTGTTCAAATTATGTCATTGAACTTCAGCATTTAGTGTTTAACCATTTCCTTTGCGTTGCTGTGTAGCCTGTCCTGAGGGTTCTCAGAGTGGTGACTGTGAGCTGTGCACTAACTGCCAGTACGAGGACAATGGAGGGAAGTGGTGCAGCAAGGACGGTGTGTGCTCCACAAGCTGTTTGGACGGCAGATTGGGCTACAAGTGCGACCGTGAGTGATTGCTGGCCAATTTTCATTACTTCACATTTTAATCATGCTCTTAAAATATCTTTACAGCTCAGACAGCACAGTAATTGGTCGTTTGGTCGTCAGAGACTACCTACATTTTGTGAGGACGACTTAGACTTAAAGCTGACAAGTCCGAACAGGCGACCCACATTGCATGTTTTTGATAGTGTTGTATATTTTTTGCACGACCCAGAATATCCCCTGGGCGACCTACGATTTGAGGTCGTCTGGTTGGGCAACCTAAGTTTATGACTTACTGTGCTGTCTGCAGTTATGTAAATAGATTGTAATACGGTCAGAGTACCCTTTATACCATGGTATGGGTAGGCTTTGTTTAGTATATTTGTAAAAGGGACTAAAAAGGGCTGTAATGTATATTATTTGCTAAATATGTTAACCCTTTGACGGTCGGAAAGGCATTTATGCCTTAATGCATGCCTTAAAATAAGCCTAAAACATACGTTTTTCAAACCCTCGTATCTATCAAAGTGTTGGCAACATGCATCGTACAGGACCACGTGGTGACTCAAAATCGCCTACTCCATTCATTAGCTATCACCTTATTACGATATAAACCAATTTTTATAGTAAATAATATATTTTCTTTAAAGAAGACATACTTAGAGATGAAATACCAGTTTTCGGTACTCAACTTTGACCACTAAATCTAATTATTTGTCGTCAGAAACCGCCATCGGTTTTGGTGTCAAAAGATCGGGCGTCCATTTTCCTATCTGTTTGTAAACATCTCATTAGCATGCGGTGAACCCTGACCTCACAAAAATAATTTATTCCTTCATTATATTTCGTTTGTTTACGGCCATTTCCGAGGCTGTAGCCTCTGCCAACAGCGTTTAACAAGCATAGTAGCGTTGCAAAACACGCATGATGGGGCAAGGCTACACAAGTGTTTCCGATGACGACTTTGCTATGGTAAGCGGGAAGGAACATAGACTGAAAATATTTCTCTGTAAAATGTCAATTTTAACAATAATGATGAAACGGAAGCATTTATAAAATCCACCACTGTTTGGTGGATACGATGTAGAAGCATCGTCATCTTTCTCAGGACCATGTCTAGCCTGTGCATTACGTCATAGCGGGAGATTTGAAACAATGTCAAGTGCGACACGAAAAATTAGCAAGCCGGTAAGAAGCATCAAGAAAATCCTTAGTTTTGTGAATTAAAATTGGTTCTGATAATAATTTCTTTTGTTCCATAACGTCTAGCATGCCTTTCTGCGTTGATTGATAGTTTAAATAAGTCATTACACAACAGAGTCATGCGATAATACCAAACCGCCTGGGCCTGTCAAATGACATTGTTTTGAATCGAGAATCGAAATCTCGGATGGTTATAATTAAGATTTCTTTCAAAAAGTATAATAATATGAGTTGTTAGTGTGAAAATAAGAATCTAAATCGCATTTCATGTCTCCTGTGTAAGTATAATACTATTTGGACTCTTCAGTATACCTGTAGAACTCGCAGTATCTACGACAATAAAATCTGAAAATCAATGACTTTGTGTGATGTGAAAGTACGTCACACGTCCAAAATACCGCGACCGTCAAAGAGTTAATTAAATTGCATATTAATATCATGTCACAATGGTAAAATAATTCAAATCTATTCACATGAAAAATAAATCATAATGTAAACATAACTAAATCCAGCATCCATGAGCCCCCTCCCTGCCTCCCTCTTTTTATAGATAGAATAGAAGACAAATGTGAGACTTACATGCGGGTCTGTACCTGACCTGTAAGGAGGATGACACACTTCTAACAATTTCTTTTTTCATATATTTTGATCATAAAAGATAATTTATTTGGTTTAAAATGCAAAAATGACCACCAAGTTGTCCTGATTGTTGTGCACATATAATTTGGAGTGTGTACTTCTTCTGGTTGAAAAGCATTATTCATACAAAAAAGCTGCCTTAGCCATTTATACAGATAGGTGAGCGTGCTTATATGATGCTTTAAATTAAAGCGGCATCAAAGATTATCAAAGCTTGATGAAAGCATCAGGGTCGTGATAGATCTTGGGAAAGCTTTTAGTATAGTCGCTAAGAGCGCTTAACATCTTAAACTGGTTAAAATTGTTGGGAGCTCTGTCGCAAATTGATGAAAGGACCAAGAGGGTATCAAAGCTTAAAGCATAACAAAGCTCAGAAAATCTGGACTCAAAGCATAGGAAAACTTAATAGCGCTAGGTTCAAAGCTAGGACCCCAGTCTATAGCCTTATATATGCTATCACAGATGTGAATTCACGGGAAAACCCCGTAAAATTATGTTTTTTTAGGTCTGAATTACGTCTGGGCTGTAGGTTTATTATGGGATTCCGATAGTTTCATGGAAAATATGTACTTTTCCTGGAAATATTGAGTCCGCGGCCCATTTGATAGACATTGACCCTGTTTTGCTGTTCAATGTGATCTCGATTTCATAAAACTGAAAATGGCTTTGGCTGGATCATGCTGGTAATTAATGTTGCGCGTGGAAAACATGTTTTTACGCTGTTATATTTGCGTTGCAATAAATACATGTATAGTTGGGTGCTGATCACTGCATTTGCAAATATGGCTTCTGCTTTAACAGTTTAACAAATTTTTACTTGAATTATTTCATTTTACAAGATAAACAGCGATTATCAGGAGTCATAAAATGCATTTGTACCATGGACGTGTGATTTATAATACTTGATGGCAGTTATAACCCAACTGTGTCAGTGTCAAAGTGTTCTGCTCTTCACAAAAAGATATTGAATCACAACTTAGTGTACAGTGCCAGTGGCAGTGTCAGATTTGGGGTAGGGGTGGGGTTTAGGGTTGTTACAACTTCGAGGTGTACATATAAAAGGGTTGGCTTTTAAGCCCTTGAGGTCCCAAGTGTGACCTAGAAAACTAGCCAATCAGGGAAATCCTCTCACAAAATTGGAGAAGAATTTGACCTGTCAATTTTCTTTGACTACTCCTCATTAATATGCATAAGTACTAAAGCCAACTAAATCATCCTTGGCATTACACAATCCATTTAAAAGATTTCCTTACCTTCATTTTCATAAACTTGCAATATACTGTCCAATTTTTAGCTTTTAGTAAAAATAGTTTTCAAATATTCTCTTAAAAACCATCACTGTTTTAAAATTAATGAGCAGAAAATATGCAAAACGCAACAACCAATGAGAGCTCACGAAAGGTACATGTAGTTCAAATACAGGTTGATTATACCTAATGCATTATGCATATTTTGACCTAAATACTAAGAATTTGTAGGTCCATAGAGGTTCCCGGGGAGGTTCCTGCCAGACCAGGAACTGATATTACATAGAGTGTTTTTTTCTTGATGATTCATCAAGTATCAGATGCAAATCTTGAGGTATATTTTATTTCAGGATATGATGGGGAAGAAGTTGGCTGTTTCAAAGACTTTGGTATTGATAATATAACTGATGAGATAATACCTCCTCCATCTGACCTGAGTAATGGAAAATGCTTTGAAGAATGCTCTCAAAAAGCAAGTATAACTTTTTTTTTATAATTCATGCCTGTACATTAACTTTTATGATGGCTAGCAGCGTGCTATTTCACACTCTCATGCTGCCAAGATTCTAGCTAAGGGTGCATTCATTATTTAAATGTTGGGGGGGGCGGGGGTGAAATCTCAAAATGGTGACTTCAAAATTCAATGACCCCCCGCCCTTTTTTTATTGTGACAAGATTTTTATGACCCCCCTTTTGGGTCAACTATAAATTTGATGCACCCCTCCTCCATCTCCAAAGCTTCAACTCAGAGATGGAAAAGAAAATAGAAACAGCTTTTATCTAGTTTAAACAAATTTTTTAACACATAATAGTTTGAAATTGATGTTTATGTCTCGTTAACAGAAAAAGATTACAACGTGTGACTTCCACATATAACATCACGCTCGATATCATATGTGTTGTTTCAATTGACGAACTTACTACATAAAACAGAAAAAATTCACTAAGTCCTATAATCAATGTATGCTTTTTGATGATGTTGCGGCCAGATCTAGTAGATTGAAACCTTGTTGTCCTGCGCTGTGTATTGTTTCGGGTTCAGGGTTCAGATCAGTTTCTTCATCTGAGGAACTTTCCTCTGATTCTTCATCTCATTCTTCACTACCTCTGCCAGAACACTGCCAGAACCACTGCTGTAGGGGTCGTGCATAGGTGAGCAATTATTGTACTGATTTTATCTTTTTTATTTCTTGTCATAGGCAGCCCATAATGTTCAAGATACTAGTATTTATGGAGTTCAGGTAGCAGAAGTTTCCCAAGGCCTCCTGTCTCAAACAAAGTCTTCCAGTCATAGTCATTGAACTCTTTGTTTCTGTTCTTGTCAGCCTCTTCCTGTCTATGCAAGCTGCGTATTGCTTGCATAAATTTCAGATTTTGGAAATGTTTTAAGGGGACTGTGAACTCTTTTCTTACGATTTTATTAAACTTTGATTTTCTCACTCATTATTGCTTCAATTCTTACAAATTACACCTTATTTTATAGATAATTATCTAATCTAATGACACAACATGTTTTGAACTGTATAGATTGATGAAAAAAAATTTATAAAGCAATTAATGAAAAAATGACAACTTTGCCTGCGAAGCATATAACTGATAGTAAAACATCGAAATGACCAAAATCACTATTCAGTTACAAAATTTGTATATTTATCTAGAAAACATTGCCTCAATTTTTTTTTATATTTTTCCTATTTATCATTTTACATGCATTTTAAGTTTTAAAACCACCTATTTTCCAAATTTTCTTGCAAATCAATACAAAAACGTTCATCAACGAAATAAAAAAATCAAAATCCCTAGTAAGGTTTTCTTCAGAATGCATATATCTTCAAATATATACACGTTTGTGAAAATTTGATTTCATGGTTAAGGAGAAATATAAAAAGAAAAATTCATCCACTATGCAAACTTAGTTTTGAGAAAATGGGCTTTAAACATGGCCTATCAATATATATTGATAGTAGTTGCTGTCTATAAAATGTATCATATAAGAAAAACTATTGATGATAAAAGGTTCATTTTAAAAAGATGTTGTTCTTTATCATTTATAGCATACAAAACATTGAAAATGTAAAAATTTAATTTTTAGCCCATATAACCTTATAAGTCTACAAAGAATGAGTCATTGTTTTTCACTCCAATTTGGTCTTTACAAAATGCGTTGTAATGGGAAAACTATTGAAGATAAAAGGTTCATTTCAAAACATGTTGTTCTTCATACTTTAAAGTATAATAAATATTTAAAAGCTGAAAATAGAATATTTTTCCCTTAAAGAGTTCACAGTACCCTTAAATATCTTCTCACAAGTTTCATATACATAGCATATTGGTCACAGAATTGCTTAATGTCATCACCTGATTTGTCTAAATTCAATTCCCCACTAGCAAATTTGATTTTATACCTGCCATTGGATTGAAGTCGTCAATTGCCCTTGGTGTTTCATCTGCAGGGTTATCATGAACATTGGGGTATGCAGCGTTTGTATCTGGCATGTGTCTTGGGATTCTTTCCAGCTTTGGTCCTATCCATCCTTACGAACATGTTTCACACTCAGTACCGGTTTTATGAATACATTCACCCTTTAAGAATTCCATGTACAATTCAGGCACGGCCTAATGTAGAGTTCATTCCCGCAAAGTCCCGGAAATATTTTCAGAAAAGAGCGTTATTATTTCATGATGCCACGCCCACTTCCACCAACGTAATTATAAGAGAATGTGGCTAACGGACTAGTCCCTTTTCACCAGTTAAGTACCGTGAACCTCGTTTTCGAATGTAAATATTACCTTATATGGTCATAGGTTTTGAGAGGTTTGGAAGCATTTTCCTGCCATATCAAAGCACATATTACACCAACAATAACATCCAGACATACCTACATAAAATATCTTTATTATACAATTGAATTGGAATAGATATGTTCTATATTTTGGCGACAGAATGCAGGAGAACCTTCGAATCGACGGTGTTTAACGTTTTATCAACCAATGACTATATATTCAACGGGTTATCGGATTGGCTAGGAACCTGATACAGGGACCCGATATGGAAATCCATATCGGGTCTAGACCCGATACAGCTTTTTGGCCTGACTACTTTTTTCCTATTTCACAAACAATCATTTCTTCTGGGAGGGGGGTACTTGGTATTGGCCAATTGGTCACTGTTCATTTTTATGCTCTCCCCAACACAATACAAAACAATAATAACAGCAATAATAAATATAAGAATACAAATGTTAAAAAAGAATCTATGCTTTTATTACAAACACTACGTCAATGACACTTCTATGTGAAAGTATACAATGTACTAACACAATAAACTACGAACTACAAAGGATCACGTACAAAGGATCACGTAATCCGTGCAAGGGGGTTCAGAGAAATGCGGTGTGCATTATTGTTTGAACGGTTGACGTTTGAAAGAACACGTCAAGGGCACTGTGATTTACGCTGGTCCCTCTGTATTCTAGGAAGCCTATTGTAAACAAGCCAGATATTTCATTGACGGTCTGAATATTCTGGTCATTTTAGCATATACATGTACCCTTAGTACGTATATAATGCGTCTAACAAAATAGATGGTTATAAAAGTGCCATGGGATCATTCAAATCACCTGGATATGCAACCCAATTGACGTTATCAGGCTGGGAAGATTCGAATCGGCAGTCTGCATGTAGACTATTAGTGTATTCATGTGCGTTTTGAAACTTGGCTTATTTATGATTATCTGTTCATCAACTGCATTATATATTAGAAACATTGCGTATTTGTGACATTGGTTGATAAATAAAGAATGCAGTTTGAATATGAATTGTGCATTTATCATCTTTGGCGCATCAGACTTGCCAAAAGGAACGTCTGAATACGTACGGTGTTTAACAGTTTTGTATACAATTTCATCATTTAAGGTCGACGGTGTTTAACGTATATATATGCGCATATCGTGGATGTTTGTGATAAATGAAGTGACTAACAATGGGTATTGAATGAAAAAGTACTTATGACTAAATCTTTTATCCTGTAGATATAGTTTTAATGAAGTAATGCTTCATTATGATAGACTGCCTCAGGTTTCATGTGGGAGGCCAACTCCGATAAAATTAATGCTCAAATATTACAGGATTTGTATTGAATAATGCTGTCAATAAAGAGAGTTGTATGGAAAAGTATTTCATGGTAATTTGCTTATTAATATATAACCATAGATTTTATAAATTAACGCATTAAAATATTCATAATATTCGAACGTGTTTTACCTTGGAGTACAGTGATACATGACCCCGGGTACATGACAGACTAGAATCTAACCATTTTTGTGTTGTCCCGTTTGACAAACTCAGAGTGTTTTGAACTAAATATGTTATTTGAAAAGAAGAACATTGACTATGGCATCAGTATCTAAAGTACTTCACTTACTTTCTGCACTTTTCAAGATAGCACTTGATGCTGTCAATATTTCTTGGAAGACGTCATTATCGACGCACTTTCACTAACGTTCATGCCCAGTACCCCACCCTCTGACCTAGATCTAGTTCTAACGCACTTAACGACATTAGAATTTATATTCATTGCTCTTTTTTCTTTTGTATATTTATGATGAAATGTCAAATAATGTTATTAATTATCACTGATTTTTATTGGTATTTTAGAGTGGTATCATATCTAGCTGCTAAACCCCAATGCAGCTGATGCTAACGTATTTTTTACGTAAATGACAAATCTCTTTTAATAAAAGTATCTATAATCTTGAAGATTATTTATTTTTGAATGAAAGAGTGTCGTAATAATTGTATTTTTGTATGTAAGTTAATAGGAAAATGCTTCCAAAGATCTCCAAACCTATGACCATATAAGGTAATGTTTACATTCGAAAGCGAGATTCACGGTACTTACAAATAGTGTCGGGGGGTGGGATGGGGGTGTTGCTTTTGTACGTCATTGATTCAAATTAACTCCCACGCAGTCCAGACTAACTTCTTAAAACCAGAAACATTGTATTTGCACGTTTCATAGGACGTGTTCTAAATTTAGAATACCCAGGGTCGCCCATATGTGCTAGATAGGCCAAACCCACAAACAAATGTGACTACCGATGATAGTCACTCTTATTTACAAAATAATACTACAGAAATGTCTTTTTAAACGTCTGCAGTTTATTGCTTAACGTATATCATTTGCCTTGCATTGAAGCGGCTAGATTACCAATACATGAAATATCTACAACTTACAGGTAAGGTACCTGTTAGACGGATATAAATCGAAGTAAATGCACACATATCATATATATATAAAAGATGCATGTTTGCATTTAAAATATCCTATGATGGATTTAAAATAATTGATTAATATGTATACATAAGCAGCTGCTTAAGGCCCAAACCCCTCAAATTATGTCTTGATTATGTGCAGAAAATATACAAAAGCGATTTTAATAAAATATTAGGCACTATGGGAATACCAGCAGAGGAACACAGGCACAAAAATCCAGCCTCGGAAGTTTACATTCTTGCAGTATCAACATCTTTTGTACAATTCGCATTTTACGGACAGATGTTTGGTTTGTGTCTTCTAAAATGGATATTTGATAACAATTCAAATGTCGGATCACAGATAAGGTGTTTGACAGCAGTCTCATGAAAGCTGGGCTCCGTATATTGTGTGTTTCTTTGAAAACAATAAAATGTGGTGTCAACTAATCATTCCAGATATTTTGCCGATCCCGGGATTAAACAACCAATGTTTTAAAACGTTTTCACTCAGAAATGTTGTAAGTAAACATCTATTATGCATTGAATCGGATTCAGTAGTAAATTTTACATAGGTGAATGAAGAAATACGCAGTTTTATAAGCTCCACAACCTTAAATATTGAACTATTCCGTTTTGATAAACGTACATTCTCAGACATACCACGGATTTCAAGTGGCAACGTTCAGCGGGATAATGACAGCTAGTATTCTCATTAAACTGTTAAACGTACCTTGACATTTCTATGTTAATTTTGAGAAATAGAAGTATCACTGTTTTTATTTGTGTAATTGTAAGTGACCACGTTTATCAACATTACGTGTGACCTAGTTATCTGAACGAGATGTACGTCATTCGTTAAAAAACAGGGGTCATATATTGCGTTTTGCTGAATTTTCGTGATGAATTTCTGGCTGAATTCTGAGTTGAGTTCATAGCCTACATACCTTGTGTTTGCATTTAGTCTTATCCATGATGGATTTAAAATAATTGATTATAAATCTACTGAAACAAAAAATAACAGTATGTTGCATTAAAGTTTATCTGGAAATATTATTTTTCTTTTGAATATTGAATCACTATGCGCTCACCATGTCAGGTTTTTGTAAGTTTACATTTTTATGACAATGTCCAAATATATTATTCAAATGAGAGAAGTAATGCTCAGCAGCCTGCTGGCCCGTGCTATGACTTGTCATTATTATATTATTCATTTAGACTGAGGTTTTCAATTTCAATTGAACTCGTACCATCAAATCTTTTGAAATATTCCCAGTTAATAGTGGCACCATCAACAATGGCATCTCCGATTGCTGAGTTTGTTCTCTCAGCTTCATCTTGACCGCTGTCACCGTTTGCTTTGTGTATGCGAATCCTGTAGTCATAGTTTTCCATTCTTGCCAGTTCAGCATATCTGAAGATTTGAAACACCAACCCCAGGTCCCCCCATCTGTCATATGAGCTATTCGAGGTCTTATGTAAGGAATGCCTGAATTATTTATACGTCTTTTGACCAATGAAACAGCACACAGTTTTCTTGTGTGTTTATTTTCTGCATGCGGGTAAGCAACTGTCATGGTGGTGACGAAGTGTTAACTTTTTGTGGGAAAATCCTATATTAGTCATCCCCCATACCTCATCTCATATCACGCATGCTGGATTACACAGTAAAGCAATTAGCAAACTACTCATCAAATGTGGACATCGGAAAGCTAGAGCAACTGTGACAGTTTTTGACATGCGACAGTTCTCGACAGGGTACCTTTATCATGCCATTGTGTAATTCTATCACTGTATATAGAATTTAGTTTCAGCCACTAGGTCATGACCTTTTGACCTCTGGTGATGTCTATAATGACTTGATGACATAAATAATGAAATAAACATATTCTACAAAACTATACCTTTCCAATGATACCCTATTTGCATACAAAAACTAATTTTAAACATACAGAAATTAGCTTTATATTTCCCCTACCCCTAATTTTGACATATCGCGAAATCTTCGTGAGTCGGCAAACTTTCATGAAAATAACCCCCATGGGACAATATTTGGCAATGGCAACAACTTGATTCCTTTTCCATATCACCTAAGGATTAAAAAAAATCATATTAGAAAAAACGTTCCAGATGGTTCATGTGACCCATATCTGCCAAACCGTCTACTAGTATAACCTGTGGTGCTTCCATGGCCTAGTGGATAGGCAGTCGGACTCGTGACCAGGTCGTGGGTTTGATTTCCGGTCGGGTATGATGGTGGGTGTTGAGCAAACCTACGTCTAACAGGTTGCACACTGCTCCGTGGTACCTACACGTTAAATAGGTACAGGTCAGGCGAGTGAATGCTAATGTGGTTGATTAGCACGTCTGCATTACGGTAGCCAAAAGATGTGTTGTATGTTCCCCAGGGAGTTGAGAAAGATATAGTGTGACAAGGATGCCAATGACCCGGTGTAGATGTAGTCCTCTAATCCTTCGGGGAAGAAGACCATAAACCAGACATTTACATTTACATTTATTTAGTCTTCCCTACCATGACTCGGTCAAGGGGTATGATCCACGAGGTCAACTATGAAAGGAGTGCGTGTCAACATCATTGCGAAGTCCTCCCACCTGGGAGGCCTCTCGTGAGACCTGATGAGACACGGGCCATCTGTCAAGGCCAGCTTGGAACACAAGAACAACACAACGAGAAGTGCGAGAGGGTTGGTAACAGTCCCCAGTCATTCATGCTTTAGTCCATTCCGGTTCACCGGGTGGCCGTGGTCTGGCATTGGCAGCCATCCCCAACCGGGGGCGTCGTCCCAGAAGACTTAATTTGGTTACAATTCCTTGAAAACTCTGCTTTGCATGCATCATCTTTGAGCAAATCCACATTTTGAGAGTGTACTGCTAAGTAACATCATTGAACGCATCCTTTATGAGGTTTTTTAGACCAACTTGAGGAGCATATACTGATACAATATTGAAAATATGCTTATCTATACAGACTTTCATGACTAGTATCCTATCATTCACTCTTGTGATCTCTAAACCTTTTCAAATGAGGTCCTTTTTAGACCAACCCCTTTTCAAACATATACTTAGATACGTAAGGAAAAATATGTTTGCCCAAAATTTTGATGCAAAAATATATTTTCGAGGGTCAAACAGGGGTCATCGGGTTAACTTTCCCATCACACAAAGTCATTGATTTTCAGATTTTATGTCGTAGATACTGCGTATTTTGGACGTGTGAGTTCCACAGGTATACTGAAGAGTCCAAATAGTATTATACTTACACAGGAGACATGAAATGCGATTCAGATTCTTATTTTCACACTTACAACTCATATTATTATACGTTTTGAAAGAAATCTTAATTATAACCATCCGAGATTTCGATTCTCGATTCAAAACAATGTCATTTGACAGGCTCAGGCGGTTTGGTATTATCGCATGACTCTGTGGTGTAATGACTTATTTAAACTATCAATCAACGCAGAAAGGCATGCTAGACGTTATGGAACAAAAGAAATTATTATCAGAACCAATTTTAATTCACAAAACTAAGGATTTTCTTGATGCTTCTTACCGGCTTGCTAATTTTTCGTGTCGCACTTGACATTGTTCCAAATCTCCCGCGGTGACGTAATGCACAGGCTAGACATGCTCTAGAGAAAGATGGCGATGCTTCTACATCGTATCCGCCAAACAGTGGTGGATTTTATAAATGCTTCCATTTCATCATTATTGTTAAAATCGACATTTTACAGAGAAATATTTTCAGTCTATGCTTACCGCCATGTTAGCTGTCAATTTTGTCTTCGGAAACGCTTGTGATTGGCTGAAACAGTAGCCTTTTCCCAGCATGTGTGTTTTGCAATGCTGCTATGCTTGTTAAACGCTGTTGGCAGAGGCTACAGCCTCAGAAATGGGCGTAAACACACGAAATATAATGAAGGAATAAATTATTTTTGTGAGGTCAGGGTTCACCGCATGCTAATGAGTTGTTTACAAATAGACAGCAAAATGCACGCCAAATCTTTTGACACTAAAGCCGATGGGGTTTTGTGACGACAAATAATTAGATTTAGTGGTCAAAGTTGAGTACCGAAAACTGGTGTTTCATCTCTAAGTATGTCTTCTTTGAAAAAAATATATTATTTACTAAAAAAAGTGGTTTATATCGTAATAAGGTGATGGCTAATGAATGGAGTAGGCGATTTTGATTCACCACGTGGTCTTGTACGATGCATGTTGCAAACACTTTGATAGATACGAGGGTTTGAAAAACGTGTGTTTTAGGCTTATTTTAAGCCATGCATTAAGGCATAAATGCCTTTCCGACCGGCAAAGGGTTAAAATGTCATAAAATTGCATTTATCTCGATTAATAACACATTTAGAGTAAAAATTTGTATTGATCTTAGATAGGAACATGTGTATGTGGAATCCAAATAAAACATCATATTTGACCTTTGACCTCTCCTTTAAGGTCAAACAGGGGTCATCGTGGTCAAAATTTCATAAAATTGCATTTATCTCGATTAATAACAATTTTAGAGTAACAACTTGTATTGACCTTGGCAACTGATAGGAACATGTGTATGTGGAATCCAAATTAAACATCACATTTGACCTTTGACCTCACCTTCAAGGTTACATTAGTAGGTCAATTTCTTGAATTTTGTTCATTTTTGAGTTTACGAAAGAAATTAGCAGCTTTAAACATTTTATTTGTTAATAATCCGTGATAAATTACATGTAGTTTTATTGTTATAAGCATTTGTATTCTAGATTGGGATTACTTTTATGTTTTATTTTGAGTCTATGATTAATACTTTATTAACTAATTATGCAAAAATATACGGACTGAATTAATATGATGGTAAATGCCATGGTTATCTCAGAGAATGCTACAACAAATTCACAAATCTCAAATATTTTAAAGTTACTAAAAGGAAATCACATTAAGATCCAGAGGTTGAACTAAGAAAATGAATGATAAACCATTTTCGACCAAAGTTAATTTATTAGACACCCAATCATAGGAGTTAGCTTGAATATGTTTCATCAGATTACAGAAAACTTGAAGATGTTTGATTTTTAGTGAATGGTACCGTAATAGATTAATCTTGACCTACTAAGGTTCCTGCGCAGTCTGTGTACTTGTCCTGTAATTACAAGTACTTAAATATTTGCAAAAGGATTTTTATATCATTTATGAAGTTAGTAAATCACTTACATTAATTATGTTAATGTGGAGAGAAACTAAGAGCTGAACAACTTTGAGCATTCGTAAAAAGATCACTTGAGTAATAGTGATGGACATTTCTGTTTTGTCTTGAACATATTTTTTCTATGACTGGCAACTAGAATAGAAAAGTAGATATATTGGAATTAATTGGCTAGATGTAAGTATTGACATCAGAGGATTATTTCTCCAAGTTTATAGGACTATATCACATAGCCTCTACCAGGACTTAAACCCTCGACCATTACCACTGTGGCACCTATTCACAAAGCACTTAAAGGCAGACCACTCGGGTTGGTCAGAATGTCCGAAAGGTCTAATGCGGCAGTTATACCTGTCTTAAGTGGTTAGTGAATAGGAGCCTCAGTACAGTGATAGTGTGCACTCAGGTGATACGGCTGTCAAACTCATTTAATAAACATTTCTAGTATCAAACAGGACATGCATTTTCTCTATTCGTGGTACAATTCAATAAAGATCCAACGTCCTCAAGTTTTCTATAATCTAATGAAGCATATTCAAAGGCAGTTTAACCCATTCGTATCGGGATGTCCCTTGAGGGACAATTTTACGTCCGATTTTGCACAGAAAAGTCCCTCGGAATATCGCCATTGTTTACATATAAACAGTGATGTCATGCTCCCGAGTTTTAGACTAGTGACAACAAAATCGCCTTACTTTGACATTTCGATGTAAATTTTGTGGAAGTTAAACAGGGTTTTGATAATATTAATGCATCATTTGTAAGAATATATATCTGCGCAAGAAACACGTGATTTACACTGAGAAATTCAAGCTCAAAATACTCTAATTTAGACGAAAATTACCCCAACGTGTCGTATATCATCGTAAAGCGGAAACGCCGTTCTCTTCAGTTTAGACTGAGGCGATTCTTGTTTTCAATGACGTCACTAGGAAATACCTACTTATTATTCCTGCTTCCAAATAAGGATATTAATACTCAGCCTCGAGCACATCGTGCATTGTCACCATAACCCCGCATTTTCTCTGCTTTGATAACGGCTAATGGAGCCGCTACTCTTAATTGCATCACGCTATGGTCGGTGTTGAGATATGAGGGCGTGTGATAAAGGCTAATTTTCCTATTGAAAATGGCGCCTTAGTTAAATTGCTTGGAGGTAAAATAATTTTTGAAACGAATGGATTTTCATCGTCACTTTAATATACCCATCACAAATTCAAGTGTCGGATCAATTATAAACCGATTATGAAGTCATGGACGAAAGGATATTTCTCAAATCATAGGCATTGTTCTATAATTCGTCTTTCTAAAGTGTATCTCGAACCTGTCATTTTTAATCCAGCCCGGCAACAGCCTCACGTTTGGAAAATATTCTAGACAAATATAGCCATATTCCTATTACTGTGTCATAAAAATAAGAAACTCTATGCGATTCTGAGTACACGTGCACAATTTATGTAAAAAAATAAGCATATATGGAGGCCCCAGAAAAGTTATTGTCTTGGACGTAAAGCTGTCAAATGGCGCTGTTCGCTAGTGTTTACATTATGTGTTTCCGTTTTCCGTATGCCGATATGAATGGGTTAAATAGCTTCTTTTTTTAATATGATCGGAGTTGACCAGCTCACTTCTATGATCTGGTAGCCAGAACTTTAACTTTGGTCAGAAATGGTTTATCATCTTTTTCTTAAGCTTATCTGTCTTGTTACTACTATACACAGACACAGATGGAATTTTTTCCTGCATATATTCTTGCATACTTGTCGCTGAATATTTATGTGCGCATCTACATTCATCATGGCATTTAGCTTCTCTTGCCTTCAAATCTACATATATCACTTTACAAAGCATCCTTTCATAACTTTGTCTCTCTGAACCCTCTTTAAAGGTCTTCCCTGCAGTTTCTGTTTTACATGTCCAACTTTCACCAAAAAGAAGTGCCAGGAAGAATTAATCTCTGGAGTATTTTCACAAATAAACAGAAATCACAAGTGAATGTTATTGATAAATTTGATTTTTTTTTCTTTATTGATAGTTCAACCTCTGGATCTTGATCTGATTTTCATTTTATTGCTTTTAAATATTTGAAATTTGTGAATTTGCTGTAGCATTCTTTGTGATAACCATAGCATATTCAGTCGGTACACTTTTGCAAATTTCATCATAATGTTGTTTTAGATCCTTTAACTTTATATCACTTCAATCGTTTCTTAATTTACCCCAACTTGAATCTGATAAATTATCTATTTTAAAAGACTGCATACTTCTAAAACGTATGATGCATGATTTTATATTGCCCTTTTTCCTTGTTTTGCATTGCTTCTTAGATTTCATTTTCACTGAATTTTCCATGATTTAGCAATGACCATTGTATCAGTGTTCGCTCTGGGCCGCGATTTTGCGACTTTTTCCACATAAAAATGGTGTCTGTCGCATTTCTCAAACTTAGCTGCGACAGCTGTGTCGCAGATTTATTTGGGTCGGTACCTTTATTTAAAATAAAAAGAAATAATACTTTTCTACTCAGCCACGGAAGTTTACCATGGGCGCGGCCATATTTGTTGATATTTTTATGGAAATGCATTGTGGCGCCACCTAACGGCACAAAACTTAACTAACACGTGCTTGCAGGTGCGCTGACTATTACGGGATGGATTTCAATGTTTTGTTACCATATTTGGCAATGTTCTTGAGCGTTTCCCGGTAAAAACTTTCCAGAATGTTCGATCATGGATTTATAAAGCTCAACATCTTCCGATAGCGTTACTTGCCCAGACTCCTGCTACCTAAACGCGTCTCAAATCTCTGTGACAGCGTCTCATTCATGTCATGTTTTAAATTTTACATTTGCGTGAAGAAATCTTGTCATTAATTATGGATTCGGATTCAGAAGAATCAAGTACTACATGTAAAAAGCAAAAGCGAAGTTTTAACAACCAGTGGTTACATAAATGGACGTGGTTGGAATATAGAGAAAATATGATGTTTTGTAAATCATGCACGTTGAGCAGCAAGAAAAATGTCTTTACAACAGGTAAGATGATTTAGTATATTAGTAACTTAATAAAATGATAAAATATCTGCATATGGACAGAGCTTGCCTTATGCCAACTAGTCTTATGATTCCCTTTTTTTTAATTTTAGGCTGCACAAATTTTAGAACCACTACTCTAGAAAGGCACGTCTTGCACACCGATCATATCAGGAGTGTTCAAGAAAAAGTTCAAAGATCATGTATGCATCAAATGTTTACTGCAAAGCTAAATAGCAATGATGAAGCATTGGTTTGTGCTATGAAAACAGTTTTCTTTCTGGCCAAAGAAGATATAGCGACAAATAAGTACCCAGACTTTGTGGATTTTTTATTCTAGAGCAAGGTTGTACATGTTAGATTTTTTTGAAAGTCTAATGGTATACTAACTTTTTTCATCTTAGATAGATATAAAATCAGCATTTTTGACTTGAACTTTTTCATCTTAGATTTGTTTGAAAGTCTAATGTGTTCTATTCAATTTTTTATTCTTACAGGTTGGTCATGTGTAGCAAGAGTCTGGGTAAAGTCATTTTTTAAAAGATGTGTTTTGTTTTATGTAGCAAGAGTCTGGGTAAAGTCACTTTATGGTCACACTAGCTATTGTTTTCAATCCAAATATGTGATTCACATTAAATTTTGTTTGAAAGTCTAATGTGTATTCTATTACAGTTTTATGTGTAGCAAGAGTCTGGGTAAAGTCATTTTATGATATGATTTTGTGTAGCTAGAATGCCAAATATGTATTTGTGTAGCTGGATTGCCAAATCTATCATGTTGAAAGTCTAATGTGTATTTTATTAAAGTTTTTATTATTACAGTTTAATCATGTGTGAAGTCATTTTTTGAAAGATGTGTTTGTTTATGTAGCAAGAGTCTGGGTAAAGTCATTTTATGATATGATTTGTGTAGCTAGAAATTTGTATTTGTGTAGCTGGATTGCCAAATCTGTCCTGTAAATAAAAATATTAAACCTTTGTTGTTTTATTAATTTTTTGTACCCGTGGGGATGAAAAAAAATTAATTACTGGCAATGAAATCTCAATGCCGTATGTATCAAGTTAACACTACCAAACATACCCTATGCCCAACCCTTTTTAATATTCAACAACAATACATTAATTATTATCCAGTTTATTTCAGCAAGAAACATTCAATATCGATTAGCGGTAATATGTAATGAAACAGTAAATTCTGAATGTTACAAAGACATAGTAAATGAATCTTTAAAAGACCACTTTTAAAGATTATAATATTATGGTGCAAACGCCTATATATTCATCACATGAACATGGACTGTTTATAAAACTTCGGTATATACAATGTTCTGAGTGCACAGAGTCTGGTGAAATTTACCTTGGTTAATTGTTTGATCAATCTTTACATACAGATCAGAAAATCGACGGGCCCTAGAAAATGCTACATACAACTGTCCATGGGCAAAAACAGGTGATGGCAGGTAGATACCAATACGATCAAACGTTTGCCCCTGTGATTTGTTAATCGTCATGCAGTATGCTAAACGGACAGGAAATTGGATCCTGCACAATGTAAACAGGAGAGACACGTCGGATGGTGCTAATTTTAGCCTTGGTATCAAAACACGCTGTCCTTGATTCGGTCCATTCAGCACTTGTGCATCAAGGACATTATCATGAAGGTTACAGATAATAAGTCTGGTGCCATTGCACAAACCTTTTCTGATGTCTAGATTTCTGATTAACATGACTATGGCAGATTTCTTCAGTACCAGTCTGTGAGTAGGCATTCCTGATGGTGTTATACTGTTTAAAAATTCAATTGGGTAGTTGTTGGCCTCTTCATCACTATCACAAATGGCACTATCCATACTGAAGTAAGTTCGTGCCTCACCCTGAAGTTTATTAACAATAACATCATTTAACTGCAAAGTATGGTCATTGGTTGGACAGACAATGACAGTTTGTGACAATGATTGTGGACTCAAGAGATCTGGAAACACAGCATTTACTAAATCTTCTGTGACGATGTTAGCGTTCTCCGGTATGTCAATGGACATTGGTGGGGAAGTAGGTTCAGAACTTTTAAGCTGATTATTTCCCAATTTTAAGAGCCATTGTGCAAAGTCTTGGCCATCTCCTGCTCTCATGTTTTTTGTCAATTTAATGTGTTGAAAATGTTTCCATAGTGGCGATCTTTTTATACAATTTTCAATGATTGCGGTTGCAGGTCGTTTGGGGAGAACAGGAAGTACTTGTCGAAAATCGCCTCCCATCAAGAAGATTTTACCACCAAATGGGACCTTATTTCCTGTAATGTCTTGCAACATTTTGTCAATGGCACGTAAGGCATGAAGGGGAATCATGGATGCTTCATCTATCAGAAATATGGTAACTGATCGTAACATGTCTGCATGAAATGAGGAAGGAGTAACATTACACGTGCTGGTGTCAAGTATTGGCACCGGTAACTTGAACAAACTATGAACTGTTCGACCTCCAGCCAGAAGAGTTGCCGCAATGCCAGTCCAAGCAGATGCTGCAACCTGGAGTCCACGTACACGGCAAATTGATAGGAGTGTATTGTAAACCAATGTCTTGCCAGTCCCTCCTGGACCATCAAGAAAGAAAGCATGACATTTCATGTTCTTTTTTTGTTTAATGTCTTCTAAAGCAACCAAAATCATGTCCACTAATCTGCGCTGCTCTGGATTTAGCATTTTCATATTATTGTTGACTGTTTCTTGCTCTTTCCTTAAAATAAAGTCGCTGTTAATAACACTGACCTCTTCAACTTCTGGAAGTCCTAATGAGGCAGTGCTTAGGCCGGACTGCATAAGAATGGCTTGTATATCAGAGAGCGCTTTTATTTCAGCAACGTGTAGAGGAAGTTTGTTTATATTCACATAATCTTCACACATGGCATCTCGGTGATGCATCCACAATTCCAAAAGGGTTTTGAGGATTACACTGAATGCAAATAGTAGCAAACAAACATCTTAGTTGTGATGGCATCTGAAAAACAGATGCTTCTGTTAGCGTAATTTGCCACTGGTCATCATCTTGCAACAAATGAAGCAATTTACATGCATCCTTAAATGAAGCAGTTGTCACTCCATTTACAGTGCGTATACAATCATAAGATGTGGGTCCTGAACATGTAATAGCAACAGGCGCAAACAGAAGCGCTCAGTATCCTTCGGGGAAACAGAATACATGCGAGAAATCACTTTTCACCTCCTCTCTTTTCGTCTAGTCCATTCCTTTTTAGTTGCATTGAAGATATAGCGGTTTGGAATATCCGTATACAACATTTGTTTAGCAGTGACAACTGAATTGTTGAGTTTGAAAAAAACGCTGTGAGCATTGTGCTTTGGTTACCTCTTTCTAGTGCATCTGCTTCAGATCCCTCTTCAAAATAAACTGGTTGTTGACGTGGTAAATGAACAGGCAGTCTGATGATTGTGTGTGATTGCTGATGTAGATTGTATTCCGATAGTCTCCACATAGCTTCTGGAGCTCACACATATCTTGCATCTAGCCGTTGATAGAAGACAACAGCTAAACACTATGAAAATCAATACTGGTCTACAGGCGGCGCCAGTAGTACTCGGTAGTAGTGGCAGTACTGTATAGATCTACTCTAGATATAGATATATATAGACCTATGTACAAAAAAATGTTGCCATTCACCATATATTCTGATAGAAAACAACATTCTGATAGAAAACATACCACAGCTAATTGTTATATGCACTACCAATTGCAATGAGAACGTTGTGTTTTATCTATTAATTAGTGAAACTTGGTCTTTTAAAATTGCGAGCTTTAATCGTTATATGCGACTACGGTGGCGGTGACCGTAATCCTTAAATGTCTTACGAATTGCGCTGAAGGATTATGCTGTGCGACTGTATAAAGATGACGCCACTCGACGCCACACAATTGAACAGAAATGTCGCCAACGTGACATGACACTACTCACACGACGCTGTCATGGCTGCCGCTGTCTGCTATTTTTTGTTATAAAACAGCTAATTAACAACCATCAGGGTCATTTTGACGATGACAGAAATATTCGTGCAAAAGTACACTGAACCATGAACGATCTACTGTAGTCAGATGGCGTCCAGCTAGTCAGGTTAAAGAGGAGATAGCCGAACAAAGTCCAAAAATTAGCATATTAATATAGGAATATATTAATGAAAAAAGATTGAAAACTCTATAGAATTCACGAAGACGTGACAAATTGAAATATTAAACTATAGCCTTAATGATTACACTGACAAATTGAGTTCCCATTGAAGAATATCACTAAATAATACCAACCGTTAATGGATAGGAATATATTTATGAAAAAGATTGAAAACTCTATAGTTACCTTGATTTTCATGAACAGATGTATGGTATCCACAATAAATTTAAAAAATGTGTGTGCTCTCCAAAGGTAGGAATCGGAATGCCGCAAGAGAAAACCAGACACGTCCTGCTCCAAGCTTACGATCTATGCGCCAGACAGCAGCCGTTGATAGAAGACAACAGCTAAACACTATGAAAATCAATACTGGTCTACAGACGGCGGCGGCACCAGTAGTACTCGGTAGTAGTGGCAGTACTGTATAGATGTACTCTAGATATAGATCTATATAGACCTATGTACAAAAATGTTGCCATTCTTCATATATTCTGATAGAAAACAACAGCTAATCACGTTATATGCACTACCAATTGCAATGAGAACGTTGTGTTTTATCTATTAATTAGTGAAACTTGGTCTTTTTAAGAATTGCGAGCTTTAATATGTGTACGACTACGGTGGCGGTGGCCGTAATCCTAATAAATGTCTTCGTGTGGTACGCTGAAGGATTATGCTGTGCGACTGTATAAAGATGACGCCACTCGACGCCACACAATTGAACAGAAATGTCGCCAACGTGATGTCACACTGCTCCACATGACGCTGTCATGGCTGCCCACATGACAACCATCAGGGTCATGGCTGCCATGACAGAAATATTCGTGCAAAAGTACACTGAACCATGAACGATCTCCTGTAGTCAGATGGCGTCCAGCTAGTCAGGTTAAAGAGGAGATAGCCGAACAAAGTCCAAAAATTAGCGTATTAATATATAGATTGATTAAAACAAAACATAATGTAATTCCAATCTAGAATACAAATGCTTATATCAATAAAACTAATTTATCATGGATTATTAACAAATGAAATATTCAAGGTCAAATGTGATGTTTAATTTGGATTCCACATGCACATGTTCCTATCTAAGGTCAATACAAGTTGTTACTCTAAATTTGTTATTAATCGAGATAAATGCAATTTTATAACATTTTGACCAGATGACCCCTGTTTGACCCCGAAAAATATATTTCGCCATCAAATATTTTGGGCAAACATCATTTTTCCTTAACCCGCTTAGTGCCGGGGCGCATATATGCACCTCAGATTTTACGTCCCTTTAGTGCCGGGGCGCATATATGCGCCTCAGTTTTCAGAAAAAACAGTTTGAGTTTGTCTGCCATATTCGTATATAAACACTCGTGGTTCTAGTCTCAAATTCCGGTATGTCAACAACAACAACTTAACCTTGACATTTTGATGCATTTCTAGAAGTAAATAAGCAGCATAGTGTTAGTATTTTAATTATGTTAACGAATATTTACCCACCAAACACGTATTATCTGCTGCAATTTTGAGCCGCGAAATACTCTTATTTGTGTTCGCAAAACCATGGCTTGTCATACATGGCTGGAATGCTCGTGAACCCTGCTATTCATCGAGACCTTAAACAAATGTGAAACTAGACTCATCAACGTCATATACTGATATCTATTTTGAGCCTTGAAAGCGTGGTATTCTTAGGCTCAATCGCCACAAAACACGTTGACACTGCTAAGGAAACCCCAATTAGCCTTTATCAAGAGCGCTCTTAAGGATTCTATATCAGCGACGCGCGCTGCGCAAGGCTGATTTTCAGGATATACCGGTTTTTTGGTAAGCGTGACTAAGTTGAAGAATTTGAAGAAGAATTATCATATTATTCGTCATCCATGCCCCATCTTATTGTATCTTGGATACCGAATCACAAATAAACCGTTTGGCAAACTACCCAAAAAGTGTGGACGTTGGAAATCTACTATTTCTATCAAAACGGATGATGTTTTTGTCGGGTGATCGAGTGGTGGCACTGGTGCCTGTCAAAACTTCAAGGCAATGAAGAAATAAAAAGTTGAACACGTCTTTGGTCCGTAATATTGTAAGTAAAAATATATTATTATGAAATAGGGATGGTTTATGGTGTTTTTTGTGTCTATCCTGGATAAAAACTCGCTGCACTTAAAATTTCTACTGCTACTACGACATTTAAAATCAACCACGCAAGCTGTCAAATGAATGGACGATTACTCGATATTGTCAAAATTTAACTTTATGCTGTATGTATCTTTATTTATAATGGTAAAAATAAGAAACTAGACCGTCTCCTGAATGTATACTGTAAATGTGAAAATGTTCTGATGAAAAATGTAAGCGCTACAAAGGATCATATTTCAACTATGACAACTGAAGCCCCCCACTGTGAATAACATGTCACGAAAAATGCGTGTCTGGCACTGAGGGGGAGTATAGTGAATTTACGGCTGGCGGCTGGCGTCAAGAGGGTTAAGAGTAGGGGGGGGGGGGAGGGTTTCCATACGGAGCCCGCGGACTATACTTTTCAAATGACAATTTCTAAATTGACAATGTTGAGAATTGAAATTGGATTACATTCTTTTTTAATTAATTACTTTATTTTTTGAAAATTTATTAACAATACAAAAAGAAACTAAAAAAAAGATACATTTACAAAATGAAAAGGTTATGGTGAAAAGTTGAAAAACTGAAGTGTCTGAAAATTTACATAATACATTACATATCTTATGCAAAATTCTATCAATAAATCTGATATTTAACATCTCACAATCTGTTTGTCTATAGTCAATTTATAATATATTAGATTTTCTTTAACACTTTGTACAATATTCTTATGTGCATAATTTTCATTATTAAATTTACAGATGGAGTCAGTTCTAAAAATTGAATATGAAATAATAGCTTTTATATAGTTCAAACATTTCAATTTCTGGCTTGAATTGTAATTAATAAACCCACATATAATTTGTTTCAAGTTGACATTACACTTAGACACGAGAAACCATTTCCCATAGACGCCTTATTCGTTCACAATTATATAACATGTGCTCCTAGTTTGCTAATATTCCCAAATTTAAATTTCCAGTTGGAAGTATGTTATGTAAAATCTTTAAGTTAAATTCTTTCAATTGTGGTGTTTATAATTTTTTCTGTATATATTTTTTTCCATGTTTCTATTGTGTTTTCGAAACCAAAACGGTTTGAATATACCTCCTCCATATTTCCTCTAGCATTATTTTTAGACTTGAGAATATCATAAAATATTTTACTTATTGCATTATTTTCAATCATCATTTTTGTTTATTAGTTTAATTTTTGAGAAATAGTACATAAGCACTAAAAAGAACTAGTGAAGAACAATAACAAGAGCATCTTTATTAAATATGAGTATGAGTAGGATCGCCATCATCATCTCCTCATATGGCTATGATGCATCACGGGATGCACATGATCTACATCTCAAACAATTCCATCATCTCCTTGCGTAGTTTTCAAGACCATCAACATGAAGTATCGAGATGATTGTTGTAAACAGGAACATATCTTTTTTTTTCCCTCTTTAATATACACTAGGGAGCATCATGTTTAGTTTTTTCCAAGATAACAACTGTTTAGTCAATTTTGGTCATTTGACAATTTCATTTGTACTCCAATTTGGCGACTTAGGTCTCTGCTAACATTTTTGTTTTCACTGTAGGGTTACAAATATTCAGCAACACGGAATGGTGACAAGTGTTTCTGTGGCAATGGGTATGGTGGATATGATGGAGCGGAAGCCGATTGTGACCAGAAATGTCCTGCAGGTCGCGATGACATCTGCGGTGGTGCTGAAGGCTACACTGTCTATAGATTAAGTAAGCATTACTTCATGCAGTGCTCTACCCTTAACCTCATGTATAACTTGCCATGCCAGGCCATTTGGTAAGCAAATCTGCTTGCCACATGGCAAGTAACCATTTGAATCTGTGCTATACTAGAATAATACTAAAATCATACTATAATCATATTGCATAGCATTTTTTATGAAATGAATGTATAATACATGTTGTTTCATTTGCATTCATTGTTAAATTGTATATGTACGATCACATTCACTAGTCACGTCTGGCAAGCCTAACTGTAGGTTTACTTGCCAGGCATTGGCTGGCTGGCACATAAACTTGCCAACAGTCAACGATCCAGTGTTAATGTAGAGCCCTGTTCATTATTATTAAGTAAAGAAAGTTTTTAAAAATCCTGCAATATGCTCACTGTGCACAAACTGACGACCATACAGATCATTTTGTCAGGATGTGGTTTTCGTCAGAAACGAGGATTTTTGCATGTATGATTTTTCATCTTTGTTAGGGTATTTATCTAAGAAAGGGGTCGAGGTATGATTTCGCTTGACCAAGACGCTCTTTTTTGCAATGTGTTCTTATTATTTTTTCATCAGATGTTTAAAAATATTTTTGTCAGTCTTAATAGTTATGGTTAAAGTGTACTTCCATAGTTAAAGTGTACAACCTGCCCCCCATTTTCCTGCCACTGCTGTCATGTGACTGCCACAGCCATGGCTGTCACATGACCAACTAAGGACCGACATTCGGCCTGAAGAAGCTCTTGTGAAAAGCGAAAGTCTCGCCAAAATGTGAGCCCTAATGGTTTCTATTGGTATCTAAAAAAATTCTAATATATATTATGAATGAAGAAACCCAAGATGAGAGAAGTGTTCATTCTTTGAATATGTCTTGTTTGAGGAAAAAAGTACCTCTCAAAATTTTTTGTTTGTACTTTGGCCTACTTTTGACGACCTTACAAGTGTTATGCAATAAAGTTTGTTACCACGCTACAGGGAGAAGTATTTGACCCATGGTCACCAAACTTCATATTTAGCTTTGTTGTACAACTCTCCAGAGCTGATTAGATTTTGGTCTACTTTGGCCTACTTTTGATGAAGTTATGATATGTTTTTAAAAACTAATTATTACGTAATTGTGTTTTTCTGTCTCCTGGGAACAGTTTATGACTTAGCGTACGTTCACACATACAAGATATCGCTTGAGCGACGTAGCGATGAGGCGATGGGCGATTTGGTGTTCACACACACGCGATTTTACAAGCGATTTTCACTGGCGATTTTCCTTGAATGTAATAAAAATCTTTATCTCCAATTGATTATTTTTTTCAGATAGTTTATATATTGGCCGATACTGAATCATTGAAGGTACTGTCGACGCTAAACATGGCTGAGCAAGACGTATACATGCTCTGCAAGAAGAACTAGAGATACATGATGCCATTGCACTTTAATTATTTCTTATTTCTTGGTTTTCTCAAACAAATTTTCAAAAAATAACGATTCCAATACTGTGTGGTGTACTAAGTGTCAAATAAAATGAATTCAACATTGCTGGTCAATAATTATATAAAAAATCAATTAAAAAATGCTTAGCTACATGAGATAACGATCATGTTCCAGGGAAATCGCCTAGCGATGAGGCGATTTTATCGCTCATGAAGCAAAAAATCGCTCAAGCAAGATCGCCTCGTCGCTTCGTCGCGTATGTATGAACGGCTGAATGCAAATATGATATACCAAAAATATTGCCTGTCGTTTCGTCGCCTCGTCGCTCCGTTGCTCAAGCGATATCGCGTATGTGTGAACACACGCTTATCATCACCAAACTTGACATTTAGTATGTCTATATCACTCTCCTCACGTGATTTGATATTGGTGTACTTTGGCCTACTTTTGATTTTTTTTTGAATATTTGAGTAAAACTATTGTTACCACTGCGATGGGAAAAGTATTTCACCTATGGTCATCAAACTTTACAGTTAAGTTCACTATACTAGTCTCCACAGTTCAATTGACGTTGGTATACTTTGGCCTACTTTTGACGAACTTACAAGCGTTACGCAATAAAGTTTGTTACCACGCTACAGGGAGAAGTATTTGACCTGTGGTCACCAAACTTCATATCTAGCTTCGTTGTACTACTCTCCAGAGCTGATCAGATTTTGATGTACTTTGGCCTTCTTTTGATGGAATTACGATGTGTTTTTAAAAACAAATTATTACGAATTTGTGTATATCTGTCTCCTGGGAACAGTTTATAACTTATCACACTCCTTACGTGATTTGATATTGGTGTACTTTGGCCTACTTTTAAAAGATTTATAAAATATTTGAATAAAACTATTGTTACCACTGCACTGGGATAAGTATTTCACCTATGGTCATTAAACTTTACAGTTAAGTTCACTATACTAGTCTCCACAGTTGAATTGACGTTGGTGTTATTTGGCCTACTTTTTACAAACTTATGAGCGTTACGTAATAAACCTTGTTACCACGCTACAGGGAGAAGTATTTGACCTATGGTCACCAAACTTCATATCTAGCTTCGTTGTACCACTCTCCAGAGCTGATTAGATTTTGGTGTACTTTGGACTACTTTTTGATGAAATTACAATGTGTTTTAAAAACAAATTATTACGAATTTGTGTTTATCTGTCTCTGGGAAGACTTTATGACCTATCATCACCAAACTTGACATTTTGTAGGACTATATCACTCTCCTCACGTGATTTGATATTTGAGTACTTTGGCCTACTTTTCAAAAAAATAGCGTGATCGGGGAAATGGCCTGATCGGGGAAGGGGAGATTTACGGCGTTCCCGACGACTACTTGTTATTATTTGTACATTGGCAGATCTGGGGTTGGGTGGGTTTGAGGGTTGCTACAAGGTGCAGTTATTGACTAATATAGATGTCACAGTGATAGAACAATTACTTAGTAATCCTTTAAAATAAGAGGAGTGTCATGATGATCATCATACAGACAGATGCTACTGGTAAGTATAAAACCATCAAATGCTTAGCAATTCTAGTACCCAGTTATCAAATACTTATTAGTATTTAAATTAATATGTTTTTTTTATATATTTTTATTGCCATTTAAAATATGTACTGAACAGTAAAACATTTAAGATTTTTTTTTTTTTTTTTTGTTAAGATTTGGTGACACTACTACTTACTTTTTTAAATGGACTTAACGTTGCGGTCACCATTGCGGGACCTTCAACAGAAGTGACTTCTGGTTTTTCTTGATGACGTCACATTGGCGTTTCGTCTGACAGGTGGAAAATTCCCATCAGACAGCAGATGGAGGAGGGTCGGGGGGATGCACTTGCCTTGGTTGAGGTTAAGCTGCAGTTGGTACTTGTATATCTCTATTGCTTCTAAGATCTTCCTTCGGTGTGTATTGTCCTCTCTGCCGATGATCTTCGCAGTCTTGGTTGAACAAGTGTCCTGTACTATTGATGTGGATTTGTACAGCTGACTGAGAGGATTTTGGGACCAAGTGCTCTTTCAGGCAGGTTTCCAGGTTTCTGCCCGTTTCCCCTATGTACGTCTCCTTGCAGCTGGGACAAGAGATGTATATAATCCCACACGTCTTCTTGGGATCATTCTTGTCTTTGGGGCGTACTAATAGGTTACGTATGGTATTGAAGGGCTTGTGGAACGAGGGAATGCCATGGTTTTTAAACACTCGTTGGACAGCTTCAGAAGCACCTTTAATGTACGGTAGTTTGACCGGGAACTTCTTAGATGTCGACTCACTCGGTTCAGTCGGTTCCTTGTTCTTCTTGGGTCGGATCTTAAAGGCCCATGGTTTATAACCATTGATCTTGAGTACTTTCTTCACGTTGCTGGTTTCTTTTCTGCAGTCTTCTTCATCGGTCACCAATTGTTCTGCTCTTCTCAGTAAAGTTCGGACGACGGAGCGCTTATGTTCCAGGTGGTGATTGGACTCCCAGTTGAGGTACTGATCAGTATGGGTTGGCTTTCGGTACACATTAACTTTCAGGGACCCATCTTCCAGTCTCTCTATGCATGTGTCCAAAAATGCCAGCTTGCAGTTCTCTTCTTCCTCTATGGTAAATTGAATGCTTCGGTTCTGGGAGTTCAGGTAGCTAGTAAACTCTTCGATTCTGTTCTGGGGAAGCACCGTGAATGTGTCATCCACATATTTGAACCATACGGACGGCACTACTGGGTGTTCTGTAAGGCTCTCTCTTCAAACTCTTCCATCATCAGATCAGCTACTGCTGGTGATACCGGCGAACCCATGGGAGCTCCTTGTACTTGCCTGTAGAAGACTCCATTGCAAACGAAGTAGGTGGTTTCCAGGCAAAATCTTAGGATCGTCATGATTTGTTCCACATCTAGTTCGCATCTTTCTGGTAGAGTCTCATCCTCAGAAAGTCTCTTATGGATGACCCTAATCACCTCCTCTATGGGGATGCTTGTGAATAGTGCGGACACGTCATGCGATACAAGTACTCTAGTAGGTGGAATCTCTAGATCATGTATCTTCTTGACAAAATCTTCACTGTTCTTAATTGAGTGTTTTGTTTTTCCTTTCAACGGGTTGAGTACAGATGACAAGAACTTGGCCGCTGGGTATGATATACAGCCAATACTCGACACTATCGGTCTAAGTGGAGTGTCTTTTTTGTGTATCTTTGGTAGGCCATAGAACTTTGGGATTTGTTCTGAGGTAGGGTACTGTAACCCTAAAAAAATTCGCGTGCGATTTAATTTTGCTAAATTCGCGTATTGGGGATGATTCGCGAAATTAAAAAGCCGTGAAAATTGAAAGAGTTACAGTACTTATCTATGACTAGGCCGACATGAGCGATAATGGGGGTATCGTGCGTTTTTGGTGTCATTCGGCTTTTGTAAGTGGAAAATAATATTACCTTTGGTGTCAAAATAAAGTCCATTGTAATTGCAAACTTATCATCGCATTATTTTAGAAGTGTTAAGCCTAAACAGGAACATATTTGAACTTTAACAGTCACACAAAATTGGTTTTGTCTTGTATCGTTGGTTACCTTATTAGTCTAGCACCTGTCTGACATCCAGTATCAACTTAGCCTAGTTCACAAGGCGACTTTCATTGTTCTCGCACGACCCTGGTATATAGGTCAACCAACAAAGACAGGTATATAAGGTCACTGACTACTGTTGACCACTTAGTCAAACAAGAAGCCTGTAGTAGGGAAATTACGCAACTCCTGTTAGGTCAGTTTGCAGGTGATTTGCCGGCACGAAGCCTTGTAGGAGATATCATATGTAAACAAAAAAATTAGCCCTGAGACAAGTCGCGAAAATAAATTGCCGCGAAATGGCCCTATGGGCTCATACGCGAAATATTGTAGTAGCTAATATTAATAGGATCACAGTATATCTTTCGGTACAACTGAGGAGATATTTTTTTGGTAGTGTTCCAAGAACGTAGTATGTTGACAAGTTTGCTCTTGTACTTACTGGTTGGGTCCTTCTTTAGCACTTCATACACATTTCTGTCATCGAGTAGTTTATGAAGTTTTTCTTGGTAGGACTTCCTGTCCATCACAACTATCGCTTTCCCCTTGTCAGCTGGTAGGACTAGAATGTCGTTATCCTTTTTCAGTTCCGCGAGGGCTTCTCTTTCTTCTTTAGAGACGTTAGGCTTCAGGAGTTCTGCTTTTTTTAATACATGAGCAACATCTCCTCTGAGGCTCGCTGCTTCGTTTTCACTTAATTGGTTGCACGCTTCTTCAGTGGCAACAATGAATTCCTCCATCGAAAACTTGTTCGGAGTCACTGCATAATTCAGCCCTTTTTCGAGACTATTTGCTACCATTAAATAGCGCCATGATTCTCAGATCAAAACATCTCTTATCTGTTCTATAAATAGCTAGTTTAATGATATTTATGGTTTACTTTTTTTTCTCTCTCTCTTGCTGTATAATATCAGCTTCATAAATAATATTTTTAATATTTTTAATATTTTGTTTCTAAACAAATTCTATAAACATATACATTCCAGATTGTAACAATCAATATACATTAACATTTTTGTTATTAATGTCTTTGTTGGATATAGCTTATATTGAAATAGCATCTTATTGATGAGGCTAAACGAAAATTCAAAGCATTGTAATAATGTAATTACTAAATTTTGATTCCTTATGGTAGTACTTTGATTAATCATGTGGCTTTTACAAACATGGTACATGTAAATTTACGTTGATATCATCATTTTCAGTTCACACAATTTTTCACTGAACAATCTTAGAGGATCAAAATCTTTTTTCATTGTAAAGTATAATGTAATTTTTGAAACACCAGTTTTTTTTTATGAAGGGGTAATTTGTTTTTGTGATTGATGTTTAGTCTGAAATCCTGCCGCTATGCGACACCATGTGTGTACTATTGGCCTAGTTTTTATCATTGCCATTCACCAATATTTTTTTTATTTATTTTTTTTTATCACTCAGTTATTTATTAATGACAAATGAAAGTATATAAACACAGGTGCATCTATTTATATATATACGCATATGCACACACACATACACACATATACATTCCAGATTGTAACAATCAATATACATTAACATTTTTGTTATTAATGTCTTTGTTGGATATAGCTTATATTGAAATAGCATCTTATTGATGAGGCTAAACGAAAATTCAAAGCATTGTAATAATGTAATTACTAAATTTTGATTCCTTACGGGAGTACTTTGATTAATCATGTGGCTTTTACAAACATGGTACATGTAAATTTACGTTGATATCATCATTTTCAGTTCACACAATTTTTCACTGAACAATCTTAGAGAATCAAATTTTGAACTAGAATAAACAGGAATATAGTATGCCAGTTCTAGTTGAATATATTTCGTAACAGATATGACATCAGATGCACGGTTTCTGTCTGTGATATACTTTTTGAATATAATATAGGATATCAGTGAGATTGTGTTATTTGCTATATCATTATCATTAGTGCCAAAGATGACGACATTATGATCAATGTTAATTTTAAGTAATTTTTTTACATATGTCCAAATATTCTCTATGTGAACACATTCTAACAAAAGATGAAACAAGTTATGATTTTGATCTCTGCAATATATGCATTCTGGCGTGTCACTTTTTTGCCATTTTTTAAGGTTTTTACCAGTTGGTAATAGATCATTCAATATTTTGTAGTTAAATGAAGATATTTTCTTATCGTAAATGGATTTCATCTTATTGTTGTAAAATGTTTCACAACTGACCTCAATTCCAAGGGTAGTGCACCATTTTTCATTCATTTTATTTTTCATGACCTTCTTTTCTATCATCAATTTATAATAGTATTTAGATTTTTTGTTACATTTACCTATATTCCTGTTTAGTTGTTGGTCTTCAATGACTAGTTCATTTTCATTTCCATATCGTATGTCTTTATATCTCTTCAGGCAATCTTTTATGGAGTACATGGTACTCAAAAACATATTTTTATTAGAGATGTTGCCTAGTATGTCATTCTTAAATGTACCATCTCTATTTAATACATTATGTAAATAGATATAACCAGATGATATAAAATCAGCATTGAAAAGACATTTACCTATTTTTGAAATCAATTGATTTGCCTTTCTTTGCGCAAGAAAAGTTTAAGACCTTCTGTACAAGATGTCGGAGAGTTCTTTTGACAGGGACAGTTTTTATGTTTTGGTATTCTTCCGCCAATTTTTTTAAGGTAAACTCACAATGTTTAATCCTTATCTCCAACAACTTCTTTTGTGCTTTAGCCAGTACATTTTCGGCACTTACACCTTTGACTGTAGATGTCAATTTGATCGATCGTGGCACAATACCTGCATGGTGGCATTTGATATTGAACCGGCGATGACAAGTCCAAGCACCTATCCTCCGTGACAAATTTTCTGCTTTTCTCAGCGCCTTTAGACCTTCACGGCCATGTTGGCTGTAGATATCTTTATGTAGACTGTTTTTAGTAGTAGGAATATCCATTTGGTAAAGATTTGGTGACACTACTACTTACTTTTTTAAGTAAAACCAAATGGATATTCCTACTACTAAAAACAGTCTACATAAAGATATTTAAGATTTTATCAAGATGTTTCCAATTTATTATTAAGATTTTTGCTCAAAAATTAAGATTTTTCAAGAGTCAGATTAAGATTTTCCACAGTGACGGGTTCACATTATTGGTAGTTCACATATTTTTTGGTATACAAGAAAAATGGAGTTTACTCATTTCTGAATCCTACCATAGTAATAATGTGTAGTTATCCAGAATGTGTGGACATACAATACGAAGCTTCGACTATTAAGAAACTTTTGTTAAACTTATTTACATGTTTATTTTTATTAAGGGAATTTTCCTTGTCAACTTTACTGCAGAAAAATGAATATTCAGATTTTTAACATTTCTGATGTTATTTTCATTATTTATGTAATGAACACAAGATTTTACGAGGAGCATAAGTTGTTTTGGTCTTGAGTCAAGAAACTCATCACCTGTAAAACTATGTTATTTTGTTCTCATTGCTTATTTAGGCTTCAATAATTCTTTTTAGTGTTTATAAATGTATATAGCATGGAATGATTCGCCATAATCGGTGGTAATCAAATTTAAAATTTCGTATGAATTAGGAAGCTTTTGTTACTTAGTTTGTAGGGACATATTAGGTTGTGAAATATAGTTTTAGCAGGAATAGCAACGGATGCTGGTTGCTCAGACATGAAAAGCAAAAACGCAATATTTCTTGTATACCGAAATGTATGTGAACGACCAGTATCTGTGATTATCATATCAAAAGTAGTTTATTTTTCAGTGCCTAAATCATCCATAACGTAACCAGGGTGATCGTAATGGTCTGTATGGTCATCAGTGTTGGCTCAGTGTGTAAGCAAACTGATGTATATCTAGAATATTTTCATTTATATGAAAATATGTAACATTAATTATGATGCCAATTCAGAGAAGTCATACAGATTACTTGGCTGCTACGTAAGAGGTGGACCAATTACAACAGATTTCAACTACCAAATCCCTAACTTTGAAGTTGGTGTAAATCGTGCGGAGAAATGCTTTGATTTGTGCACAAATCTCGTAAGTATTTTAGATATCAAAATTGCACTGAAAATATCGATAATGATAATCAAATACATGTACTATATCCTCTCACATGTGTTTAACCCTCTTATCGTGAGCAACTGTAGTTGCCCGATTTCAAAAAAAAACAAAAAAACAACAACAACAATTTGATTTGTCACAGGTTGTCAAGTGTTTCTTAATGTGTTATGTGCTCTACTGGGCAGTGAGTGAAATGAGGCATCTCCCTTTATGAATTGACCATCAATTAGCACCTAATCAATGTTAGTGACAGTCACATTGGTTCAGCTCACCTGGGGTTACATATATATTTCTTTTTTTAAAATCAGATTGAATTACAGACTAGTCCCTGAAAAACCCTGGAAAAATAAATATTCTTTAACTGTTGACATCAGTGACAAATGGCGGACTTTTCAAATCAGTGAAATTACCACATTAAACAGTGCTTTTACTCGGTATTTATGAGTGAATAATTGACAACATGACAGACAACAGGTAAGAGTTTGTCATTGAGATTCAATCACCAGGCTCAAAATTTGTAGAGAACTCATTGCCATTAAGTCATAGTCTATCACATCAGAGTCTACTCGGACTTTTTCACTGGAAAATCGCTCTCTCTATCAACCAACTTTTCATTCAGAAATACTGCCCATACTCACGTGATACTCCTATGTAAAACTACATACCGATGTAAATTGTGTGACAAGTAAGCAAGGTATTGGTATAATTTTATTATCATTTAGAAGAACTTTTTTTGCGCATCGGCAATCCATTTCATGTGACTAATTTACATTGCCAAATACACATTTCTATGAAAATTGACTCCACATATCATATACCATTTTGAAGGAAAATACCTACTCAGATACAAGGAGATTTTTAATCCCCCGCCTTGGTGACAAGGGAGATATTATTATTTTTAATGACGTCATTGGTGAATTTAACCACAAAGATAAAGCCTAATATTTTTTGTTGGGAAACTTAAGGGCTGTTATAAAAATAGTGTCAATATTAAGATTATTTAAGTGTTGGTACACATACAAACCATACAACATTAGGCAGTTTTTGGGAAAATATGAATGCTCCAGCTGTAAAAGTAAGCCAATGAGGTCCATTCCAAAACAGGTCAAATGTGGAAAATTAGTACATCTAAAGACAAACAGGGGGCGAAATGTAAAGTGATGTAGAATCATGAGGAAACAACACATGTCATCATATGACCACTCAAATTGAAGCTTAGAATATCACCTATATCATAAAATCAAGTTCAATGTCGATGGATGAAGTCCAAGGTCATTCAAGGTCAAACTATGATGTATTTTTGACATATGCCTAAAATTCAGACTTTCGTAAAGTTGAAGGACAAAAAAATAGTGTCAATATTAGGATTATCAAATGTTGATACATATACAAACGATACAACATTGGGTGGTTTGTGTGAAAATATGAATGCTCTAGCAGTAAAAATAAGACAATGAGATTCATTTCAGTGTAGGTAAAAATGTGGAAAATTAGTAAGCTCTAAGCTCATAGTGGGTAAAGAGAAAACCAACATAATATCATGAAGAAACAACATAGGTCATTACATAAGCAATCAAATTGAATCTTAAAATTTTTTTAGTATGAAAGCATGTTCTTGGTAGTTGAGTAAAATTCAAGGTCATTCAAGGTCAAAGTATTATCTAATTTGATATATGCCTAAATTGTGGTAATTTATACCGACGTATGTGTATAAAAATACTTAAAATTTATAATATTCTTTATTTGCATGAACATAACAACATAATACAACATCAAACAACTTAAATACAAAGATCAGGTCTCAACCATGGAAAGAAATTATCTGATCGTCAGTTGAAAAATAGCAAAACTAAGCAAAAATACAAGTAGTCAACTTCAAACACAAATCGTATGTCTCTTATTATCACTGATATTCAAACTGAAAGACAATATACAGCAGTCAAGGAATAGCAGATATCACAATCATGTAACCTATCTATTGATACTGAGCATTTCTAGGATACTGGGTTTCTACAGCCTTTACCTGTGGCCTGGCACCTACAGTAGCAGCAACACTTGATTTCATTCTGTCTGCAAGGACAGCGCTTGGTGCCACAGGTTGTGCAATTGCATGGCATTGGAAAATCATCAGGAAGTAGTGCCTGCTGTCTGTCAGGTAGTAAAGCACCATCATCCTGGCAGAATCCAAACTCGCATGGGCTAAGTTCTACATTGTCAAGGCAGTGTAACTGCAAGTATGTTCCATAGAATGCTCGAAGTATATGTCTTTTGAGTGAGCGACTAGTTGAAGGTAGGTTTACAATGGGTTTTTTGCTGTGATGGTAGAGATAATATCGTAGTTGGTCCATTGTTTGACACACTGTTCCAGATTTTAAAACATTTACCAAGTACTGTTCAACTGCCCCGAAATCAATATTTGATGGATCCTTTCCAAATTCCTGTAGATGTTGGGCAGGTTCTGCTTTCAAACTAGCAGCTTTTGTACCCAATTGAATCACAGCCTGTAAGGTGATGGACTGGCAGTATTACTTTGCAGATATCTGGGTTCATCTTGTCTGCCAAAGTATGAAGTGGTATATGCCTGGTAGAATTTCCGACACCAGCCCTGATCCAGAGTTCTTTAAGGCCATGTCCTTTCAAGAGACTCCAGTAATGAAGTCCAAGCACAACAACGTCTGTATCATTTGAAAGTAAAATGATTCTGGAAGCTCCTTTGTTGACAGAATGCAAGGCATGTGGGATCATTCTACACATCTGCTTCCTCAATTTTAACATTTAGCTCTGGCAATGTGATTGCAATATTGCTAAAGATACCTCTCGCTGATTCCATTTCATCAAGTCCTATTGCACTCACCACTAGGCCTGTTGCTTCCATTGGGTTGTCAAGGATATATTTCCGAAGTAGTAGTTGAAGCTTTGTTTTGTTCATTGATGATGCCCAAAATGATTCCATTGTCACTGGCAATGGTGTGTCAGGTGACACATTATTCAAATCAATTGGACTGGAATTACATCTTCTGGCCCGTTCACTGTCCTTAACTGAGCCATCTATGTATGTATCAAATACATAGTCAATACGGTTAGCATTGTGGGAAATACTTTGTACATAAGCAACAAAATCTGTACAAAGGTCGCCAAAGGTATGCAAATTTGCTAATCGCATACGACGTAAGTGAGCCATGACATCAACAATTGCAGTTGTATTGGCCGGTGTCCATGGTGTTGGTTGCATGTAGTCTTGTGGCTCAAGTACCTTCTCTAGTTCACTGCATAGATGGCTCAGACGTTGTTGTGCTTGGACTTCATTACTGGAGTCTCTTGAAAGGACATGGCCTTAAAGAACTCTGGATCAGGGCTGGTGTCGGAAATTCTACCAGGCATATACCACTTCATACTTTGGCAGACAAGATGAACCCAGATATCTGCAAAGTAATACTGCCAGTCCATCGCCTTACAGGCTGTGATTCAACCAGCAAATTGGGTACAAAAGCTGCTAGTTTGAAAGCAGAACCTGCCCAACATCTACAGGAATTCGGAAAGGATCCATCAAATATTGATTTTGGGGCAGTTGAACAGTACCTGGTAAATGTTTTAAAATCCAGAACAGTGTGTCAAACAATGGACCAACTACGATATTATCTCTACCATCACAGCAAAAAGACCATTGTCGACCTTCCTCCAACTAGTCGCTCACTCAAAGGACATATACTTCGAGCATTCTATGGAACGTACTTGCAGTTACACTGCCTTGACAATGTAGAACTTAGCCCATGCGAGTTTGGATTCTGCCAGGATGATGGTGCTTTACTACCTGACAGACAGCAGGCACTACTTCCTGATGATTTTCCAATGCCATGCAATTGCACAACCTGTGGCACCAAGCGCTGTCCTTGCAGACAGAATGAAATCAAGTGTTGCTGCTACTGTAGGTGCCAGGCCACAGGTAAAGGCTGTAGAAACCCAGTATCCTAGAAATGCTCAGTATCAGTAGATAGGTTACATGATTGTGATATCTGCTATTCCTTGACTGCTGTATATTGTCTTTCAGTTTGAATATCAGTGATAATAAGAGACATACGATTTGTGTTTGAAGTTGACTACTTGTATTTTTGCTTAGTTTTGCTATTTTTCAACTGACGATCAGATAATTTCTTTCCATGGTTGAGACCTGATCTTTGTATTTAAGTTGTTTGATGTTGTATTATGTTGTTATGTTCATGCAAATAAAGAATATTATAAATTTTAAGTATTTTTATACACATACGTCGGTATAAATTACCACAATTTAGGCATATATCAAATTAGATAATACTTTGACCTTGAATGACCTTGAATTTTACTCAACTACCAAGAACATGCTTTCATACTAAAAAAAAATTTAAGATTCAATTTGATTGCTTATGTAATGACCTATGCTGTTTCTTCATGAGATTATGTTGGTTTTCTCTTTACCCACTATGAGCTTAGAGCATACTAATTTTCCACATTTTTACCTATGCTGAAATGAATCTCATTGTCTTATTTTTACTGCTAGAGCATTCATATTTTCACACAAACCACCCAATATTGTATCGTTTGTATATGTATCAACATTTGATAATCCCAATATTGACACTATTTTTTTTGTCCTTCAACTTTACGAAAGTCTGAATTTTAGGCATATGTCAAAATACATCATAGTTTGACCTTGAATGACCTTGGACTTCATCCATCGACATTGAACTTGATTTTATGATATAGGTGATATTCTAAGCTTCAATTTGAGTGGTCATATGATGACATGTGTTGTTTCCTCATGATTCTACATCACTTTACATTTCGCCCCCTGTTTGTCTTTAGATGTACTAATTTTCCACATTTGACCTGTTTTGGAATGGACCTCATTGGCTTACTTTTACAGCTGGAGCATTCATATTTTCCCAAAAACTGCCTAATGTTGTATGGTTTGTATGTGTACCAACACTTAAATAATCTTAATATTGACACTATTTTTATAGCCCTTCGACTTTATGAAGGTCTGAATTTTAGGCATACGTCAAAATACATCATAGTTTGACCTTGAATGACCTTGACCTTCATCCATCGACATTGAACTTGATTTTATGTTATAGGTGATATTCTAAGCTTTAATTTGAGTGCTCATATGATGATATATGTTGTTTCTTCATGATTCTACATCATTTTTCATTTCCCCTACCCCTAGTTTTTTAGTGATTTCACAATGGTGCAGTTCTAACAAAACCGCAAATATCTCCCTTGCTGCCGGGTTTGGAAATGTCTACCCTCGCTAAAATTGTGTCCCATGTGGTCCTCTATGAAAATTAAGTGAGTAATTTTGTCTCAGAACATATGAAATTAAAAGTTGGGAGACTGTTACGTATTAGATGCACTCTAATGTAAGTATTACCATATATTTTTTGTTCTCTACATGCGTTTTTTTAATAGCCACAGGGTTCCCACGCTACCGGGAAATCGGGAAAAAGTCGGGAATATGAAAATTCCCTTCAAGACCGGGAATAAGTCTTGAATTTTGCCAAATACTCGCGAATAGTCGTGAGAAAAGACCGTGCAGTCTTGAAAAATACTGAAAGCCCTAATTTATGATACCGCTTGTAAAATCGGCTCCCATTGGTCTAAATCAATGATTTCTATTAAGGCGGGAAATGAGAGCCAATGGAAAAATTCGGCTTGGATCAATTTTGCTGGTTCACAATTTTTTTTCACGCAAGAAAAAATCTTAACACGCTTTCGCTTTCATATTTGCGTTGATATGGAAATCTGAACCAGCAGCAAATGTAGGTCAATGCCCGCCTTATTATGCGTCTCTCTGATTCTACGAAAGAGATTGGTTTATTACAATTTACACATCATGCACTTGACGAGAGCAGGAGACATGGTTGGCAATTGTATTGTATATTATAGTGTGTCATTTAAGAATAGTCCATGATTTCAGTATTTTTTATTTTATTGATGTTTTTTGCATAGTTATGATCCATATTGTTATTGATGCTTAGTTAAGAGTTGAGTTTATTGAATAAAACAGTTTGAAACTGAACGTTTAACCTTTGTTATGTCTTTTTTTCTAGATTAATCACAAAAGGTTTAGATATAATTTGGTCTGGAAAAATGAGGAAAAAGTAGGGAAAAAGTAGGGAAAAAGTAGGGAATTTTGGTAGTGAAAAAGTGTGGGAACTCTGTAGCCACAAGCAATAATATTATCGCATGATGACGGGAAGTGATAAAACTAGAGTTCTTAAAATGACAGCTCTGTGCAGTCATTTTGAATCGAGGGCCGGACCTGCTCGATGTTCAGAAAATATTCTAGAGAAATCCGACCATAGTTTCATTACCATTTGCTGAAAATAAGAATGCCGCTACGATTCTGAATGCACATGTAAATTTATGTAAAGAAATGACTATTTGCAGAGGCTCCATAAAAGTTATTGTCTCGAACCTAACACTCAAATCGGCTTTTTTGTGGGCGTGTATTTTTCTGTCCAACCAATGAAATCGGCAGTAGACTATGAGTTAAAATAAAGGAGATTCGGGATGACGTTTTGACAAGAGTCCATTGACGTACCGTTTTTTTAAAAAAAGGTTGTGAAAATATGGTGTTTTGTAGCAGATGTTTTTGAATGGGGAGGGATTCTGTAAAATTTACTCTCATCATTTTGACATTTATTTTTTATCTGACAGCTGTTAACAATGCACCGACTTCCCGGCATATTGTCAAAATGCAAAGGCTCGATGTTCGTTTACATTTATAACGTTAGCTATGCAAGGTCAAGGTCGGAGCCAGTGGCGCCAGCGTTTGATTGGGCCATTTAAAACCGGAAAATGAGACAAAAAACTAAAAATAGAATCAAGGTGTACTTTGGTCAATTTCTTGATTTGAGGTGAACTATTAGCCGTTATCAAAGTCGAAAGGGCGGGTTTGTGGAAACAAAACACGATTTCGGTGCTGAATACTAATATATGTGTAATGAATATTTAAATTGGTATTTTCTAATGACGTCAGCGGGGTTTTCCCTTCAATTTGGTACACAACTTGCCGGGATAATTTTCATTCAAATTAGAGTATTTTGAGCTTGAATTGCGCAGGTTGAATAGTGTGTTTGTTGCACAGATATATGTTCTTACAAACGATGCATTAATATTATCAAAACCCCACTTCTCTTCCACAAAATTTACATCGAAATATTAAGGTAAGGCGTTCTTTGTTGTCAATCTCTAAAACTCAGGAGCATGACAGAGTGCATACCAGTATATTGAAAAACAGTGATAAAGAGAGGGACTTTTCTACGCAAAATTGTGCGTTAAAATGTCCCTTGAGGGATATCCCGGTACAAATGGGTTAAATGCACCTCGATCACCACAGTCCCTGCCTCCCTCATTTAGTTAGCAGTTAGTTGGGGACTGTACGTGTAACATGCAACTGGTATTAAAGATATTGCTCAGTCAAAATCATATTTGTTTTGTAAAATTCAGTATCAATAGACGATGCCTTATCCATTGCAAGTGTGATGAAAATAATATTCACATTCTCCGTGTTTGTTAATACTATTTCCACCTTTAAAAATACCATGCCGTCTCGTCAAATAAAACACAAAGTCACGTGATATTGCATAATCGAATGATTTTCGCCAGACGTGCCTTAGCTAAACCGCAGATGGCAAGATAAAAAATAAATAAAAACAAAAAATAGTTCAACTATCAGATCAACAAGAACACTTTGTATGTTTCAATTATAGGAATACAACATTGTGGATATTGTTTGTTTAGCTAAAATATAATAACTGGTGTTTTTATGGTGTGCCCATCAGGGCACAAGAGTCTAAGATTTGATGTGCCCTGACTTAGAATTTATGTGCCCAGGACACCAGCTAGCTGCTCAGCCCTGTTGTTGATGTTTTTCACCTCAGAACATATGAAATTAAAAAAGTTGGGAGACTGTTACTTTATTAGATGCACTCTAATGTAAGTATTACCATATATTTTTTGTTCTCTACATGCGTTTTTTAATAGCCACAGGGTTTTTAATGCCACCGAAATCGGAAAAAGTCGGGAATATGAAAATTCCCTTCAAGACCGTAAGTCTTGAATTTTGCCAAATACTCGCGAATAGTCGAGAAAAGACCGTGCAGTCTTGAAAAATACTGAAAGCCCTAATTTATGCATACCGCTTGTAAAATCGGCCCCCATTGGTCTAAATCAATGATTTCTATTAAGGCGTAAGTTCATATTTCACTTTGAAAATTCGCTTGATCAATTCTTGCTGGTTCACGGCAAATTTTTCACGAAGAAAAATCTTAACACGCCAGCTTTCATATATTTATGCTGACATGGAAATCTGAACCAGCAGCAAATGTAGGTCAATGCCCGCCTTAATATTTTGGATATTTCTCTGATTCTACGAAAGAGATTGGTTTATTACAATTTACACATCATGCGCCCGGCAGGAAGCAGGAGACATGGTTGGCAATTGTATTGTATATTATAGTGTCATTTAAGAATAGTCCATGATTTCAGTATTTTTTATTTTATTGATGTTTTGCATGGTTATGATGCATATTGTTATTGATGCTTAGTTAAGAGTTGAGTTTATTGAATAAAACAGTTTGAAACTGAACGTTTAACCTTTGTTTGTCTTTTTTTCTAGATTAATCACAAAAGGTTTAGATATAATTTGGTCTGGAAAAATGAGGAAAAAGTCTGAAAAAGTAGGGAAAAAGTAGGGAATTTTGGTAGTGAAAAAGGATGACGTTTTGACAAGAGTCCATTGCGATCCGTTTTTTTAAAAAGGTTGTGAAAATATGGTGTTTTGTAGCAGATGTTTTTGAATGGGGAGGGATTCTGTAAAATTTACTTCTCATTTTGACATTTATTTTTTATCTGACAGCTGTTAACAATGCACCGACTTCCCGGCATATTGTCAAAATGCAAAGGCTCGATGTTTGTTTACATTTATAACGTTAGCTATGCAAGGTCAAGGTCGAGCCAGTGGCGCCAAGCGTTTGATTGGGCCATTTAAAACCGGAAAATGAGACAAAAACTAAAAATAGAATCAAGTGTACTTTGGTCAATTTCTTGATTTGAGGTGAACTATTAGCCGTTATCAAAGTCGAAAGGGCGGGTTTGTGGAAACAAACACGATTTCGGTGCTGAATACTAATATATGTGTAATGAATATTTAAATTGGTATTTTCTAATGACGTCAGCGGGGTTTTCCCTTCAATTTGGTACACAACTTGCGGATAATTTTCATTCAAATTAGAGTATTTTGAGCTTGAATTGCGCAGTTTGAATAGTGTGTTTGTTGCAATAGATATATGTTCTTACAAGCGTGCATTAATATTATCAAAACCCCACTTCTCTTCCCACAAAATTTACAGCGAAAATAATATTAAGGTAAAAGGCATTCTTTGTTGTCAATCTCTCTAAAACTCAGGAGCATGACAGAGTGCATACCAGTATATTGGCCAGTGATAAAGAGAGGACTTTCTACGCAAATTGTGGGGTCAAATGTCCCTTGAGGTGTATCCGGTACAAATGGGTTAAATGCACCTCGTCACCACAGTCCCTGCCTCCCTCATTTAGTTAGCAGTTAGTTGGGGACTGTACGTGCTTAAACATGCAACTGGTATTAAAGATATTGCTCAGTCAAAATCATATTTGTTTTGTAAAATTCAGTATCAATAGACGATGCCTTATCCATTGCAGTACGTTAATAATAAATACATTCTCATGTTTGTTAATACCTTTTACCTTTAAAGCTGCATGCAAAAGTCTGTCAAATAAAACACAAAGTCACGTGAAAAATTGCATAATCGAATGATTTTCGCCAGCGTGCCATGCATTCTAACACGACAATTCATTTAACATGGAGAGATAGGTGCTTCTTACGTGCACCGTCGGCGGTACGTCTGCCTAAAAATCATTCTGTTGACATTTTGCGTTCCAATTTTGGGGTTATATTTTCCCCCCATTTTTTTAAAAA
>CM032659.1:9204402-9215683 GCA_019095985.1 Streblospio benedicti | reverse complement strand
TAAAATTTCGTATGAATTAGGAAGCTTTTGTTACTTAGTTTGTAGGGACATATTAGGTTGTGAAATATAGTTTTAGCAGGAATAGCAACGGATGCTGGTTGCTCAGACATGAAAAGCAAAAACGCAATATTTCTTGTATACCGAAATGTATGTGAACGACCAGTATCTGTGTTTATCATATCAAAAGTAGTTTATTTTTCAGTGCCTAAATCATCCATAACGTAACCAGGGTGATCGTAATGGTCTGTATGGTCATCAGTGTTGGCTCAGTGTGTAAGCAAACTGATGTATATCTAGAATATTTTCATTTATATGAAAATATGTAACATTAATTATGATGCCAATTCAGAGAAGTCATACAGATTACTTGGCTGCAACGTAAGAGGTGGACCATTTACAACAGATTTCAACTACCAAATCCCTAACTTTGAAGTTGGTGTAAATCGTGCGGAGAAATGCTTTGATTTGTGCACAAATCTCGTAAGTATTTTAGAATTTGATTTTCAGCAAATATGACCCGGGAATACCCGGGGAATTTGACCATGTCCCGGGAAAGTCTTTGAAAACGAGTAAATTGAACAAAAAATAATAAAATCCCGTGTCATTTCCTGTGTTTATGTAACGAACTCGATTTGCCAAAGTGATTTAGAGTCTATATGCACCGCTTTCGTTTTCTACTGCACCTCGCAAACGAAGCGCCACCATCGGCACCTACTGATACTATTGTGCAATATGTGGCGAACTCAATTTGAACGGCTTCCTATAAAAAGACGTATGCACCGCCTAGGAGGCGAATTCTGTTAGTTGCTGGCGCCATAAATTAGTTATACACCAGTTTCGTTTTCTATTCCACCAGTCGAAGTGGCACCTCCACCGGCACTTTGGTGTCAGACCTGGTTTCAGATATTTCTCAGAAATGTTTAACAATTGTTTTAATTATTATGAATTGAGGGCGTGTCTGTGTTTTTCGATGATGAAGAACGGATACAGGTAAAGTATATAACAATTTATTGACAATAAGATGGGTGAAGTTTATGTAGTTTGAAAGACAAAAACGTGTGATAATGTGAGCGAAAATGAAAGCAAATTCAAATGGGCTGGTGTCAGTGAATTAGACATATACACGGGCCCACCACGGCACCAGAGCAACCTCAGAAAGAATTGCAGTAAAATTCAGAAAAATATAGAATATATGTGTTGACTAGGCGGATGTGTATGAAACTTTCATAGTTGTCGCCTGATGGTCAGAAAATCAAACACATTGTCAATTTAAAAAAGCCATCTCCGATTTTGTGGGTCTGCAGCATCAGCTTTTTTACTACGGGAAATTGGACAGATTTTGAATCACGTTTAACATGGGTAAATGGGAAAATCGTGTCCGAATTTATACCCCCAAAACAGACAAAGAAATGTTAATAACTTTGTCCATTTTTGTCGGATTTTAGTGATCTTTTTTTTTAAATGATTCCCATGAGAAGTAGAAAGAATTAGAAATTTATTCAATTTCATCCCAGTGTAGCTAACACTGACCAGATTTCATTAGAATATTCAAAATATTGTCAAAGTATGCAGTCAGTGTCAACAAATAAACCTTGCATATGCACATGCTATGTAGAGATCCTCTTTGGATAGATCACTCTAAATTGCTTCTGTATAGGAAGGGTGTCACAATCACTTGAAAAAAATAAAAGTTTTTTATTCATATATAATCTTACCAAAGGTAAGTTACTACCTTCGGTAAGGTTATATGAATAAAAACATTTTTTTTAAGTGACCGTGAAGGGTGTACACTCGTCTATATATATTTCTTTTAATTCAAGAAGTACCACAATCTAATTATTATCGAAGATAACTACCCTGGAAAATTAGCTCAAACCCCTGGAAAAATGACACGTTTTATGTCAAAATACCCCTGAAAAACCCTGGAAAAATAAATATTTGGGAGTGTGCTAACCCTGTAGTCACATTGGTTCAGCTCACCTGGGGTTACTTTTTAAAATCAGATTGAATTACAGACTAGTCCCTCTTTAACTGTTGACATCAGTGACAAATGGCGGACTTTTCAAAGCGTGAAATTACCACATTAAACAGTGCTTTTACTCGGTATTTATGAGTGAATAATTGACAACATGACAGACAACAGGTAAGAGTTTGTCATTGAGATTCAATCACCAGGCTCAAAATTTGTAGAGAACTCATTGCCATTAAGTCATAGTCTATCACATCAGAGTCTACTCGGACTTTTTCACTGGAAAATCGCTCTCTCTATCAACCAACTTTTCATTCAGAAATACTGCCCATACTCACGTGATACTCCTATGTAAAACTACAAACCGATGTAAATTGTGTGACAAGTAAGCAAGGTATTGGTATAATTTTATTATCATTTAGAAGAACTTTTTTTGCGCATCGGCAATCCATTTCATGTGACTAATTTACATTGCCAAATACTCACATTTCTATGAAAATTGACTCCACATATCATATACCATTTTGAAGGAAAATACCTACTCTCCCCGTTGGTGACAAGGAGATATTATTATTTTTAATGACGTCATTGGAATTTAACCACAAAGATAAAGCCTCTGTTGAAACTTTTATACCACAACTATGCACTTCTGCTTCGATAAAGGATTGAGACAAATTAATTAAAATGTAATCTACATTGTACTGCTTCGTAATTGGTGTATACAATGTCGCGGCGTGTGATAAAGGCTGCACGCGCACCCGTTTACATGTACGACCAATGAGAAACAAGGTCACATTGAAATTATGGGATATTAAAATGGCGTGGTAAGGAACAATCGAAATGTATAATATTTTTACAAATAATTAATTATCATCGTTACGATGAGGTATTTAACAGGAATTCACACACCGGATACTACGTAAACAGATTGTTTGACAATCTACTTAACGACAGTTCAACTGGCACTGTGTATGATCTAATATTTCACGTCGAAGTTTGCAAACTCATGTCAACATTGTTCAGGGCTGAACACTAACTCTTTTTTTCGCGTGCCCTGCTGGGCATGTGATAGTCCAAATCCAAGTGCCCTGATCTTATTTTTATGTGCCCTGAATTTTTTTAGCTAAACCGCAGATGGCAAGATAAAAAATAAATAAAAACAAAAAATAGTTCAACTATCAGATCAACAAGAACACTTGTATGTTTCACCATAGGGAATACAACATTGTGGATATGATGGTCGAGTTTAGCTAAAATATAATAACTGGTACTTTTTATGGTGTGCCCATCATGGGCCATCAGGGCACAAGAGTCTAAGATTTGATGCCCTGACTTAGAATATGTGCCCAGGACACCAGGGCACTAGCTAGCGCTCAGCCCTGTTGTTGATGTTTTCACCTCGGAACATATGAAATTAAAAGTTGGGAGACTGCTACGTATTAGATGCACTCTAATGTGTAAGTATTACCATATATTTTTGTTCTCTACATGCGTTTTTTAATAGCCACAAGCAATAATATTATCGCATGATGACGGGAAGTGATAAAACTAGAATTCTTAAAATGACAGCTCTGTGCAGTCATTTTGAATCGAGGGCCGGACCTGCTCGATGTTCAGAAAATATTCTAGAAATCCGACCATAGTTTCATTACCATTTGCTGAAAATAAGAATGCTGCTACGATTCTGAATGCACATGTAAATTTATGTAAAAAATGACTATTTGCGAGGCTTAATAAAGTTATTGTCTCGAACCTAACACTCAAATCGGCTTTTGTGGGCGTGTATTTTTTCTGTCCAACCAATGAAATCGGCAGTAGACTATGAGTTAAAATAAAGGAGATTCGGGATGACGTTTTGACAAGAGTCCGCTTTTTTTTAAAAATGGTTGTGAAAATATGGTGTTTTGTAGCAGATGTTTTTTTTGAATGGGGAGGGATTCTGTAAAATTTACTCTCATCATTTTGACATTTATTTTTTATCTGACAGCTGTTAACAATGCACCGACTTCCCGGCATATTGTCAAAATGCAAAGGCTCGATGTTTGTTTACATTTATAACGTTAGCTATGCAAGGTCAAGGTCGGCCAGTGGCATAAACGTTTTTTGATTGGGCCATTTAAAACCGGAAAATGAGACAAAAACTGAAAATAGAATCAAGGTGTACTTTGGTCAATTTCTTGATTTGAGGTGAACTATTAGCCATTATCAAAGCCGAAAGGGCGGGTTTGTGGAAACAAAACACGATTTCGGTGCTGAATACTAATATATGTGTAATGAATATTTAAATTGGTATTTTCTAATGACGTCAGCGGGGTTTTTCCCTTCAATTTGGTACACAACTTGCGCGATAATTTTCATTCAAATTAGTGTATTTTGAGCTTGAAGTGCGCAGGTTGAATAGTGTGTTTGTTGCACAGATATATGTTCTTACAAATGATGCATTAACCCATTCGTATCGGGATGTCCCTTGAGGGACATTTTACGTCGATTTTTGCTGAAAATGCCTGGCTTTATGACGTTTTCACATGTAAACAGTGGGTAATGCTCCCTATTTAGACTAGTGTCAACAAAAATTCATACTTTGACATTTCGATGTAAATTTTATGGAAGTAAAGCAGGGTTTTCATAATATTCATGCATCATTTGTAAGAATATATATCTGCGCCAAGAAACACATGATTTACACTGTGCAGTTCAAGCTCAAAATTTTCATTTGGAGATTAACCCATAAGTTTCATACCGTCTTGAAGGGAAACACTCTTCTTTTAATTCAGAATGGCGATTAAGCTTTTTAGTGACCCATTAGGCCTACCCATTTAAATATTCATGATAATGTTAGGGGGCCTCGACATAACTTGCGTTAGCGCAAAAACCGCATGCATCTTTTTTGTAAAGGCTACTCTTAACGCACCTGCACTACGGTTGATGTTTTGATGTAAAACGGAATGTGATAACGGCTAATGCCCTTGTTTGAGCTGCTACTCTTGATCGATGCTCCCAAAATAATGTTGAAATATCTCCGCTTTTGGAAGATATTCTAGACAAATATATCCATATTCCTATTACTGGGTTTGTAAAAATAAAAGCTCTATGCGATTCAGAATCACGTGTACAATGTATGTATAAAAATTTTCATATATGGAGGCCCCAGATAAGTTATTTCTTGGGCGTAAAACAGACATCTCATTTCGCTAATGTTTATATTACGTGTTGACGTTTTTGCGTATGCCGATATGAATGGGTTAATATTATCAAAACCCCATTCTCTTACACAAAATTTACTAGAAATATTAAGGTGTTTTTGTTGTCAATCTCTAAAGCTGGCATGACTTAGTGCGTACCAGTATATTAAAGTGATAAAGAGAGGGACTTTTTACAAAATTTGCATTAAAATGTTTTAAGGAAATATCACTTTCAAATGGGTTAAATGCACCTCGATCACCACCGTCCCTGCCTCCCTCATTTAGTTAGCAGTTAGTTGGGGACCACTGTACCATGCAACTGGCATTAAGTATTTTTCAGTGAGTGATAACGTATTTCAAAAAAGTTTGACGAATTCTACCCAAATTATTTTAAGGATCTCTAAAAATAAAGATACTATTTTTTTATTTCTGAATTCATAGGTTCGAAGTTTTTATTAAAAAAACACAATAAAAAAGATTATTGGGCCGGGGGGCTAAAGTAGGCTAGGTTGGGTTACCGGAACCACAAGATCATGTTTTCTACGCCTAGTATGGATCATAGTTCTAAGTCAACAATGGAAAACTGAACAACAATCATGTAAGAACCCACCCTCAGCACTGGGCTGTTTAACAATGATTTTTTTCCATGGCTCCAAGGGAGTTAATAATATATAAGTACAAACATGTTTTATCTTTTACTAGGAGTCTATTAGTTTCTGGATTCATAATATGTAGAAACCAACATTATGTTGGTGACGCAAGTTGGTATCGTCCTTCATATGTGTTTATGCCCCTCAAGTAGGTCTTAGCAACCAAGTGAAAGATCATTTCTATGAAAAGCTAATAGCCGTGGTGGCTGATGTCCCAGCCTCTGAACAGTTGTTTGTATGTGGTGACTGGAATGGTCATATTGGCACAGAAAGAGCTGGATATGAGGACATACATGGTGGACATGCAATTGGCAGGCGTAATGATGAGGGGGAGAGACTTCTAGAGGTTGCCAATGCAAATGACCTTGTAGTAGGCAACTCTGTTTTTGAGAAGCAGCCTAAATATCTAGTCACATACCAGTCTGGTGATGTAAATACTTAGATAGACTTCCTCTTGTACCGACGAAGCTTCAGAAGGCACGTAACAAACGTAAAAGTCATCCTTGGAGAAGAGTGTACATCCCAACACCGCTTGCTTGTAGGAGACTTCAAGGTTACTGCACCATGCCTGGCAAAAGGAAAATTCATTCCTAGAGTAAAGCTTTGGAAGCTGAGAGACCCAGCCAAAAAGGAAGAATACACGAAAGTGTTCAATGCCAAGGTCTGTGACACAAACAGTTATGGAGTAGAGGGAAAGTGGAAGATGTTAAGAGATAGTTTCCATGAAGCCGCTGTACAGGTGTGTGGTTTCTCCAAAAAACATCATTGGAGAAAAGAGACCTGGTGGTGGGACGAACAAGTAGAAAGTGCAGTGAAAGAAAAGAGAAAACTCTATAAAGTGTGGAAAACTTGAGGCAGCAGAGGCGTACAATGCTGCAAAGCGCATAGCAAGACGTGCCGTGTATGCTGCCCGCAATTCTGCCCAGAGACTCACTCTTGAGAAAGTCGACCCAAAAAGTGCTGACATCTACAAGTTGGCCAAACAGCTGAGTCGTGAAAGGCAGGGAGTTGTAGGGGAGAAGCCTGTGAAAAATGATGATGGTGTCCTTTCAATGGATGAAGAGGCCAAGAAAGTAGCTTGGAAGCAACATTATGAACGATTGCTTAATGTTGAATTTCCTTGGAACCCAGAAGACCTCTCTGACGAACCCCCCATTGAAGGTCCCAGTGTGCAAATCACCCTAGACATGACATCCAAAGCCATTTCAAAGATGGGAATGGGTAAAGCAGCAGGTCCGTCTGGAGTAGTAGCAGAAATGCTGAAACCCGCTGGGGAGGTTGGTGTTAAGCTTGTTCGTGACTTGATTGAAGAGATCATTCGTGAAGGTTGCATTCCATCTGAGTGGGAGGAGAGCTATATAGTTAGCCTCTACAAAAACAAAGGAGATGCACTAGAGAGGCAATTACCGAGGGCTGAAGTTGATAGATCAAGTAATGAAAGTCCTTGAGAGAATTGCTGAACAACTGATCAGAAAGAGAATAGTGATAGATGACATGCAGTTTGGCTTCATGCCAGGAAGGGGAACAACAGATGCTATCTTCATCGTTCAACAGGTGCAGAAGTTTCTGGCAGCAAACAAGTCCTTGTACATGTCATTTGTTGGTCTTGAGAAGGTATTTGATCGGGTTCCCAGACATTTCATATGGTGTAGTGGAGCGGATAAGTCTCATTTTATGCTAAAATCGTTCATTTGATGATACAAGCAACAAATTTGGTATGAACTTACGTTAGAGGTCACTTGTTCAGGAAAATGTGCTAGCCACCAAAAATTTCAAGATCGCGGCCATTTTTTTCAAGATGGCCGCCAGAGCTTACAAAAATTACCCAAAACACATAATAATCATTAGTTCTTTAGTCCTTGGTGGTATTGATAGATAAATTTGGCTTTCATAGTGTATTGCACTGTTCATGAAGTATTCTATTCATGAAACACTAGTAATTTAATCAATTTTAAACATAATATGGGCACGACGCCTGTGCATGAAAGCATGTTTCCTCAAAACTTTGAATGTTGCAAGATACCATATGATATCAGCTAACCCCTTTGCTCCCGGACTAATAACCACTAATGATACGTCAAACGTACATAAGATTGCATGAAAGTACTGAAGAAATAGTATATAGTCTGCAGTATGAAAAAACTAATAAACATAGATATATGAAAAAGGAATCAATATGTGCTTGTTCACCCAAGGCGCAAATAGTCCAGGAGTTAAGACTATAAATTTTGTGATAGTTATGATTTTTATTTGGTTGGGTTAAAAAGTCTGAAAGTGAGGGGTTTTATGTTTTTTCCTCTTCAGCATTTTAAATTTTCAAGCCATATAGACTATATTATAGTCTTGAAATATATCAAATCATGGGTACAACATCAAGATGGAAGACTGACTGGAGCAAATGCTGCCTTTGTCAAGAGGACAAAGAAAATGAAACATTGATTTCCCCACTTAGCATGTATCAAAGATCACAGGATTATGCAGGTTACAAGAATATTTCGAATAATGTCCCTTTGTTTTTTGCTATAAACGACATGCCTATACTACTTGATCCTAAAAGGTTGAACGAAGGTGATGGCATAGAGGCCACTTTGATGAGAAATGGAGCGAAGTATCATAGTAGCTGTCGGCTTTTGTTCAGTAATTCCAAACTGGAAAGAGCACAGAAGAGGAAAGTCAAACCAAGCACATCAAGTGAGGACGATGAAGATCGTGCCAAAAGACCCAAAGCCTCAGATCCTGTTAAATTGCAGTGTTTCTTGTGTGATGAAATGGATGAAATGTCAAATCTAAGACAAGCAATGACAATGCAGCTGAATGAAAGAGTTAATCAATGTGCTAGGACTTTAAATCATGGAAAACTACTTGCAAAATTAAGCGCTGGAGACGTTGTTGCCCAGGAGCTGAAGTACCATCCACATTGTTTGACAGGCCTATACAATGATGAAAGAGCACATTTTAATGCACTCAAACAAGAGAATTCAAACACGTTGGAAAATAGTCTATATCATGTTGCCTTTTCAGAACTCGTTATCTATATAATGGAAAGCAAAATCACAAATACTGAAACAACACCTGCTATATTTAGACTGATTGATCTAGCCACACTATTCAAGCATCGATTAATACAACTGGGTGTAGAGTCGCCAAATGTCAACTCAACCAGGTTAAAGGAACAGCTACTCGGTAAGATTCCTGAGCTTGAAGCCCACAAGAATGGGCGGGATGTGATTTTAGCATTCAAGAATGATGTAGGTGCAGTTCTATCTGATGTCAGCAAACATAGTGAGGCTATTCATTTGGCAAAAGCTGCAGAAATCATTCGAAAAGAAATGCTTAACCACAAAAATAAATTTACATCAGAATTCACTGAAGGGTTTGGAGAAGAAGCCATTCCACCCTCTCTACTTCAATTTGTATGTAGCATTGAACATGGTGTTGATATCAAATCACATCTAACACATGGTGTGTTGAAATCAGATATAGCAATTGCACAACTTCTACAGTATAACTGTTACCCCAAGTGTCAAACGGAAGGAACCAAAACTCACAGGCATTCTAAAGACAGAGAGACACCATTTGCTGTGTATGTTGGCATGAAGGTGTTTGCCAAGACACGAAAACCAGAATTGATCGACAAACTTTTTGATAATGGCATCAGTATTTCATATGACAGGGTGCTGGAAATATCAAACAAATTAGGCGAACGAGTTGTAAAACAATTTGTTGATGATGATGTTGTGTGCCCATCAAAATTGAGAAAAAACCTATTCACCACAGCTGCAATGGACAACATAGACCACAACCCAACTGCCACAACAGCTACTACATCTTTTCATGGGACAAGCATCCAAGTGCTGAGAACAGCGGAGAAGAACGCAACCTACCAAAGATTACTGAAAGCTTGCCAAAAAAGATTCCAGATCTTCCCGACTCATTCACAAACATCCCGCCAGCATTCTTTCACAAAAAGAACCCAGTACCAAGTAACAGCATTGAAATGGCATTACCAAATCCAGAAATGTTCCACAAAGAACTAACACTCGAATATGACTGGCTTGAAATAGTCAATACTACTACTAATGTAGATGATTCTTCGTGTATAACTTGGTCATCGCATCATGCAAGCCAGGAAAGAGCAAATGATTTTCAGGCCAGCATCAATGGTCTGCTTTCACTTTTCCGAGAACCGGCTCATAGCGTGGCCACCATTAAGCATGTCATGGATAAAATAAGGGAAGCTGTACTCTTTCTAAACCGTACGCAAATCCCAGTAATAACAGCTGACCAGCCACTATATGCATTATGTAAACAAATACAGTGGAACTGGCCAGACAAGTATGGAGAGGACAAGTTTGTCATCATGTTTGGTGGACTGCACAGTGCACATTGAGATGGCGGCACTGAAATCAATTGGGTCAATGCTTGAAGACAGTGGGTGGACTGGTGCTCTGGTGGAAGCTGATGTGGCCTCATCTGGAACCGCAGACTCATATTTATCTGCTATGAATATTACAAGGACTCGTCAAGCTCATCAAGTCACAGCATGCAGTTTGTACAACCTCTTGAAAAGAGCTTACAACATTTATCTGTCTCAGAATATAGACACTGTTGTTCAAAACTTGACCATGGATCAATGGTGTGATGCACGCAGGAAAGAAAGTCCACAGTTTCAGTTTTGGCTTTTGATACTCAACTTGGAGCTCACTATTTTTACACTAGTGCGGTCCTTCAGGGAAGGAACTTTTCACTGTATAGACAATCACTATCAGAACTAATACCTTACTTCTTTGCAAACAATAATATCAACTATGCTAGATGGCTTCCAATTCATCTTCGTGATATGCTGTGCCTGGAGAAGCAACACCCAGAAGTCGCAAAAGAATTCCATTTGGGAAATTTTGTAATTCACAAATCAAACAAGAACTTCTCTGCTGTTGCTATTGACCAGGCCCATGAGCAAAATAATGCTATCATTAAGGGGGATGGTGGAGCTATTGGCTTGACCGAAGATCCAATGGCACTTCAAAGATGGATGGTCGCAGGACCAGAAATAAGCCAATTGGTAGCAGATTATGAAGCAGCATCAGGGAGTAAAGATACAAAGAAGAACAGTCTTCACCATGATCAGTCACCAATAGCTCAGAAGACGTTCCTTGGTAAAGTAAATCGGCTCACCATGATTATGGAAGAAATGGGAAACCCATTTGCAGAAGAGACAGGAGATCTTCTCAAGCTGGATACTAAAGACCTTGCAGATCAATCTGGAGCTCAACTGATTTTAACTCACTAAGCAAGAGGAAAAGATCAGTCTATAGCATTTATGGAAAAGCTGAAAACTGAGAAAGAATCCCTTTACAACCCAATAAAAAAGAACAACACTGACTTCTTCACAACTGAACCAAAGTCAAAGGACAAATCGCAAACCAAATTACTGAAAGAAGATTGCCAACTGTTCTCCAGACTTTTCATCTCTTGCCAAA
>CM032659.1:9137967-9189680 GCA_019095985.1 Streblospio benedicti | reverse complement strand
CTGCTGCATGGTGAGATATCTGATGAAGTCAAGGAGCTACTGAATGCGTTTGCTAATAATCCTCCATAAGAAAGCCTGAAGGTACTTCTTCAGTCCGAGACATGCGACAGTTATGATCAGTTTACTGAAAGCCAGCGAATGACACAAGTTTTTTTTCACACTAGCGAATTTGGCTAGTGAGTTGAAATTTACACTAGCCAAAAGAATTTCACACTAGCCGAGATTGTCTAGTGGGTTTTTTTTACACTAGCCAATTGCAACTTGTTAATTGTCTTTATTAATTTAAGATTCTGTTATGAATAAAAATAAAACATGTTATTAACAAATATGAATACGAAGAAAAACATTTATAAACTTTACATTTACCCCCCCCCGTGTCATCTCCCTGTGCACTCTCACCCCCGTGGGGCTGTAAGTGACAAGCAAAATATTACTGACACTGCACTGTGACAGACACGGATTTGTAATAGCAGACCCGGTGTGCAAAATGCGCCTTTCAAACGAACCACAAGTGACTAGTCTTATTATTAACGTTATATTACCTTCATCAGATATACATCATTAATATTCAACGACACATTGTTAATCCATGTTTATTCCAATAATTATTTCATATTTTTAAGAAAATCATAACCATTTTGTAGTAGAACATGCTATTCTGACGACACCAGAGCATTTATCACACGCCAACGCCAATTCCATGTTTTTTAGCATAACATACGCTGCCTTACTCATTACGACTCCAACAAATAACCACTGCTTCATTGCAGGTGTCATGGCTGACAATAACACAGATTTCTAAAAATTATTTGGTCAATATCCATGAAGTTCAGAATATGCACATGCTTTTCAAAAAATTTAAATGACGATGTCGAGTGTACTGTAATTTATACTAGACTTTCAGTTGGAACTTTTTACAATCACCAAACAGTCGAGCATGTTTTAATCGATACACGCCGAACGTCTTCTATTATTGCCGACGGCGTTTTGGCGAGTGCTTGTGTCATTCGTTGGAAAGCACAAGAAAGGGTTAACATGGGAAAACCGCAATGTTCTGGATGATATTCATAGATCTGGTGCACTTGTACTTGCTCTTGGACTATGCTTGCCGCACGAATGATGTGAACTTGTACATCCATGCCCTAGGACTTACGTGCCCAATCTTCTTTGCTACGCACCGCCCGAACTATACCCGATGGATGACAAAGTTTAATTTGAATTAAATGAACATGGATTACTTTCATGAGGGCATCCGAGCCGCCTTTGAAGGGGGAGCTCTCTCAATCAGGCGCTGAGGGAAGAATTTCACAGGAAGTGCTGTTGATCTCACCCTGGAACAAACAGTTAATAAGGATGCAGCATCGCGACAAGGCGGTATAGCAGCATTCATGCAGTGTGTGGAAGCAAGGAAACTATGGACCCTTACAAGATCATTCAGAGGTGCTGTGGTTGGATGCCTTCTTGATATGGCTGGTCTTTTCCTTGGAGAGGAAATAATGCAGGCACTGAAACAATACAGAGTAAAGAGAGACAATGATGATTTACAGTCAGTTCTTAATAGCCTTGGGGAAACACTAAATCCATTTCAAGAAAGCCTACCTGATCTATACTGCCTCACAACTGGTCGAGCAGCCTCTACGGAGGTACAGGATGATCTTACTAATGTGGTTGACAAAGGAAGAGAATGGCACAAAGAGTTTGTTACAGAATGCCAAACTAAACCAAATCGCTTTGAATCAAGCGACGAGAGTCAAGAATTTCTCTAATGATGCATTGAGGACAAAAATTGGAGGAAAAGACCAGAAGATTAGGGAATATCCCTACATGCGTGATATCTTTGGTAGGTTGCTTTATTTTGCTGTCACCAAGAAGCTTGATTTAGCTGAAGTTCTCTCCTTTCCACTTACTGAGGTCCCATTTTCATTATGTCACATCAGCCATGAGCAAAACTGACAAGTCTGCTCTCTTGAAGAAGCTGGAAGCAAAGGTGTCTGAGAACAATGATCCTAGTCAGATAGATGCCTACATTGTAGATGCCATGTTCTTTCTGCGTACCTTGCCAGAACTCCACCCAACTTTTGGTGTTGGTAGACTAATTCTTCATAAAGCCTGCGCCTTTTCCAGGGTTGTCCACATTGTGTGCGACACATATTCTGATGGTCCGTCCATTAAAGGAAATGAACGTCAGGAAAGAGGAAATTACCAAGCCAAGTTTCAGATCACTGGGGCATCTCAACGTAGACCTGTTGATTTCAACCAAGCCCTTCTTTTAGCTCCTTCAAAGTAGCTCTTTCTAAAGTTTCTCAGAGATGAGTGGAAATCAGCTTCCTTTGCAAATGTACTGCAGGGTCATGATGTCTACTTTGCTCTTGAAGAATGCTGCTCCTGGTACAAGACCCTAGATGGAGCTGTCAAAGTACAGGAAGAGAGGGAACTTAGGAATAAGCATGAAGAAGCTGACACAAGAGTGGTATTCCATGCTAATTATATTAGGACGCATTGCCATGGAGGTTCACCTACAGTTGTCATTCAAAGTTGAGATACTGACGTTTTTGTGTTGCTTCTCTACCATCAGAACCATGTGAATGCAAATTTTTGGATGGAAACTGGTACCAGTTCTAAAAACACAAGGAGGATGATCAATGTTGCTAAACTAGCCCAGGCACTGACACCACCAGCTTGTTCTGCTTTCCCAGCATTTCATGCATTCACAGGTTGTGATTCCTTAGAAAGGCAAAGGCAGGGCCATTCAACTTCATGACCAAGGACCCCAAAAACCTATCAGCATTCACTGAGCTAGGAACAAGTGAGAGTGTAGAGCCTAAAGTTCTTGCTATCATTGAAGACTGTCTGCAGTATGTATGGAGTCCACAGTGAGACAGATGTTAACATCACCAAATTTCGTCTGTCAAGAAACTGTATGCACCAAAGATTCTTGACTCCCCATTAGGTAAAATCAAATCTACTGACCCATGCTGCCTGCCACCATGCAAAGATGTTTTGCAGCAGAAGGTAAAGCGCACAAATTATGTAGCACAAATGTAGAGAAATGCTAGGACAGCCAACCCTATCACATATTCACCTAATGGCCATGGATGGAAGACTACAGACAAGAACCTGCTGGAGATTGTGTGGTTCGAGGGCTCGCAAAGTCCAAGTAAATTGTCTTCAGCCATTGCAGAAAATATGTCCATCAGCGAAGAAGTGGAAGAGGAAGATGACGATGAAAACATTAGCTACAGTATTTCATCGGATGAAGAGGATCATGACGATGATGATGACTGACTTCGTTTGTAATCACTGTGATCACTCTAGAGAACATACTAGGTTGATATGATCAGACCCAACTCCCCTGGTATAGGACTTTTTATGAAGACATGGCAGTGGTATCCAAAGGATCAGGAGGCTCATTTTTTTTTATCCTAGCAATGAATCTATCTTAGAAATATATCTTCAGTTCTTTGAAAGTGAACTTCAGTTTTTGCATAAAATTAGTAGCCGGTTAAAATAAGGAAAAATATTTTGTATTGAATAATAAAATGCTTGATATGCTTATATGTAAGAAACTGATATCAGTCATTAAAAACATATTGACAGAATTATTGTGTGTGATAATATCCTTGCTTTCTGATGTATGCCAGGAACTAGAATGGAACTGGTGAAATAAATTGTGCTATACCAAATTTGGACTTTTACAGGTTTTTATCTTTTGTTTATCATTTCACCTTGACCCCTAGGTGAACAATGGGGATGACCAACTAGCACTAAAAAACTGAAATGACATCACTTCCATGCTAATTTAGCATTTTACCTCACATAATGCCACAAACTAAGTATGTTTTATATAACCTAGAACCAATTCAAAGGTCTCTTACTGCCCAACTAAGAGCTAGTATACTACCCCTCTTTATTGAAACTGGAAGATTTTATAATATAAAACTTGAAGACAGAATATGTAAGCTATGTAATATGGACAAAACAGAAAATGAAATTCATTTCCTTTTTGAATGTTCTCTTTATGGTGACCTAAGAGATACATGGTTAACTAATTTATGTAATATAAACACAAATTTTAATAATTTATCTTTAGAAAATAAACTGGAATTTATATTTGAAAATTGCACTCGTAATACTACAAAATATGTTTTAAATTGTTTCAATAGAAGAAAGGAGGTTATATTTTCAAAATAATGACATGTATATAATTGCACCAAATATATGTAAATTTAATAGGTGACTCTATAAGCCTATAGGGCTAGGCCATATTGTGTAGTAATATATTATATGTAAACATGTTTCTTTGTCTCATATATTATATTAATGTATATGTTACTGTATATTTATGTAAATGGCATTGTCACTGAAATAAACTATTAAAACTAACTATTAGATGTTGATTGAATAAGCAAACCCTCATTTTCAGAAAGTTGAACAGGAACAGAGATTTGGTTAAGATTTGGTGACACTACTACTTACTTTTTTACACAGACTTAACATTGCAGTCACCATCGCGGGACCTTCAACAGAAGTGACTTCTTCTGGTCTTTCTTGATGACGTCACATTGTCTGATGGGAATTCCACCTGTCAGACAAAGGGCCAATGTGACGTCATCAAGAAAGACCAGAAGAAGTCACTTCTGTTGAAGGTCCCGCGATGGTGACTGCAACGTTAAGTCCGTGTAAAAAAGTAAGTAGTAGTGTCACCAAATCTTAACCAAATGGATATTCCTACTACTAAAAACAGTCTACATAAAGATAGAAACAGAGATATTCACGATTAAATGTAAACTTTTTCACTCATGTTCCTTATAAAATGATAAATTGAAGCTCATTTTCTCATTTATTTCTCATACATTCGACTGTATCAAGCAATATTTGGGTAGAATAGCTACAAGAAAGCATTTTTAGCAAAATTTGTAAAATGCACTCATTTGACCTTGACCGGTGACCTCATCCACCACTCCGTGGCCTTAAGAGTTCACTTTTCAAAGAGCCTACGTCCTACCCTTCTCACAAATACCCATGAAACAACCAGTCACTGATCTCAATTAATTGACCCCGGCTCTTGCTCTATTACTATACATCAACAACTGCCCGTTGGACACTAAAGATTCTCAACCTGTGAATAAATTGCTCTTGAAGAAAGTCCTTATACATATTAGTTTTATATTGCCTTCCAATGCAGTGATTTTTGGAGAAGCTCTCATTGATGGCAGCTATTTTGTCCCACATGATGGTGATGGTTCTCGGTACTTTCGAGATGATCTTGATTTTGACAGCCAAAGATTAACTAGTGATGGGGAAATAGAAGGTTATAACTCAGTTCATCGTGTTGGCGATGAGCAGTTGTCAGCCAGCAGTGTCTATAACGCTGGGTCTGCAGCTCACCAGGCGCGACTGTACAGTGAGAGTACATCAGAGACTCAGACAGGAGGGTGGAGTCCCGCAGACTCAGACATGGACCCATGGATACAGGTCAGGCTAACTGTTCAGATGTATTTCTGTAAATTATCACTAATGTGTTTTTTTATAGCGCTCGGAAGTTCTTCAGCGAGACGTTATTTAAATTGGTACTTTACTTTACGAAAAAAAAAAAAAAAAAAAAAATTGGTACTTTACGCGAATGTAGCGATCACTGGATCATGCTAACCAACACGTCGTGCGTTCCACCAGAAAATGGCGTGAGTCTAGTCAGTCGATTCGGAGTTGACATAGAACAATAATCGTTTAGTAGCTTATATGATTTTCATCCAAACGTTTTCATATGAACAGTACACATTTTGAAGACTGTCTAGTTTCTTATTTTCATCATAATAAATAATAAAATATATAGCAACGAGTTCGAATTGGACAAAATCGAGTAATAGGCAATATATACGACAGCAAACGCCGAACACTGGGTGATAGAAGTGACGATGGATGTGATTAATGGTCAAATTAAACTATTTAGTTGAAACAATTACATAGACTTAAATATATGAATGGAATCGCATCTTACTGCAGATTATTTTCATTAAAATTATATATTAATACGACAATGTATAAGAGAGATATGTCCCAGTATATATGTGTGGTGTTTTTACCTGTCGTCGCCTGCTGATATTGTCAGTAGACTTTTTATGGTCATGCAAAGATTTCACCGTTTCAACTTAATTAAATATACTAAATGTGATAGTTTATAGTTAATTTTACTATCGAACGAAGGGAAAATATATTATCTGTGATGTATGTAAGTGAGATTGCTGAAGTCTTAAGTTTTATTGAGCTGTGTGCGTTCAAAATGTATTGCGCAATTTCTCCCATAAGCATAACATTGGGACAGCTTGTATCATCGCTCACTCCATAATCCAGTTGAGTTTAGTCTGGTTGTAACGGCAGTTCGTGTTCTGGTAACTTCCATGTCCTATTGTTTTGCATCCTTTGGTTCTAACCCTCTTAGTGCTGGGGCGTATATATGCACCCCAGAATATACGTATCTTTAGTGCAGGGGTGCATATATGCACCCCAGTTTTCTGAAAAAAACAGTTTGAGTTTGTCTGCCATATTCGTATATAAACACTCGTGGTTCTAGTCCCAAATTCCGGTGTGTCAACAACAACAACTTTACCTTGACATTTCGATGCATTTCTAGAAGTAAATAAGCAGCATAGTGTTAATATTTTAATTATATTAGTGTGAACGAATATTTACCCACCAAACACGCATTATCTACTGCAATTTTGAGCCGTGAAATACCCTTATTTGTGTTTGCAAAACCATGGCTTGTCACATATGGTTGGAATCCTCGTGAAACCAGCTATTCATAGAGACCTTAAACAAATGTGAAACTAGACTCATCAACGTCATATCCAGATATATATTTTGAGCCTTGAAAGTGGTATTCGTAGGTTCAAGCACCACAAAACTACGTTGACACTGCTAAGGAACCCCAATTAGCAAGAGCGCTCCTATGATTCTATGTCAGCGACGCGCGCTGCGCAAGGCTGATTTCCAGGAAATACCGGTTTTTGGTAAGAGTGACAAACTTGAACATTTTGAAGAAGAATTATCATATTATTCGTCATCCATGTCCCATCTTATTGTATCTTGGATACCGGATCACAAATAAACCGTTTGGCAAACTACCCAATAAGTGTGGAGGTTGGAAATCTAGTATTTCTATCAAAACGGATGATGTTTTTGTCGGGCGGTCGAGTGGTGCCTGTCATTGCAATGTCACGGCAATGAAGAAATAAAAAGTTGGACACGTTTTTGGTCCATAATATTGTAAGTAACAATATATTATTATGAAATATTGATGGTTTATGGTGTTTTTTGTCTCTATCCTGGATAAAAAGTCGCTGCACTTAAAATTTCTACTGATACTACGACATTTAAAATCAACCACGTAAGCTGTCAAATGAATGGACGATTACTCGAAATTGTCAAAATTTAACTTTATGCTGTATGTATCTTTATTTAAAATGGTAAAAATAAGAAACTAGACCGTCTCCTGAATGTGTACTGTAAATGTGAAAATGTTCTGATGAAAAACGTAAGAGCTACATAGGATCATGTTTCAACTATGACAACTGAAGCCCCCCACTGAATAACACGTCACGCAAAATGCGTGTCTGGCACTGAGGGAGTATATAGTGAATTTACTTCCGGCTTCGAGAGGATTAAATATGAAATTTTACATGGTTGTCCGAAGTTGCACCTTTCGGCAATTTTTTATAAATGAGCAATAAGTGATTTCATAAATAGATATAGGCTGTCAGCTGGTCATTGCCAGACATTGTACAAAGGTTATCACATCCTATTTTGTAGGCTATGGGCCAGCATGGTAGGTGATGCTAAACTAAGGGCACTTGGTTTCGTCGTGATTTTCTTGTAGATATATTTATCATTCCTTTTCATGTTATTTCATTGGTTATTTATCGAGAAGTATTCGATAACCTGGAGAGGGTCATCACCCCTGTTTGAAGAGGGGTGATACCATGGTTATCATGCTTTTACTCAGTCGGACTACTTTTTCACTTTGTAATTGTTTAGAAAAGAATGATCAATACTTAACTTGTGTAACTTGAATTATTTTATTAGGATTCGTTCTTGTGACCCATCAGGCTCACTCCCTTCAGGCTCGCCGTGATACGCTACAGGAACTCACCTTTTAAGCAGGGCTCCCACGCCTCCGAAATTTCGGTAAAAGTAAGGGAATTTGCAAAGTGGTTCACGGGTCCATGAATAGTCCGTGAATATGCCGAATCGTCCATAAAACCGGGAAATGCCAGTAAATTTTGTAGCGGAATGACTAATTTCTCAATGTCAAGGTTGTATACCGCTCTTGACCAACCAGCGATTTCGATATCAAAGCAGTCTACATTATGGCTGGCGCACGCCAGTAACTCATTTAGCGCAAGAAAAACGTGTGTGCACACGGATAAATTTGCGTTGCGATAAGTAAATGAAGAGTCGGGTGTTAACTACTGTACTATTCCGGCCTTGTGAACTAAAATTTCCCAAAACTTTCAGAAAAGTTCTCAATATTTGGAGATATACACAATGTTGAATGACAGCAATGATTCAGACACAAAGAAAAGCAGCGATGGAATATCAAGGATAGGTCGTTTGTTCTTGGATGCAATAGTTTCAATATGACTGAACATCGCTTAGATGAATTTTACCATGAGTATTTTGATGATTCTACTGTTGTTGTCCCATGGGCAGTCGATCCTTTTCTGTATCTTTTCTGACCAAAAATCAGTACACATTCAGGAAGACTTGTAGTTTCTTACGAAAAGTTAAATCATGTGCCATTTCTCGATGTCGTCCATTCATTTGATGAGAAACGAAGAAAATGAATGAGAAGCAGTAGCTTTTAAGTGGATATGTCTTACTATCTTATTGAGATTGAGAGATTAAGATTCAGCATTAACAGTGACAGGTAATGACAACTCGGTGACAACTTTCGTTCACTGTTTATTCAACGCAGACAAACATGCAGGTAAATCTACAAATATACAAATTAACAAAAAACATAATAACATGTCAACCATTACATAACATTAATATCAATTGCATATAAAAATAACCACTATATTATTCTAATATAACGTTCGTTCACTAATACTGCCCCATAAAATTGTACGCATAATATTCTTGTTTATATATAACTATATCAAACTTAATATGGCAAATACAATAATCAATTTTGACCATAATTTCATCACAATTATTCCCCAATATATACTAAATACTTACAAAGCATGTGAACGATCCTGAACTTTAGAAATTGACTTGAATTGACATTATATCTTAACAGCTTCGTTCCAAACTCAAGAAAAAGAAAACAATACCAAACCCGCATAACCTCGTCATGAAGTACTATATTTACTATGTGCATGATGTGAGGCTCCCCACTGGTTACTGCACTGTAGGGCTACCAACTTAGCGATGACACACCTTGGATTTACTGGAATAAATTCAACAATGTTCTTCTAACATCACAATTTTAGTTACTGGACGTGTCAACACAGTTGACTGTGTCCTGATCCTAACACTTCTAACTAAACCATCTCTACCCTCAGTAACCTCCAACACAATACCCAATGGCCATAAATTTCTGGGTGTATTCTCATCTACCAACAACACTAGATAACCTTTCTTGACATTGCGCTTGTTTTCCAGCCATTTATTTCTTTCCTGCAGCTCAGGCAGACAAGCTTTCAACCAGTGTCGCCAGAACTGATCACAAAGGTACTGGACATATCGCCAACGTTTACGATACATATCACCAAGAGAAAACACACCTAAAGGGGGTGCAACACCATCATTCATGATCAGCAAATGATTGGGCGACAGCGCAGACAAATCATCAACATCATCACTAGCCTTTGTCATAGGTCTACTATTCATGATGGACTCAACTTCACAGAATAGCATCTGCAAAATCCCGTCTGTCAATCTCTTATCTTTCAATAATCCAGAAAAAACCCTCTTGAACACATCAACCAAACGCTCCCAAAACACCACCCATATGTGAAACAGTGGGAACATTACAGACCCATTCAATTTCATTCTTCAGAAAGTAATCCTGAATCTTTTTCTCTTTAAGTTCGTCCAAACCCCTTTTTAACTTGTTCTTTCCACCTACAAAGTTTGTAGCACAATCTGAATACACTTTCAAAGGTTGACCACGTCTCGCTATAAACCTCCTAAACCCATTTTAGAAAGGAATCTGTTTCCAAAGAATCCAGCTTTTCTATGTGAACAGCCCTAGATGTGAAACATGTGACAATCAATCCATAGCGCTTCACTTCAGCCCTGCCATACATGACCAAGTAAGGCCCAAAACAGTGAATACCTACATAGCGGAATGGTCGCTTTGTGAAATCTAACCTATCAGAAGGAAGGTCTGCCATTTTTGCACACAAGGTTTATCAAACAACTTGCGACATGTGATACACTTTCTCCTGACAAACTTCAGAAGAGACCTAGCCTTTGTAATCCAAAACCTCCTTCGAATCAATGACAGTGTCAATTCCGCCCCTAGGTGAGCAATATCATGCTTCTCTCTTACAATAAGAGTGGCAACTGGATGTGATGACGGTAGAATAGTCTGATGTTTGCATGAAAGATCAATGTTTGCATGCTTCAGCCTTCCACCAATCACTATCACAGGGTTCATTTTGGCAGTGCGCCACGCACCCTGGACGCATTTCTTTTTTAAATGTCCCATCGTTTTCACCATCTATGCGCCCATTTGACGCACTAAATAATTACAAACTCCAGGGACACATCATGACTTCACCTCGGCGTCCCCCTGGACGCATGTCAATTTAAAATCATAAATCCATTAAAATAAGCTCATATTTTAACTTTTTCCCCACGAATCAGGGATCGGGTGACAGCCATGTTTGTTGCTTACAAAATGCACGGCAGCGCCACCTTTGGTCTTTTTATAAACTAGCGCTTTCGTTTTCGATTACTGAGCATGCGCACTTAGACACAGAAGCGTAATGCGCATTTTTTTCTTCCTAAATATGTGTAAGTTATTTTGATTTTCCGACGAGCATTCGTAATAGATTATTAGGATTATGTTACTAATGGATTATGCAATTATATATTTGAGAACTACAATTGATAAATAACACGACAATCTATTTGACACCTAGAATCATAGCAAAATGTACACGGCTGTGCTTTTTTTTCTTTAGTACTTTACACTTCAGGGCTTGACATTAAGCATGGCCCGGTGGCCCTGGGCCAGTAGATTTGAAATCAATGCCACTTTGGGCCACTAGAATCCAAAGGTCAGTGGCCCGACTGGGCTACCTTATCCTAGACTGCTTGCATTATTGATTTCTTTAAGTCTAGCATGGGTCAAGGTTAATGAGCACTGGCCTACAGCTTAGATATTTGTTGAACTGTCATGAATTGCTAGAATGTAAATCATTTTTAAATTCTAAATATTTAGGTATGTACTAAATTAGTAACATAATATTACTTAAAATAACTACAGCTTTTATCGTAAATATGAAAAAAAACACGTGAAATTGTCCCATTGCTTTGTAGAATGTCCCATTCTTTTACCCCATGGTGGGACATTTGTCCCATCTACATTTTCGACCAAAATGAACCCTGCTATCAAACCATTATTGTCTAACACTGGAAGCAGATATTTCAAAGAGCTAGACTTTGAGACCTTTCCCTCAGACGACAAATCTTTCAACTCCCTGAAATAAACATCAGCTTGCACAGGTTTAAGTGTCACCAATTCAGCATCATGAATTTCCCTAACAGTCAGATTACTTGAATGTGACGCCACTTTTGTCTTCAGGAATTGCTTCAACCTAAGCAACCAAGCAACAGCCCTTTTTAGTTTGTACCAGCTTGAATAGTAACTAATTAGCTTTTCAATGGGATTTTCAAAACCACCAGAAACATCAGTAGCACAAACAATGATCCTTTCTACCTTGACCTCTTTATCATCACTGGACAAATTTGTATCAAATGACTTAACATCCCAATTCGACTTGTATGTGTGAAGAAATGCAGGACCAGTGAACTATGCACTTCCTTGTAACTGCATAGGGTCTTGACCTCTCGTCAAACAATCAGCAGGATTGTCTTTACCAGAAATGTAATTCCATTGCTCAATTTGCTACAAAGACATGAAACCTCCGTGTGTCATTATGGATATACTTGAGGACAATTTCACTGTCGGTCCAGAAGTAAGACGCTGAAACACTGAGTGTCAACTGCTCCAGTAACATTGAATTCACCTGAGCAGCCATGACAGCAGCCTGCAATTCGAGACGAGGAATTGAAACAGTCTTGAGCGAAGCAACTTTACATCTGCTGCTTAACAATGAAACAATGATCTGTCCCTCCTTGTTAATACACCTGACATAACAGCAGCAGCCATAAGCCTTCTCACTAGCATCACTGAACAAATGGAGTTCAGCATATGCATTATTAAAATTGACTGGTTTGACACATCTGTCAATCAAGAGACCCTGAATACCCTGAACAGACTGTAACCAATTGTTCCATTTCATGCACAACTCCTCTGGCACATTATCATCCCAATCTACTTTCAATCTTGTAGCCTCTTGAAACAGAAATTTGCCTGTAACTAACAGGATTAATTAACCCCAAAGGATCAAACGTTGATGACACAGTGCTCAAGATATCCCTCTTTTTGACATTCTCAACCCTATCCATGTGAACCTAAAAAATGCATCCAATGTCACATACCATTTGATACTCAGAGCTTTGGTCTTGATATTAGACTTGAAATCCTTGATCTCATTTGCCCTATCAGCTTCTGGAATATTCTGCAACACACTGTCCTCGTTGACCACAAATTTAGTGAGCCTAAACCCACCTTGACCTAACACAGACTTAACCTTGTCAATCAAATCAATTGCCACATCAGCACTATCAACAGATTTCAGATAATCATCAACATAAAAATCCTTGGTAATCGTGTCAATAACTGCTTCATCACCAGCACCAAACTCCTCTGCTGCAAGTCTGAGAGCATAAGTAGCCGCACATGAGCACCAAATTCCCCCAAACACATGAGCTGTCATACGATAACAAACAACATTTGCAGCTTCATCAAACCAGAGAAACCTGAGGACATCTCTGTGATCACCATCAACCCTAACCTGGTAATACATGGCTTCAATATCGCCAGTTATGGCAAACCTGTGTTCACGGAATCTGAGTAATACATGCAAGAGCTTGTTATTTAAATCAGGGCCTTGATAGCATTTATCATTCAAAGATTCACCCATGAACTTGGAAGCACAGTCAAAAACAACCCTAACCTTTCCAGGCTTCTTATCAGACACCACCGCGTGATGAGGCAAGTACCAGATTTTACCCACATTATCTGAACTAGAAACCGGCACTCTTTCAGCATAACCCTTGTCAAGTAATTTGGTAATCTCAGCATCATATCTATCAAACATTTGTTTCTTAACCAGACTTTTCTTAAGAGAAAACAGTCTACGCTCAGCTACTTCAGCGTTGTTAGGGACTTGCACATTATCTTTGAAAGGAATAGGCAACTGGTAATGTTCATTAACAAATTTCACATTTTGATCCCAATAATCAAGCACTTTTCTGTCTTCAATGGACATACTTTGATTGCAACTTGACCCATCATTTTCAACATTCCACAGTCTCTCTACACATTGTTCAGCTGGCAATGTAGAAGTAAAAAAAACAAAACTACATGTTTGCTAGTACGCTCATTTGGCATAGGGCAACCATTTATGCACCAGCCAAATAGAGTGCGCACTGCGAAAGGTTCACCTGGCTTGCCATGGACCACCTCAAGAGGAAGTAGCGCTTGAGCATGATCTTGTCCTATGAGAATATCTAACTGGAATATCATCTATATCATCTAATGACAAGTTCACCATTTCACTACACTTTTGTTCATTAGATTGACTTAAAGTATTCAATTTATACTCAACAGTACTAAGTACACCATTTCACTACCCCTTTGGACCTTCATGAGATGTCCGACTTAAAGGCGTCCGGATATCACAGTGGTGACCCAAACTATTCTGATAGACCATGACATGTTCAACTTGTCAAGTAACCTAACGTTTTTGGCATAATTCTGGACTTATAAGAACAAGCATTACCTTCCAAAATCAATATCCATTGTACATTTAAAGATTATTATAGCAATCAACACGTATTGACCTCTAGAAACAATGTTTTTTTGTTTCACTATCGGTTTATTATTTTACAATAGCATAACATAACGACCACGTGCTTCTAAACATGCATTGACATTTTTTTGCCATAATGTTCTTAAATTAATTAATATCTTGATTTTTCATCGGATTTTGAAGTTAAATACATGCATTTAACGAGCAAAAGGTCTAGATTACAAACATGATATTTATTTTACAATCAAAACAATCCATTATCCGGAAAACAACCGGTAACATATTCAAACCTATTTCTTGTTAAAGATCTAGATCTCTGACACGATTTAGTCTTTATCACCCCATAAAGGACCTGTAACTTACCTTAGAATATCAATAGAAACCGGGTGACGAGGCTAACGCTATTTGCTTCACTTGCCTATTCGCGATTTTCCCCCCTATTCACATTTTTTTTCGGTGAAATTATTTTAATACGATGTCTGAGTTCGTAAAAAATGGGACTACGATTTCATGTCCGGATAAAGCGGATTTACGGATAATCGGGATCCGGATATTCGGACCTATACTGTACCTTGAATGTTCAACTTGTCAAGTAACCTACGTGTGCAAAATGTTGCAGTTGAAGCATTATCAAAATGTTGCAGTTGAAGCATTATCTAGCAAAGCACATACCTTTGTTTGATTGTTTACTCTCACTTCAACTACTGGTACATATACTTCAGCATTCATATTTGTACTTTGACTCACGACCTGATTCAATAGGGCTGACACCTGATTTACAGAACTTTGACTTGGATTTGTGACATTTGATTTACTCTCTTGACTACCTGGAGTCATCTGTGACATGCTAGCTGACTTAACATCAACATGAACAAACTTTGTATGTTTTTTACCACAACGTGGAACTCTGCAAACGGATTGCTTTCTACAATTGCTAATAACATGATTTCCTAGCAAACAATTTTCACACAGATTGTAGTTTTTCACAATTTCTAGTCTTTCAAAGGGCTTTTAAGATTTGAAAGCAATCTATGGGAATCTCCATCCACACATGGATTCTTTCTATCCTGGTTTGGCCTTGCACCGTGCTGGCATAACTTTCTTGGCTTCGAGTCTGTGGGGGAGGCGGACTGAGCATTGAACTGAGACTGTCTAGATGGGGTCTGAAGCCTCATCCTCCTGGCAAACAAACTCCACTCATGTCTGGAATGTAGGATAACTGTCTCTGCGGGCTTTGCTCCATAGCCAGATCCATCGGTTCCTGATTAGGTGGCATAGGCTGCATCAGCTTCTCGTCTGGTTCTCCACCTCAGAAAGCTTATTCATTTTGTAGAGTGTACTGTGGGCATTGAGCAGATCATTAGAAAGCTGCATCAGCTCCTTAGCTCCTTTACTGGCTTTTGATCAGGGATCACTTTCTGAGCAATCAAATGAGGGTTTCCAAACCTACTGAGGAGGATCTTGCGCGCTTGGGTGTAGCCTTCATTCCCACCAATAGTTGAGCAAGAAAGTATGGCCTTCTTGGCAGCTCCATCAGTGAACTGCAGCAATCTTGTTAACTTTGCTGCTCCATCATCACCCACATCACCCACATTCTCATCAAATGTAGCACAAAAACTATGGTACGTGAGAGGATCTCCAGAGAATTTATCTAGTTCCAATTTCGGCAGATTCACATATGCTAGGAGAGATGGACGATGGAGATACTTCATTTGACTTCTCCCCCTTCAACGGCTTGTCTTCTTGACGCGTCCAGGACTTGGTAGATGTTAGACATTCTATGTAAGAGTCCTGCACATCATACAAATACATTTCACTAGCTTCAATCTCTTCAGCTGTCGTGAGCTCATCATGAAAATCAATATGAGCTGCTTCAAAGTCTTTGAACTTATCCTTCAACTGTGCTATCAATCCTACAACACTGTTCTTATCCTCTTCAGCAATATACCTGCGAATACTGTTCACAATTCTGGTCACAGAAGCCTTGGCCCTAGCAAGCTTCGTCTTCTTATCCATGGTGAAATGACTAACTTGGCGGATTGTGGATTCGATGATGCTTTATTTACTGTGATGTGGCATAAGTGACAGGTAATGACAACTCGCTGACAACTTTCGTTCACTGTTTATTCAACGCAGACAAACATGCAGGTAAATCTACAAATATACTAATTAACAAAAAACATAATAACATGTCAACCATTACATAACATTAATAACAATTGCATATAAAAATAACCACTATATTATTCTAATACTGCCCCATAAAATTGTACGCATAATATTCTCGTTTATATATAACTATATCAAACTTAATATGGCAAATACAATAATCAATTTTGACTATAATTTCATCACAATTATTCCCCAATATATACTAAATACTTACAAAGCATGTGAACGATCCTGAACTTTATAAATTGACATAGAAATTGACTTGAATTGACATTATATCTTAACAGCTTCGTTCCAAACTCAAGAAAAAGAAAACAATACCAAACCCGCGTAACCTCGTCATGAAGTACTATATTTACTATGTGCATGATGTGAGGCTCCCCAATGGTTACTAGATTCGTGGGGCTACCAACTTAGCGATGACAAATAGTAGTCTGTATGCAATACATAGTCTCATTGAACAAGGCTATGCCGATGGTGGCACTCTGAATGTAAACAAATATGGCCGCGCCAATGCGAGCGATAATACAAGTAATTTCATCCAACGAATATTTTAAAATTTCAAAATTCAAGCTTTTTCCCGGAAATCGCACAATTTTATGAAATTTAAGGCTAATTCCCGACCTCCTGGTTCAAACACTGAATTCCCGGCTCTTCCCGGTTTCCTGGTACCCCTGGAAACCCTGAGTTAATAAACTTTTGCAAACCATTTTGTTCACGACCGATAAAGTTTATGATTGGCAGAGTTTGCATTGTGAAAAATGTTACATAATCATGATGCACCCAACCGTGAAAGAGTTAAGATGGATACCTTACCCTTGTTCATGAGTTCATGAAAGTTCATGAGTTAATGCCATTGTTTTCATCTTCAGGTGGATTTGAAAAGATCGCTGTGTATAATTGGTGTTGTCACACGAGGACGCCACAACAGCTTACAGTGGGTGAAAACATACACTCTCTCCTACTCAGATGGTGATATTGATGCTTTTGTCCCCTACACCGAACATGGAAAAGTAAAGGTTTGTTGTCTGTTTTTCATAGATTTTTTCCCATTCTACAAACTCGATAATGACACATGAAAATAAAATGGAATCTATATTATAGCAGAGATGGGATTTTTAGTTTTGCGAATTGATAATCACACAAATTACTATTTTAGATGTTTTATTTTCTTATGAATCACTAGAAAGCAGTCACTTATTTACTGTTCCTCTGGCTGATGATAATAATTATATTCTTCTCTCTATCTATATATATGAATATAATTGTATCCACAAGCAAACTTTGGAAAAATACATTAGAAGATAATAATATCCACAGATGTTGTTTTAGATATATAGTTTTAAATTACGGTTATGATAGAAGTCATCACTTTCATTGGCAAATAAGAAATGCTTGACGAACGTAATCATTATAGTTTTTGATCATGATAATACAAGTAATATTTTTTACACTAACCTTTCAACAGTCTCATCTGTTTTGTTCACAATGATGACGTCATTTGTCGTCACTGTGATCTCGGGAAATCACCAGGTTGTGTGCCCCCCCCCCCTTCCCATCTGGGATCAGCATGTTGTTCCAGATGGAAAGAAGTTGGTACTTGCTGCCGTCTCTATTCAATGAGGGCTTCAACTTCCTGATATGAATAGCCTCCTTCACCACCCGTTCAAAATATTTTGGTTCAACACATAAAATGTAAGTCCCCTCAAGTGAAACATGGTGTCCTTTACTGTCAGTATGTAAGTGAAACGACATTTCAGACACTGCAAAACTTGGTCTCCTGTGTTCCATGAACCTAGCTTTCAAAGCCCGTTCAGTCTCTCCTACATACGACACCTCACAATCCTGACACTTAATAGGATGCACAGGACCAATGACACTCTCTTTCTCTAAAGGGCCTTTCGGTCTTACCAGTAACTGTCTTAGAGTGCTTACAGGCTTGAAAAACACTTGCATACTGTATTGGTGCATTACCCTCCTAATGTGTTTTGACACTCCTCTAACGTACAGTATTACTACCGGAGGTCTTTTGGGGCGACCCAACTGGGCACCATGGTCTTGTGTCTTAGGTCTTTCCTTAGGCTTCCTGTTTGCCATCCCGTTGCTAGTACTTTCTCCAGATACTTCTTCTCATCTTCTCGCTCACTAGTGTCCCTAACCACACTCTTGGCTCTGTGATTTGACATGAATGGTATAGCTTATGAGTCTAATTCAGACTAATAAGCTTGGTTTAGTCTATCCGCTGCCGCAAGGCTTACCATGCTTAGATGCCGTGAGCTATGTTAGTCTAAGGCGATCATAACTTGATCTTATGGATGACCATTCCAACGATGAGCTAAAAAACACCCCGATATAAAATAAAACCACATAATTCCTTCTTTTTTAAATACCCCGACGATCTACAACCACAAATCTAACATATTTTTATTATTTCATCTTCCGACGATTTAATCACTCCATTCATAATTTGACCAAGTGCTGGGAAAGTCTTTGAAAACGAGCGGACTGAATGAAAAATAATAAAATCATCTTATCTTGCCACGAAATCTTGTTCCGCCATCTTACCTGTAAAAAATCAACCCTTTGCCAGCAAACGAGTACAAAGACCGAATATGCCAAATAAAAGAAATGCGTGGTGCATTACTTTGGTAACAGAACTGCAGAAGCCACAGCGGTTTAGTAATTCGAATGCGCCACTCGGTTGTTGCCGGTTGATTCCGTGATTGATAGGTGAGACAATATGGCGGATATAATAAAATTTGATAAGTTTTCTTGCTATTTTTCATCAATTACGTCGTTATTTATAGGTGTCAGTTTTTTTATAATCAGTGATAAATCCTCTTTGCATGGGAATGGGGCATTAGTACTGTTGCACATGCCGGACATACCGACAAACAAAATTATTAGAGGTAAAATAGCTCATAACAATGCTAGATCTACTGCAAATATGATAACGGATTTTTTTTAAAAAAAATTTATTTCCCCTGCCATGGCATATTTGTGAAATATTTATTTTTTATTTTATTTCCCCCCTGCTGGGTTTATTGTTGAACTTTTTTTTTTAATATCTGTACCCCTCCTATGCATTTTTTTAGCCCCAAAAAGTGGTCATCCATAAGATCAAGTTTGGATGGCCTAAAGGACACAGTATATAGGACTGTGCAGATGATTGTAGAGTTCAGTTAATAAATAGAAACCAAACCATCTCCAGCGTTTGAAAAACCTACCGGACCGTCGGACAATGTCCGGTGAATATTCTGTCGGACCTGTAAGGAAAACAATCTACCGAACCGGTGGTCCAGTAAAAATTTGGGGTCAAACCGGCAATATATATCCACAAATATATAAAAATACAAGCTTCGACATCTGTTTTTGCCCCTTGTGGCCGCCATTTTGTTTGCCTGTTGCTATTTGTCAAGTGCGGTAACAATAATGTAAGCAACACCTCGTGGTCTGTGCAAATAAATAAGCAATATCGTAGGAAAATTGCACGGCGTTGTCGGAATAGCATGTTCACATTGACAATATGGCGACCGGCGACCAAATTTCTGAGAAATATCTCAATATTATTGCAAATTCCATGGATTAACAGTGCAGCAGTTTGTCCTAATGATGAAGAATCAGCGCTGCTAGACTAGGTTAGCTTTTAGTAATAAGGGGAGTCATGTATGATTAGTTTAAACCTCACAAACGTAATATTATATGAGCGAAAATATGAGTAGTTTAACGACCCCCCCCCCCTACCTGGCAGGACTGAGTTAGATGGGTTAAGTGATGACAATGTGTACAAAATTTGTTGATATTTTTAAAATAAAACTTTGTACATGTACATGGTATTGGTCTTCCTCTTTTAAAACAAGCAAATCACAAGTGATCCTGATCCATTATCTTGACCGGTGCATTTTTTGAATGCTGTTTTAGGTTATGGTCCAGTTAAAGCTCTGGCGGTCCTGTTAAAAAACGGAGTAACAGGACCTGTGGTCCACTTCAAATTTTAGCCTATCTTCATACACTGACCATCTCCATGGCGTTTCTACTATAGTCCATGGGCCCGGTAAAGTTGATTTGCACCCCCCCAGGACCCTCCGCGACACATACCAATTTGTTCATTGGGATGTCCCAGACATGACTATAACGTGCCACCATCGCAGAATTGGGAGCAACCCCTCCGTTTCAGCCATTTTCAAAATGGCCGCCATGAAATAGAGATAGTATTATAAAATCTGATCTAGTCCACCTAGAGCCATGATCTTGGTGTCTAAACCCATGTTTTTGAGCATGGCCAGTGTGATAGTGTACATGAAATTTTTCTCAGATATATCGGCCATCTTGAATTTTCAAAATGGCCGCCATGGAATAAAAAATAGTGTCGTAAAATCTGATCTAGTCCACCTAGAGCCATGATCTTGGTGTCTAAACCCATGTTTTTGAGCTTGGCCAGTGTGATGGTGTACATGAAATTTGTCTCAGATATGGTGGTCATCTTGAATTTTCAAAATAGCTGCCATGAAATGGAAATCGTATTGTAAAATCTGTTCTAGTCCACCTAGAGCCATGATCTTGGTGCCTAAACCCACGTTTTTGAGCATGGCCAGTGTGACTGTGCACCCAGATTTCATCTCGGGATATGGCAGTCATGAATTTACAAAGTCATTGCTGTTGAATAAAAACATTGCAGCAGGAAAAAATGCTTAACAAATTGTGTTTTTACATAACGTATTCAGTGTTTATGTGAACTGACAGATAATCAGATTGAAATATTGCGCTATTAGCAGGGATGCCAAGTGCTATGATTTTGCCCATAGTTTTCGATTTTTAGGGGTCATTACAGCTATACGATTTATGTAACAAATACTACGATATTAGGGGCGATCGAATACGTATATCGATTGTTAAAAAACCTGCCTATATCGCCGTAAATTGACAAATATCGTACAAATTTCTTTGAAAAATTATCTTTCTCGTCGTTTCTCGGCCATCTTGGATTCGGCGAGACTGATCGAGATTTGAGAAATTGTTGCCATCGCCGGTTTATAAACTGGCGCTGATTGGTCTAAAGTCGTGTTGTTGCAATAAAAGCATTCGATTTCGTCCAATCACAGGCGCTGTGCGATAGCGAAATAGGTCAGAATCAAAATGGTGGTTGTTCATGTCAATTCTTTCAGAAATTTGTTAAAAAAATTGAAAATGCCGGTCAAAAAGCGACCCTCGAGCCAAAAGTATTTATCGGATTACACAACAAAGTATAGTGAAATGATGAGCTCCATGGTGTGGATGTGTCAGGTCAGGTGATGCGGTTGCTGCAAGTTGATCAGGTAGATGTTGTGACTCATACTTCAGAGTCATAAATACACCATAATACAAGAAGAACAGGCCATCTTATTGACTTGACTGAATATGTTTATATGTAAATATGTATCAGATTTGTAACCAATTATTGGTAAATGAATGATGATTTTTGACGTGTTCTTTGACTTCTATGTCACATTGAATGATTGATGTGGTGTATATGTAACTGCAGATATTTGTTATGTGCAAATTGTCAAAATAGCGCGGATAAGCGCGGATATTTGTCCAATAGCAAAACGCAGACCGCATGTTGCGAATAGGAAATATTAATCGTGTAGCAAACGAGATGTTAAAATGTAGGGGCTAAAATGACTAATGTGAATTATTGGCAAACAATTCTGAACCGTGCGTATATGTATGAAATAAAGAACATGGAAATGATTTAATAAATAAATAAAAGGATATCGTGATCGGCGTAGCAGGAGTTTGTTTATTCACCACAGAAATTACGACAAAGAAAACCCCTATAGATGAATAAAAGTTTAAATTCAAAAAACAAAAACATGTTATTTTATATTTTATTTTCATTCATAAATGATGCATTGTCAATGAATCAATGCAAAAACATGTAAGTAGATGAATAAAAGTTTAAATTCAATAAACAAAAACATGTTATTTTATATTTTATTTCATTCATAAATGATGCATAGTCAATGAATCAATGCAAAAACATGTAAAGTAGACCCCTTGTTCAACATAAATTATGAGAAAATATGCTACTATTTTTTTAACAAAATGTGCTACTATTTTTTAACAAAAAATACTGTTTTTACCCTTGATGCTACTATTTTTTATCGAAACAACTTGGCATCCCTGTATTAGTACAATAATTATACCACAAGATTTGAATCAATGTGACACTAAAGATAAAAATGTATTTATGAAAATGGCTACAATCTAAATGAAAGCTATTTCTTTGTAAGTTTAAGCATGTTAAAAATGACTAGCTATTAAAGTTTACAGTCCTATGCTATAGGAAAGTTCAAATAATATGTATTTATGTAGTAGTCTACTCTAAGAGAAGGATAGTCGTTTCAACTAAGTAGTAAATCCTAGTATTCATCTTCATTCTCAGTGTCAGTTAGCATGTCATCCTCAACTGGATTATCCTCTTGCTCTTCATCTTCATCAATATTATCTTCATTGTCTGTGTCAGAAGCGTCCACCTCAGTTGCAACGGTATCTGGGACGACAGGACCTTCAAAACAAAGTGCCTTGATAACCCCATCTTCAAGTTTCCATCCATGACCTTCTGTTGGCTTTGGTGCATTCTGAATTGCAATGCAAGATCTTTTCCAAATGGCGACCTGGTAGTTTGCTCGGTGTATGTGTTGAACAAGGGACTTCTTGCAGGGAGGCAGTAAGCTGAGATCAACGTTTCTGTTGATGTCAATCTTCCCATCTCGGCCACCACATTTTTCTCTTAAGATTGTGTATCTCAAATGGTCGACATTGGTGTAATTTTTTCTGCCATACATTGCACATGTGAATGCCTCAAGTTCCTTTTTAAGAATTTCAGAAACATCCCAGTGGTCACCTAGGGCACCTAGAATCTTCTGGTATTTCTTTGTTTTCTCAAGTAGTTTTATTTGTCGCACTTTGCCTTTGCCTTTGAAAGCACTGGTAGAATCACAATGTGTAAAGGCATGGAGTCCAAGCAGTGCTGTGCACATCTGTTGTCCCAGTTCACTAGCCAGCTCAGATACATTCAAAAAGCACCTACGATTTCTAGAGCCAGTGTCAAATAGAATTTTGATGTCCAACGTCAATGCATAATGTAATGCAATGAAGAAAACGTGTGTGTCAGATGAACGTATTCTGACTGTGGCATATCCTAGAACCTGAGCGTGTATACATTATAGAATAATCCTTGTGTCTGTTTCTTCTTGGTCAGAGGTCAGATTGTGCAGGAGCACTTTTTTAACGATCTTTCCATCTCAACTTTGAAGTAAGTAACCCTGTCCTTCTGATACGAGTATTACCTTCCGGTTCACCAACTTGATGGCAAAGGTTGAAGAGGACCATACACTGCTGATCACCCCCACCAGTTGTTTCTTGTTTTCTGCATTTTTCAAAAACGCTTTCCAGTCTATTGGCGTTTTTGTCATAGGTCACTTATGATGAGTTTTTTCTGAACTTGAAGCACCACGCATTTCCAGCTCCATTTGCTTGACTGACTCTTCATGGTACATAACAGTGCTAAAAATGAAATCACCTTGGGGCATCGCACCAAAGATATTGTCTGCAATGAGCCTGAAGTTGGCTGATATTTTTGTCATTGAATCAAAACAATGCATTGCCATCTTGGACGAGAATGGTGGATCCATCTTCAGAAGTATTAGGTGCGTCATCCAGTTCCTTCACAATGTAATGGAATCCCTTGGACTTATCCGTTCTTACCAAGAATCCATCAGCCGATGCAATGGTGCAAGGCACATGGCTCAGAGGATACTGCATTAACTCTTCAATGGTGTCTGGTTCTCCCATTTACTAGTAATTGTAAGGCCACACTGCTATGCTGTCTGTATGTTGTCATAATTGGAAGAGATACCACATTGCAATTCAGAATGCACCAAAGCCAACAGAAGGTCATGTATGGAAACTTGAAGATGGGGTTACATAAACACTTCAGTCCTCGCATACATTTACCTATGAAGTTTTAACCCATTCGTATCGGAATGTCCCTTGAGGGACAATTTTACGTCCGATTTTGCACAGAAAAGTCCCTCGGAATATCGCCATTTTTTACATATAAACAGTGATGTCATGGTACCGAGTTTTAGACTAGTGTCTGTAGTGACAACAAAATCGCCTTACTTTGACATTTCGATGTAAATTTTGTGGAAGTTAAACAGGGTTTTGATAATATTAATGCATCATTTGTAAGAATATATATCTGCGCAAGAAACACATGATTTACACTGCGAAATTCAAGCTCAAAATATTCTAATTTAGACAAAAATTACCCCAACGTGTCGTATATCATCGTAAAGGAGAAACCACGTTCTCTTCAGTTTAGACTGAGGCGATTCTTGTTTTCAATGACGTCACTAGGAAATACCTACTTAATATTCCTGCTTCCAAATAAGGATATTAATACTCAGCCTCAAGCAATCCTGCGTTGTCACCATAACCCCGCATTTTCTCTGCTTTGATAACGGCTAATGGAGCCGCTACTCTTAATCGCATCACGCTATGGTCGGTGTTGAGATATGACGGCATGTGATAAAGGCTAATTTTCCTATTGAAAATGGCGCCTTAGTTAAATTGCTTCGAGTTAAAATAATTTTTGAAACGAATGGATTTTCATCGTTACATTAACATACCCATCACAAATTCACGTGTCGGATCAAATATAAACCGATTATGTAGTCATGGACGAAAGGATATTTCTTAAATCATAGGCATTGTTCTATAATTCGTCTTTCTAAAGTATATCTCGAACCTGTCATTTTTAATCGAGGCCGGCAACAGCCTCACGTTTGGAAAATATTCTAGACAAATATAGCCATATTCCTATTACTATATCATAAAAATAAGAAACTCTATGCGATTCTGAGTACACGTGCACAATTTATGTAAAAACATAAGCATATATGGAGGCCCCAAAAAAGTTATTGTCTTGGACGTAAAGCTGTCAAATGACACTGTTGGATAGTGTTTACATAAATGTGTTTACGTTTTCCGTATGCCGATATGAATGGGTTAATAATGAGTCCTACATTTGAGCAACACCTAATTGACATTGATAATGTATTATCAGCTCTCACTGAAGCAAATCTGAAAATCAGCCAAAGTAAATGCAAATTTGCAGTTTATGAAATCACATACCTAGGTCACAAGATTTCATCTTATGGTATTACTCCTTCATCTGACCACATTGAAGCAATAAGAACTCACCCGGTACCAACCGTACCAACCAACAAAAAATCATTAAAATCGTTCCTTGGTTTAATCAATTTCTTTGGACAATGTATACCAAATAAAGCTAAATTTGTCAATCCCCTGCAAAAGCTAACTCTATCAAAATCAGAATGTATCTGAACACCACAGTGCAACGAAGCTTTTGAGCACATTAAAAAACTGAATACAAGCCGCCCGTTTTTACACTTCCCTGATTTTGCAAAAAGTTTTATATCATGACTGATAGTTCTGACCACAGCTTAGGTGCGTGCATTATGAATAAAGGAGATGATGGCCAACTAAGACCAATTTCCTTCACAGGGCGTGGCCTCACTAAGCAAGAAATGAAATAATGAATTTTTCAAAAAGAACTGCTAACAATTGTCCATGCATTAGAGAAATTCAGTCCTACATAATGGATAAACCTTTTGTGATATACTGTGACAACCATCCATTATGCAACCTGCTTTCAAACAATAGAAGTGATAATAAAATTTCCCCTAAAATACAACGTTGGGTGATGTTTCTCAAATCCTTTGAATTTGAAATCTTCTACATCAGTACCACTGCCAACGTGGTAGCAGACGCGTTGAGCAGATCATATGAATCTCTGTCCACTCAAGACGTACATTATCCCCATTATCCCCATTATGAAAAATATCCCCTGTGCGTGAACCTACAAGAAACACCAAGCGAGACAAACACCAATCCCATAGAAATCAATGCATCAACCGATGCAAAACCTGATCAAACTATGCATAAGCCCAGTACTGATACTCCCAACAATGTCAACAAATCAAGTGGCCATATTGAATGTGCTTCTCATGCCACAGTGATGCATCTAGGCTGCGTTTTTGCGTATATTACGCGTTTTTGCCCAATGGGTACTCCTTTTTCATTTGTCTTGAGTATCTGTGTACGCTTTTGCTACCATATAGATCGTATTCTCATCTATCAATGCGCACGGCATCTAATAGTTTGAGAAATATTTATATTTGTTTAAATCTAGTTCTGCCATCTTACCTGTAAAAAATCACCTCTTTGCCCGCTATAACGCAGTCAGCAAGCCAGTACAAAAACCGAATATGCCGAAAGAAATGTGCAGTGCATTACTTGTTACCATAACAGAAACGACAGTGGTTTATTCGTGATTCAAATGCGCCACTCGGCTGTTGTCAGCTGATTCCGTGATTGACAGGTGAGACAGTATGGCAGATATAAACCAATTTGATAAGTTTTCTTGCTATTTTTCATTAATTACGTCGTTATTTATAGGTGTCAGTGTTTTATAATCATTGAGTAATCCTGTTTGCGCAGGAATGGGGCATTAGTACTGTTGCACATGCCGGACTTTCTTAGGTATAGCACATTTTCTATGTAGAAAATGTGCTATACCTCAGAAAGTGCTCTTCCAAATCTATAGATCTAGACTTGCAATATAAATATGGGTGTCAGACGAGTATGCGGTGTCGATAGGCACCGCGGGGGGAGAGGTAAATACTATAATAAAGATTTAATTTTGTTCGCTGTATATGCTGAGAAGTGAAATGGAACTGTAGTACTCACATTTGCCTATGGTTGTACTCCCTTTTTTTTGACATGGGAGTACTTTTACTCGCTTTTGCTAAATCCTAGATGCATCACTGATGCCAAAAGTTCCACCAATAAACCACACTTGATAACAGCAAAATTTGAGTCCACACCTGCCATTAACACAAACATAGCCAAATTGAACAACAATAAATAACAAACCCCAATATGACTCTGCCGATACGCCAATACCAGAAGATAACAGCAATATAACTAGTAATAAAATTTATGAGAACCAATTCAATGAACAAGGCCAGCTTCAAACATTTACTGCGACACTTGCAGATTTATCACAAAGTCTGCATAAGGGTTATTCAGAGCAACCAATAAATGCTGTAACAAGATCAATGTCAAAGTCATATGAGAATGCACCTGCGTCAAGATTCAAGAAGGTAAACAAACAAGAATCTACTGATGACTAACCAAGGCAATCAAACAAGTTTACAACAAGATCAAACACAATCAGATCTGCAGAAATGGTCAAACGACTCTGACATTATTGACGGTGAAGTTGACAAACAAGATAACCATCTGTCTGTGTCTCTTGCAGACATTGACTTAGAAAAAATATTGAAGGAACAACGCAAACACAAACCGGTTGCTGATCTCATCAATTACATTGGGACAGGAAGATTACCTCTAACAAAGAAAAGACTGAATTACTGCTTGGCCCGTGAGAATTCACATGACTTGTTTGGTGATCACAAACTACTAGTGACATATGCTGACATTGCTAATTCAAACAAGAATCCAGGTATACTCGTCCCCCCTTGGCAAACAAAGACTTTAATTCCCTATTTCATGACAAATTGTATGCACATTCTGGCATATTCAAAGATGAAATAATAAGGTTGGGGGTGACTTTCGGCACTTCTTTTACTTACTGTTTGTGAGCATTTTGGTATATTTCATTTGAACTATGGCTGGATAGTAAAGTTAAGAAAAGCATTTTATTAAAATAATTTTTGTGTTAGCGCGCACTTGCTGGAAAACACTCCGTTCGACGACACAAGATCATGTGACCGAGTATGACGTATTAGTTGTAAAACAAGGGAATCTCCCGTGGTAAAAACTCCAATTTCTTCTTCGATCTGTGGGTATATTAGAAGCTTTGAAGTAATTTTTATTGTTCCATTAGTTCAAGAACATCATTCTTCGCGGATTGATAGATCTGATTGAAGATGTCATCACGCTGTTATTTTCATAATCACGCCGGTTGTCTTGGATAACCACACTTGGTTAGTCCTTCAACTCTTTGTTACTCTTTCTTTCTATTTTCAGTCTCTAAATATGTCATTACCCCTGTGGGGTAGGGTACGGATCACCACTAGCTTATTGTGTAATTAGTATCGAGACGAAAAGTATAGGCACTGGTACTGGAATGATACAATCTCTCTCCTCTTCATGGGTGATCTTGACGGTCCTGTGGTCTCCAATGTGTTCAGGTGTTCTGTCAAGTTCTGTGTGTCCCCTTCTCTGACCTTTTCTAATACATGGTCCACACATCTTTTCCACAACTGTGCAACTGTTTGCATGTGATTGGTGCAGTGGGGCTGTAGAATAAGAGATAAGGTAAATAATTAATTTTGCCCTTGCAATACTGATTTGGACCCCTAAACTACTGATTTGGGACATCAAGGAGTACAGAAATCCGCAATGAGGGGTTGGCAGCCCTGACATTATGAATGTTCTGATCTGTTGAAGAACTAATCAATTTCAGGTGTTTCCTGGGAACAGCGACGCTAACTCTCTGATGCTACATGAACTCACACATTTCATAGGAAGAAAGGTTAGACTGCACCCTAAGGAATTCCACGAACGAATCTCACTTAGGTGGGAAGTCTATGGAAAAGAAGGTGAGTTTAAGAAATACATGTATTATTTATGTATATAATGTCCATATCTTTAGACAGGCTGAATTGCAGTGTGACGTATGGGGACGGGAGCCATAACTCACGTCAGCCATACGCCACACCGCTGGTTAGAGCTGGCGAGGTAGAGAACAGCATAGTGTGCATGCGATATGGACGGCTCGCTGACGGGCAGTCAGCGAGTTGAGATAGAACTAGGATTGAATAAAGACGTATAGAAAAAGCGTAGTTCTTCAGAATGTTAGCTCTTACTGCTGCAGATCAGAGAGGAAAAATCTGAGAGACCTCTCTCGGCGGTACCACATTTTGCAACAATTATTCAATCATTATAGGAATTGCTATGTATTACCAGTGTGTCAGTGTTTCTCAATATTAAATAGCTAATGCAGGTAAACTATATTAGTTATTTAGAATAAATATGGCCACATATATTTCGTTTGAAAGTGAAAAAACGTACGATAATGCTAACAATAATGATAGTAACTTTCTGCTGTGGGTGTCAATTATTTAGACATTATCAACACGGGCAGGTGATGGCAGAGCACTGAGAAGTTTCATTGTACTTAACTTGTTGATGCAAATCAGCCATCAGAAGAATGCTGGGGTCGTTTCTAAAAGTTTTGAAAGTAATATACTAGGCAACAAATGAGAGTGTCATATTGAGCAACTGCTACAATTTTGGACACCTTTAGTGCATGTGTGCTATCACAGATTTATTTTGAAAAATAATATATATGGATAAGGCAAAGCCTTGCGGTAGCGACCGCGCATATGTTATAGCATTATATTAAAGTATTCAGATTTAAACCACTGGCTTATGGATGCCACCCGTCATATAGGATGCCCTCGGATGGTGGTGGTCTCGTATAGGCTGTGCAGGTACACATGTGCCACCTGATAGGGGTACGTTTTTGACCCATCTATTATATTTTTGACATAAGGATAGATAAGGCATAAATAGCTAAGAAAAGCGCTTATAAATTCAACATGCGGGATGGTTGTGACCTACGGAATGGGTGTGCACTGCTCCTATCTATAGTGAAATGTATTCTGAAAATGTCTTTGAATTTTATAAATTTTCCTTGAAAAATCCTGGAAAAAGCCTATGAATTTCACTGTCTAAAACATGTGGAAACCCTGTACTTAATTGCGTCACTAATTTGGGTGGACGCTAACATCCACCCGCCCCGGGCACCTAATCTAACTTTGCTCACAATTTATTTAAATCTATATTGATGTGCATGTGTAGTATAATTTCCAATTTTGGGTGCCCGTGTGGAAATGTCTTCTGTCATGTCAGAGTGAATCAATGATACAAAAAAAAAAAATAATAAAAAAAATCTATGTTTACTATGTTCACTTGAATTTTTTTTGAAGCCTGTTGGGGGTGGATGGCATGAACAGTTTGGACACTTCCACATATTCACTAGTCTAGCTGCCAGTCTATTGTTAAGAGTCTAGTAACAGCTCCAGAGTACGATAACTTAGGGGAGTTGGGATTGATATTTAAGCATGTTGCATTCTGGAGCATTTTAGACAATAATCCTGTGGAATAGGCAATTTTTCCTACATCAGCAGTGATAGAATAAACAACTGCAGGAAATAATATATGTATCAGGTTTTTTAAAGCTTGATTCCACTGTTTCAGCGTCAAGAGGGTTGGGAGTCCTTTGCTAAAATAAAGTTTTTATTGCAGGCTTTTGTGATGAAGCGTTGATTAATGGACCTTTACATTATTACAAGGGGTCCTATCAAGGGATGTCGCACCATAGGAAACCCATCACTGTTAGTCAATATGAGGAGAACCTCAATGCAATGGATTGCTACTTATTCAGGCGTGGTGCTTACCCTGACCATTGGGATAGAATATTTACAGGTGCATGGGTAGCACCTAGCCATGAGAACCCATGGATACAGGTGAGCGAGTGTTGGTGTCAAAATAAAGTCCATCCTAATTTCAAACTTATCATTGCATTATTTAGAAATGTTGAGCCTAAACATATTTGAACTTAAACAGTCACACAAAATTGTTTAGTCTTGTAGCGTTGGTTACCTAGCTAGCAACTGTCTGCCATCGCATATCAACTTAGCCTAGTCACGTGGCTACTCTGATTGCTCTAATTTGAACCTGATAAAGGTCAATCAACAAAGAAACGATCATTCAAGGTTACTGACCACTTAAGGTTCTTGAGAATGTTTAGTAAAAAAAGAAGTTTTGTGAATCGTCACAAAACTTTGATAATATGGTTGATAATTCAGCTTTCATTCACAAATTTACTACTATGCCCCTCCCATTTTTTCACATTCATTCACAAATTCCCTACTATGTCCCTCACATTTTTTACTACGCCTAAAATCCAACCAATTAGAATGTACCAGGGTCGTGTTGTCCACGTGTGCAGGCTAAAGACGTGTATACAGTCACGTCCGCCACATTTCTGTATTTCTACGAGCTTGGCGTCGTGCAATGGCGCATCAGAACGGGTACAACAAGCTCTCTTCGGCGGTAGTTTCAGATTAAAAATGGAACCAGTACTTTTTTAGATACAGGCAAAAACACATAGTTATTAAGTACAATTCTCGCAAATGTTGACTTTGGCAGATTTAAGCCGGGAAACAGTGCAAGTAGATCTATAATGCGTTGCAATATGCACTCAAGTGTGACATCCAAGATAGGCTATAATCCCGCTACAATATAAATGTAAAGCCGGCATGATACTGCACTGAAGAGTATTAGCTAGAAACTACTGGCATGTGACGCCCGGTATAATCTTGCTGCAATATCAAAATGCGGGGCTTAATTAAATTGAGTACCAGTTTGTCATCATTGCAACCTACTGCAGTAAACTGGTTATTTCAACATATATGCTGTTGCATAAAACACCGCAGGAATAGCATGGCTTTTGTCATAAATAGAGTTTTTTAGATTAATACACATTCATAGGATTAACTACATCGGAATTTTGCATGACTGGTGACAGAGAAGACAGAGAAAGCAAATTTAAGTCAGTAAACTGTGATTGGAGATGTGGCCTACATCTGGTATGTGCATTGTGAACTGCTTGCATTTATTTCATCAAAAATTAAGGAAAAAGATAGACTCTAACTTATGACAATGTGCCCGGTGACAACATGAAATAAATAGTGAACATAAAATCACAAACACTTCTCTGTTGAAAATATGAAAGGGATTACATTATTTCTAATTTATTGATGCCAAATTTATTGTAGTCAAAAACTACTTGAGTGTGACGCCGGTATAATCTTGCTGCAATATTGAAATGCGGGTCTTAACCCTCTTGACGCCAGCCGTAAATTCACTATACTCCCCCTCAGTGCCAGACACGCATTTTTCGTGACGTGTTATTCACAGTGGGGGGCTTCAGTTGTCATAGTTGAAATATGATCCTTTGTAGCTCTTACGTTTTTCATCAGAACATTTTCACATTTACAGTACACATTCAGGAGACGGTCTAGTTTCTTATTTTTACCATTATAAATAAAGATACATACAACATAAAGGTAAATTTTGACAATTTCGAGTAATCCTCCATTCATTTGACAGCTTGCGTGGTTGATTTTAAATGTCGTAGTAGCAGTAGAAATTTTAAGTGCAGCGAGTTTTTTATCCAGGATAGACACAAAAACACCATTAACCATCCCTATTTCATAATAATATATTTTTACTTACAATATTACGGACCAAAGACGTGTTCAACTTTTTATTTCTTCATTGCCGTGAAGTTTTGACAGGCACCAGTGCCACCACTTGATCACCCGACAAAAACATCATCCGCTTTGATAGAAATACTAGATTTCCAACGTCCACACTTATTGGGTAGTTTGCCAAACGGTTTATTTGTGATTCGGTATCCAAAGATACAATCAGATGGAGCGTGGGTGACGAATAATATGATATTTCTTCTTCAAAATGTTCAACTTTGTCACTCTTACCAAAAGATTTTACCTTATCCCTTTATAGAATGCCGGGCAGTGTCAACGCGCTAACCTATGAATACCTCATTTTGATTAACCCGCTTCATGAAAAAAATATGCGCCTCGAGTTTGTCTGCCATATTCGTATATAAACACTCTTGGTTCTAGTCTCAAATTCCGGTGTGTCAACAACAACAACTTTACCTTGACATTTAGATGCATTTCTAGAAGTAAATAAGCAGCATAGTGTTAATATTTTAATTATATTAGTGTGAACGAATATTTACCCACCAAACACGCATTATCTGCTGCAATTTTGAACCGCGAAATACTCTTATTTGTGTTCGCAAAACTATGGCTTGTCGTATATGGTTGGAATCCTCGTCAAACCTGCTATTCATCGAGACCTTAAACAAATGTGAAACTAGACTCATCAAGGTCATATCCAGATATATATTTTGAGCCTTAATCAAAATGAATAGCGGTATTCTTAGGTTCAAGCGCCACAAAACACGTTGACACTGCTAATTAGCCTTTATCAAGAGCGCTCCTACGATTCTATATCAGCGACGCGTCGCTGCGCAAGGCTGATTTTCCGGAAATACCGGCTTTTTGGTAAGAGTGACAAAGTTGAACATTTTGAAGAAGAATTATCATATTATTCGTCATCTACGGCTCATCTTATTGTATCTTGGATACCGAATCACAAATAAACCGTTTGGCAAACTACCCAATAAGTGTGGACGTTGGAAATCTAGTATTTCTATCAAAACGGATGATGTTTTTGTCGGGTGGTCGAGTGGTGGCACTGGTGCCTGTCAAAACTTCAAGGCAATGAAGAAATAAAAAGTTGAACACGTTTTTGGTCCGTAATATTGTAAGTAAAAATATATTATTATGAAATAGGGATGGTTTATGGTGTTTTTTGTGACTATCCTGGATAAAAACTCGCTGCACTTAAAATTTCTACTGCTACTACGACATTTAAAATCAAACACGCAAGGTGTCAAATGAATGGACGATTACTAGAAATTGTCAAAATTTAACTTTATGCTGTATGTATCTTTATTTATAATGGTAAAAATAAGAAACTAGACCGTCTCCTGAATGTGTACTGTAAATGTGAAAATGTTCTGATGAAAAACGTAAGAGCTACAAAGCATCATATTTCAACTATGACAACTGAAGCCCCCCACTGTGAATAACACGTCACGCAAAATGCGTGTCTGGCACTGAGGGGGAGTATAGTGAATTTACGGCTGGCGTCAAGAGGGTTAAGGCTCAAAATATATATCTGGATATGACCTTGATGAGTCTAGTTTCACATTTGTTTAAGGTCTCGATGAATAGCAGGCTTCACGACGATTCAAACCATATACAACAAGCCATGGTTTTGCGAACACAAATAAGAGTATTTCGCGGCTCAAAATTGCAGCAGATAATGCGTGTTTGGTGGGTAAATATTCGTTCACACTAATATAATTAAAATATTAACACCATACTGCTTATTTCCTTCTAGAAATATATTGAAATGTCAAGGTAAAGTTGTTGTTGTTGACATACCGGAATTTGAGACTAGAACCACGAGTATTTAACTACGAATATGCCAGTCAAACTCGAAGTGTTTTTTGAGCGAGTCTGTCGACTTTTGTCGACTGTTGGCGTATAGACGTAATTTACGTGTGTCGACTTTTGTCGACATATGGCGTCCAGAGGGTTAATATGACATTGATTGACATATGCATGGATACACGCAATGATCGGACACTTTATAATACTAGAGTAAACCACAAGTACTGTTTGTATGCATTGTTGAAACAATTTGCTGCAATATTAAACTGAGGGGCTTAATTGAATTGAGTACCCAGTAAACTGGTTATTTTAAGTATCCGTGTTGCTGATTATATAAAACTCCACAGGAATATCAACGTTTTTTGTCTTAAATAGACTATTAGCGTTGCATGATTAGAGGAAGTAATATACAGACACTGCAGAAAGAGTATGGCAAACTTTAGAGTGTTGCTAAAAAGCAAGAAGTTGTAAGGATACTACGAGACACCAGTAGAACACAAGAAGACAGGATAGTGAAAGACCTAAGTGAATTTAGCGTAATATTACAAGAAAGTGGATATGGAGAACGATATATACTTGAAATAATAGAAAGTGGAATCAAAACATATGAAAAACAAGTAAAACGAGCTGAGTATGGCATATGCCCATTATTTAGGCCAAAGGGATACGAAAAAAGAACGAAAGAAAGAAAAAAAAAATGTAAAAGTTGCATGGTATCGACCGAATGACATGTTAGCAGTAATAGGTCCTATAAGGGACATCACAATATCCGTGTGTCATCTGTGATTGTGGTTTATTCAGACGCTTAAAAGATGGAGAGCTTACATATATAGAACATCAGTGTAGTGTACTAGACACGGGTATGGAAAAATGGATATGAAGTTTTCACATTAACCCTCTCGACGCCAGCCGTAAATTCACTATACTCCCCCTCAGTGCCAGACACGCATTTTGCGTGACGTGTTATTCACAGTGGGGGCTTCAGTTGTCATAGTTGAAATATGATCCTTTGTAGCTCTTACGTTTTTCATCAGAACATTTTCACATTTACAGTACACATTCAGGGAGACGGTCTAGTTTCTTATTTTTACCATTATAAATAAAGGTACATACAGCATAAAGTTAAATTTTGACCATTTCGAGTAATCGTCCATTCATTTGACAGATTGCGTGGTTGATTTTAAATGTCGTAGTAGCAGTAGCAATTTTAAGTGCAGCGAGTTTTTATCCAGGATAGACACAAAAAACACCATAAACCATCCCTATTTCATAATAATATATTTTTACTTACAATATTACGGACCAAAAGCGTCTTCAACTTTTTATTTCTTCATTTCCGTAAAGTTTGACACTCAATGACAGGCACCACTCGACAACCCGACAAAATCATCATCTGTTTTGATAGAAATACTAGATTTCCAACGTCCACACTTATTGGGTAGTTTGCCAAACGGTTTATTTGTGATTCGGTATCCAAGAGACAATAAGATGGGGCATGGTTGCCGAATAATATGATAATTCTTCTTCAAAATGTTCAACTTTGTCACTCTTACCAAAAGCCGGTATTTCCGGAAAATCAGCCTTGCACAGCGTGCGTCGCTGATATAGAATCGTAGGAGCGCTCTTGATAAAGGCTAATTGATGTTCTTTAGCAGTGTCAACGTGTTTTGTGGCGCTTGAACCTAAGAATACCGCTATTCATTTTGATTAAGGCTCAAAATATATACCTGGATATGAACTTGATGAGTTTAGTTTCACATTTGTTTAAGGTCTCTATGAATAGCAGGTTTCACGACGATTAAAACCATATACAACAAGCTATGGTTTTGCGAACACAAATAAGAGTATTTCGCGGCTCAAAATTGCAGCAGATAATGCGTGTTTGGTGGGTAAATATTCGTTCACACTAATATAATTAAAATATTAACACTATGCTGCTTATTTACTTCTAGAAATGCTTCGAAATGTCAAGGTAAAGTTGTTGTTGTTGACATACCGGAATTTGAGACTAGAACCACGAGTGTTTATATACGAATATGGCAGACAAACTCAAACTGTTTTTTTGTAAAACTGAGGTGCATATATGCACCCGGCAAGGGTGGTTATATTACCAATTATTTCAGAGATTGGGGGGGAGGGGGTATTAATTTTTTTCACAGGATCTTTTGGAAAATCCTCCTACCTCACCCTGCCATAAGTACTGAATGGTCCCTAATGTACAAACTCCAAGCTTTACATATATATTAAATGCCTGTACTGTACTGCTGCACAGTATCTTCATAGGTAGAGCCAGGTATTTGAAAAAGGTGGGGGGTGCATAAAGGAAAAAGGGGGGGGGGCGCATTTACGGCATTTCATGAAAAATTGAAAATGAAGTATTTTATTGGGATGGGGGTGGGGGTGGAGGGCACCCCCTGCGCCCCCTGGATCTACCTATGATCTTAGTAGATCCATGTACATCCAGACTAAGCAGGTTTGCATAGCTGTAAATAGATCTATTCACTGAACTTGCATGACTGTCAACCCACACAATACCGGTATTTGTGATGCTTGCTTTATTCAGTTTTCTTTTATAGACAATGTTTGGTTTTAATTACTGAAAATAAAGCATTTTAAATTCTTAAACAATGTGTTCTTTATGGTAATTCATAAAATATATATTGACATGATATCTGTATAATTTATCTGAGACCAAATATAGTGGTTCTATATAACCAGCAAGAAAGTTATTAGTACTTAATTTTGTATCTTTGAAACAATGATATGTGCTACCTGTAAAGGTCGCATATATGATTGCAAATTGATTGGCTAGACTACAAATTTAGATTGAATCACATTTTTTGCTCTTTTTTCAAAATAATACCAAGAGACCGATCCACTTAGGGTAAACCAGCCTAATTTCGGCGCCTTCAGTTTTCAGCCGTTTACTGTATATAACGTTCCTCATTCTCTGAAATTACGTCATAGTTACGTGATTGCGTCATAAATAGTATCACACTTGTTCTATACGTCATGTTTGTTAACAATTTTGCTTTCACTTAATTTTTACAACGAAAATTCTGAAGGTAACTGGGGAAAGTTAAGAATTGCCGTATATACACTAAAATTCGCCGTAGGATTAAGGGCTACAAAAACAGTCTTGAAGTACCAAATCTATTTCGATTTTATTCATTTTTTTTGTTGAGGTTTGTCACGACTACTACTCCTACGTTGATTTGACCTTGATTTTAGCCTGCACATATACACTCGACTCGTGTAGGAGGGGGCCGAAAATTGTCACTTAAATCATGCTGACGGCCGAAAATTGTCCGAGAGGGACCAAAAATTGTAAACACGTGAAAATACATAATCCCAATTAATTCCTTATACAGGTGCTCTTTCGATACCATCCGTGTTTTGGTGAATCATATTAGATAGTGCACTAAATATGTACTTGTAAGTAAAACATTCATGTAGAATGTGTGTGCCAGTTAATATAGCTATGACAGTTTTCGGCCTTTAAAGGGCCGAAAATAGGCTGGTTTACCCTAGCTAGAATATTCAATACAATGAATACAAGCGCATTGGTGTCCATAATTATGTACAGATGACAATATACATCCTAATGCTCACACTAACTTGTAATAATAATAATAATAATAATAATTTATTTTTATAGTATCAAATCACAATCATAAATGACATTTAGTGCTGGAGATACTTTACAAGAAACATATCTAATACAATTTTTCAGTTACAGTCACAAACTTATATACATGTATATACATTACTATTATAATGCAAGCAATAATGATTAGTAATTTTAATGTCTTTTGATGTCTGTTTACTTAATTCATACAATAATATATAGACCATTGTGCTCCACAAGAAATAGGTGCACAATGGTTGCTATTTCAAACTTGAAAACTTAATTTGAATATTCTCGGTGGAACAGTGTGACCTGTATACAAAGCCAGGGACCAACTACAGTAGCCATTTTGCACGAAAATAAGGAGCCATAATAGTTCATATGTAATAGTTGCCAAGAGGTCAGTATTTGTGATGAACAGACCAAATCTGTGAAATCCAGCTTGCACCATGTTACCTGTAGCAGGTGTAACAAGGTGTAACCTGCCAATATGGCTACTTCCAGTTAGGAATATATGTCAATTTGTTGGAACGCCTTTTTATATGCTTAGAATATTAAAGTAACAGTGAAATAAATGATGTACTAACATTCCTAATAGGGTTTCACATAAAGTTATCTATTTTTAATCACGATGACACTGCTTCAAAATGCTATTTGATGGACTCATAATTATGATGAAGCCTGACAGTGGGGTAGATGGCAAATGCTTGTTTAATCTAACTATTAATTACTTTATTAAGTCTTGTCAGATTTTGGTGATCTTTTTTTTTTTTGATTCCCATGATATCTAGATTTTTTTTTATTTCACCCCAGACTAGTTTGCAATACTAGTAAATTGCCCTTATTTTTTTATTATAAGTAGAAAAATATTAAGATTTTAATAAGATTTTTTTTAATTATTTTTTATCAAGATTTTTGCTTGAAAATCAAGATTTTTAATATCTATGATTAAGATTTTTAACGCTGACGGGTTCACATCTCTGAATTTAATAATAGTCCATGATTTCAGTTTTTTTTATTTTATGTATTTTTTTGCATATAATTTAATAATAGTCCATGATTTCAGTATTTTTATTTTATGTATTTTTTTGCATAGTCATGATGCATGTTGTTATAGATGCTTAATTAAGAGTTGAGCCTCGGGCTGATTACATTTTATTTCCATCACACTCAAAATGGTCTCCATAGGAGACAGGCCAGCTAGTATATCATTAAACCATTCATTATGTAGTAATCATTGATTCATATCAATGTATAGGTCCATTTCTATATGGCATACAGAATAACTGGCATAGCTACACAAGGAAGAGGAAATTCTAGCGTTCAGGAATGGGTCACAAGCTACAAACTCTACTATAAAAAGGATGATTTATTTATCTCGTACGGCACCCTAGAAGAACCTGACAAGGTAAGTCTGTGGCTAAAATCAAAATCTTATCCAAATGTTATCCAAATGTTGTAGTCTGGGAGAATTCCAGTAGACCTTGCTTTGTGGTGTGCAAAGCATTTTATTGCATTTCTTATACAATTCATACCTGCTGATTTCAAATCCAGTTGGTGACACTCTGTATCTGTTGAGCGTTTTGAGATATTACACAATAAAGTGGCGGCCATCTTGGATTTACGTAAATTGCCATAAGTTGGAAACCGGTTGTCCGAATTTAATCTTTTTTTATTAAATTGCATGATTTTTTGTGACTGAATAATTTGCTTAATGTTTTAGGACTGTGAAGATACTTTTAAAGTTAAGGCCATTTTGGGGTTTTGTAAAAAGACGTAATTTAGAGATTGTAAGAATTCAACATTTCTATTGAATGATTTCTTTTCAGAAAAAGGAACTGTTTTATATGATAGAACTCTTCAAATAGGTTTATTGATTTATGTAGAATAAAAAAGGTTTACAATTTACTATATTCTTAAATACACAGTATATAAACATTCTATACCATCATTGGTCCTATAATCTTGCCATATTTCTGCCAAGCTTAAATTTGCACAGTACCCCAACATAACGTCACACAGTACCATAACATAAGTCACACAGTACATTCTACACTTCAAACACATATTCTTCTTCACTATCATCTTCTTCACTATCATCTTCACCACTATCCATTAGAATGTGCGTAGTATGTTGATTACCACATACATTCCGCTTTCCTTGACAGCTGCATATCATGGTGCATGATAGGTTTGCTGATGAACAGCTACATTTATTTGAAGCACAGGGTTGTCGGGAGCAACAAGGGCATTTAATCATTTCTAATACTTGTGGTGGAGCAGCAGATAAGTTTGATGGTAGTCCGATTGGTATTAACGTCTTATTTTTCTCATCACGAGACCATCTAAAATGTGTTGGATCAATCTGTGAAGCAGACATATTTGCCGAATACCACTGCATCACTTGGAAATGTGCAAGTTTCACATTTTCTTGAAATAACTCCGAAGTTGATGGTATGGAAGCAAGATTGGGTGCAAATGTCTGAGCTCTTCCATTTTTTGAACACAAAGCTTTTATTCTAGCCTCTGTCATGCAATCACTTGGGTACCCATAGCAACTGCTAATAAGTAATGCAGCTTCTCGAAAGATTTCTTTCATATCGGCATCGGTTTTGCCAACATTGCTTAGAGCGATACCAGATTGTAGTTTTTTCATAACAGTTGTTTTACCTATGCCATAACACTGCGCAACTGTATCACAACCGGACACAGCATGTGCAGCCAAAATATGTAGTACAATTTCTTTATGTTTGTTAACAGTTTTTCCAATGTTGACAAGTTTTAGATCCCCACTGGTAGCTTCCATAGTAATTGTGGCATTCATATGCAGCTTCCAATGATGAAATATCAATAGTGCAAAGACATCAGTATCATCACATATCATTCTTACATGGTTACATGCACATTCTGTTACAGTAGATAGATTACAAATAGACTTATATAGGGTGTCTAGGTAGATCTAGACTCTAGATCTATGTGCAAGGTATGGGATGTGAAAATGACTTCCAAAGACACAGATCTACATTTCCTTTACATCAAATGTTTAAAAAAGGAATAAATATAAACTGGATCAAGGAGATAACCCATGCATATAGATATGTCTCTCAGACCCATAATGGCAATATGCTACATAACACTATCTATAGTCAATGCACAAGTTTAGATATATTTACCACAGTTGTTAAATGCCTGACCCCTTTATCTATCATCTATTTTATAGCATAACATTGAAGAAATCTTTTGAGAAAAGTTGCCCCTTTAAAATACTCAACAAAACCACAAAATCTTCAAAAATAATATGGGTATTTACTTATAGCTGCTAATACTGTTTTTGCAGTAAAAATCTTTGTGCTTCAACCTGTGATGTCATCAATACATGTGCTGCCATCTAGTGGCAAGAAAATTATGAGCTTTTAAAAATTAATTTTATAAAATAATTGAGCCGATGAAAAAAATTTGAAAAAATGTTTTTATTTAATTTAAGTGCTTGTTGTCCCATTAAGGTGATTTTTGTTGATGAAAAACTAAAATTTGGCACCTTTGCACCATGGCTTTAATGAAATGGTTTTTGCTTGACCATAGTTTGATGATAATGTAAAAGAAGTGACCCAGGGAACAGGTCTATCGAGTGTCATGTTACCCCCTGATGGCTAGTGAATGTTCGAGGACAAAGGCTAACGCTTAGAATCATTGCGATAAGTGCTGAGACAGAAATGGTATGTTCTAAATCACCTTATTCCATAGGTGTATTCAAGCGTGGCAGTGTCTGAGCCATAGGTGGAATTAGAATGTTACTAAGTATTAACACTTTCCAAAATGTCAGGGGAGGTGAGCGTAATGGTAGCGCGTCTGCCCATACATATATGACAGTGTGGACAGATGAACGTGAGTTTTTTATTCCACAACCTTCCAAATCTTTACGAGGTTTATTCTGAAACGTACTAAATAGATTTAGGGTTTAGAGAAAGTCGGTAGCCATAAAAAAAAATTTGTAAAAATAAATGAAAATTAGTATTTATAATTATATAATTCGAAGGTTGTGTTAAGATTTTCCGCTGTGACAGGTTCACATCACTAAACGGTTTATGGATATGGATATGGATTGGGCTTTTTGTTAATTGTACTCCGCATACTTTCAGATATTCATTGGTAACAGCGATGGTGACTCTGTGGTTGCTCACAGGCTTGCCGCGCCCTTTGTTGCTCAGACAATTCAACTACGTCCTCTCACATGGAATAACAAGATTGGACTGCGATGGGAACTATATGGGAATCAAGGTAAGTCACTATATTGTTATTCATAAGGTTAAATATTAACTTTTTATATTTAGTAACTTATTGCGTATGCAGCACCCACCCCACATTTCTTGTTTTTTTTTTTTTATGATGGTATTCCAGGATTCTAACAGAGTTGGGAAAAGCCATTAAAATATATATTTATTCGTGATCCTTGTAAAGTCATTGAATTGGCATGAATCTGGCATGACATGTTTACTGGGGACCATGTATATTTTAGCTGACCCAAATTATAAGATCAATAACTTGCCAAGAAAAACATTTGGAACCACATTGCTTTCTCTATTAGAAAGAGAAACCTTTTTCCAAGATGTTTTTATAAAGATTGACTTACATTTTGTGCTTCCTCTGTTTTGATTCAAATGCCTTCTTTTTATATCTTGCACTAACCAACAAAAGGGGGGTTCGGGGGGTTTACCCCCCGATAAAAACACTCAAAATAGTCACACATTTTCAGCGGCTCGTCTACATAAGCAGCAACCGTTTATCCACAGTTTTCACCAATCGTTTTTATTTGTGTCATTAATTTACTAGTCAAATTATCCATTTTTTAAGTCCATGTAAGATTTTTGACAGGCGATCGGCCGTAACACTTTGCGTCACTGTTCTGTGCCAGTTTACATCAAATCAGAATAAAATTAATCAGGTGTGTTTCTATTGCATACATTACACTTTCGAGTAACCAATAATGAAAATATTTTAATGTATTATATAGATACTATTTACTGCATTGCTTATTAAATTTTCGTAGAAAATAAGTACAACAGTGCACGCTTCACGTTCCGTAGTAGTTAGACGTTCTTGTTTCTTGCACGTGAGGCGTATGACGTAAAGGCATCAACTCCTTGCGATCAATTTGTTTTCCCACACCCAACAAGCGTAAATGATATTTAAGTTCATATAAAGCCAAATATAATTTGAAATCATATAAAAGTAACCATGATTTATTTATCAAGCAAAAGGGGGGTTCGGGGGGTTTACCCCCCCGATAAAAACACTCAAAATCGTCACACATTTTTAGCTGTTCATCTACATAAAAACGGGTGCATATATGAAGTGGAAGGACGTAAATGAGCTCTGTGCAAAAACTGTACACAAGATGTGCAAGATGGATGGCGAGTATCAAAACAATTCCGTGTTTATTTTACAAATGATGGATTTTTTGGCCTATGAGTAGTGCGATGTACTAGTTCAATACATCAAAGAATAATGGAACCACATTTTTTCTCTATAGAGACAAAAATGGGTTCCTAAATATTTTTCAATGTCTAAAAGTAGGCATTTTATTTGGGTCCGCTAATCTAGATCCGTTTACTATGGCCGCTGAATGCCAAATACATGATAACATAGATTCAAAAAACAGTCTTGATTAAAAAAGCTCTGATTCGTACGTGTGTACGTTTGCCGTCACAAAGCATATGATGGAGGATGTGTCAGCCACGTGCGTTGATGCTCGCGACATGGTGACGACTTGAGGAAGACTTGATCCCGACATGGTGAAAACCTGAAGAAGACTAGGTTGAGACTTGGTTGCGACATAGTTGCGACATAGCCCCGATAATGGCGATGTGGTTAAGACCTGTTAAAGACCTGGTAAAGACCTGGTAAAGACTAAGAAGACTTGATTGCGATTAGGTTTCGATTAAATAGAGACTTGAGGAAAACTTGTTCGCAATCTTTGGCCAAAATTGTTTAAAAGCAGCCCGCACCCATGAACCGCGTTCAGTTTACACGAAGCTATCGATGATGCTGCCCAAGGAAGTACAAGCATTGGGCATATTATGTTTAATAAATATAAATTACATGTATTGCAAGTTGTAAAAAGATGAAGATGAAGATGAAGAAGAAGAACCAGAACAACCACATGACGGTCCACTGCGCAAGAAGAAAATCAAGTACCCGAACCATCGTGCCTCACCTTGCTTCTGATGTAGACCCTGGAATACCGCTGACCGCAGGTTAACGTTTGGACATTGGGACAATCTAATGCAGGAAATGGAGATAGATACAGAAAGCTACTTCAACTTTCTGCGTATGCAGCCCCAACTGTTTGAAGAGATTCATGGCAGAGTGAAAGACAGCATACAAGGACAATGTGTCGGCTTCAGGGAGCCGCTGCCAAGTGGTCTCAAGCTTGGCGCTACATTACGGTTTATTTCTACCGGTGAACTGTACCCTTCACTTGGTTTCCAGTTCCGTGTAGGCCGTAGCACTATCACCAAATGTTTGCCTAAAGTGTGTGATGCCATCTATGAAGCATTCTCTGACGAAGTTATGAAGTGCCCTCAAGATCTGCTGCGTGGCGAGAATGTTGGCAGCTGTTTCTGTGATAGATATTCCGAGGTGCAAGCTGTAGCATTATTGTCGAATCATTCCGAAAGTTATTTTGGAAAATGAAGTCAATTCAGTTTGTTTTGACCTCAATAAGATTTGACATTCCGACCCATGTTAGTCTAATCGAGAAAATTGCTTAACCTCCGTGCATTTTGGGGAAATGACCCAATATTTTAAAAATGGTACTTTTCCCTTAAAATATTGATATTTTTTTTCGCATAATGGGCGCCGCCATTATCGAATGTACTGATTGAACCATGCATCGTATAAACGACGCCCACGGCTTTTACCGGCGCACAAAAATGCACTCGATTTAAATAACTGTAACAGCGATAGTCTCTATCAGCGAAGCCCAGTTTGTGCGTGCTGTCACTTATGCGGCAGACAGCCTCGACGATTCAGATTTCTATTGTCGTAATGCGCACATGCACCTGCACCAACACGACCTGTCAACGGTATATATGAAAGTAAAACTGAGAAGAAATATTGAAAATTAATGAATTTGTGCATTCTACAGTAACGCAATGATGCAAAAACACAGGGATAAGTATTCAAGAAAATACAATGATATCACTGCAACAGAAAAGAGTGTGCGTCACGCCCGCTATCGTTTGATTTTAGTATCAAACATAGTGGTGGATACGACATTGTCATTGTAGAGCATGAGCAATCAAAAGAGAACACATGGATATGGTGAAAATTCGTGGTGCATACAAAACATAAGATGCATGATTATTGATGTACACGCCTGACCTTCTACGGTAAAGTGCATTTGCACATCCCGTGTGCTCTTCCAACTCTACAAGCATGCATATCATGACTACATTATCGGACGGGGGGAGAGTGCTCTTGCGGCAGGGGGTTTGGAGGGAAGGGGGGGGGTTCCCCAAATTTTTCTTTTTGAAAATGTGATGCATTCTTCTGCAATCCAGTGTATAATTTACAGCAAAATTGGGTACTTGAAAGACTTAAAATAGTCTCTTTTTTTTTTTCAATGTCCAACAAGATTCATTTCATCACTTTCAAAACTGTGTACTATGTAACATAGTTTAAAATAAAATGGTTTGAAATCGTCATTGAGTTTTCCTTTGAATGTTTTTACTTTGAATGTTTTTTGTATTTTTTGTAAAAATATGTTGGACGACCATTTTTACGTCCATACCCTTCTTGTATTTTTTAAATATAAGTAATCAAATATGTTGAAACCAAGTTAATTGCACTTTTATGTGCATTTTTACTGTCCATTCACCCTTCTAACAGAACAGTGTTATAAAGTAGTCTTATTTAAATATAAGTTAAAAATACATAAGATTCATGATACAGAACAGTGTTATAAAGTAGTCTTATTTAAATATAAGTTAAAAATACATAATAAACGTAAGATTCAGATTTGTTTATACTTTGTGACCCAAATTCAGAAATTTTGGCCTGGAAAAGTTAATGTCGGGAAATTCCTAAACTACTCAACATACAGCAATGAAACTTAGTATATAGCAAGAACATCCTATGTAGATGTGCATATTAACCCATTCGTATTGGGATGTCCCTTGAGGGACATTTTTACGTACGATTTTGCACTGAAAAGTCCCCCGGATTATAGCCGTTTTTCAAATATAAACAGAGGCGTCATGATGCCGGGATTTAGACTAGTGACAACATAAACGGCTTACCTTTACATTTCGATGTAAATTTTGTGGAAGTGAAGCATGGTTTTCATAATATTAACGCATCATTTGTAAGAATATATATCTGCACAAGAAACACGTGATTTACACTGCGAAATTCAAGCTCAAAATACTCTAATTTCGACAAAAATTACCCCAACAAGTTCTATACCATATTGAAGGGGAATTTCTTTTCTTTTCATTGAAAATGAGGCTGATATATTTTTCTATGACATCATTAGGAAAAAGCCACTTAATATTCATTACTCCAAATAAGGGTATTATTACTCAGCCTCGAGCACACCGTGCGTTGTCACCATAAACCCGCATTTTCTCTGCATTGATAACGGCTAATGAGCCGCTACTCTTGATCGCATCGTGCTGTGATCGGTGTAGAGATATGACGGCGTGTGATAAAGGCTAATTTTTCTATTGAAAAAGGCGCCATGGTTAAGTTGGTTGAAGGTAAGATATTTTTTTAAACAAATGGATTATCATCATCACAGTAACATACCCATCACAAATTCACGTGTCGGATCAATTATAAACCGATTATGAAGTCATGGACGAAAGGATATTTCTCAAATACCATGCATTGTTTTATAATTCGTCTTTCTAAAGTGTATCTCGAACCTGTCATTTTTAATAGAGGCCGGCAACAGCCTCATGTTTGGAAAATATTCTAGACAAATATAGCCATATTCCTATTACTGGGTCGTGAAAATAAGAAACTCTATGCGATTCTGAATGCACGTGTACAATTAATGTAAAGAATTAAGCATATGTGTAGGCCCCAGAGAAGTTATTGTCCTTGACATAAAACTGTCAAATGGCACTGTTTGCTAGTGTTTACATTATGTATTGACGTTTTGCGTATGCCGATATGAATGGGTTAACAGGGATTTTTGATTCTCAAATTTTTATGGGAGTTACAACTCTGTGAACTTAGAAATTTTGTGCCTCATACTGATAGCTTGTCTCCACTACTCCTAAAGGAATCAACATACAGAAATGAAGCTTGGTTTATAGCAAGAACATCCTATACAGATGTGCATATTAACAGGGTTTTTTGATTCTCAAATTTTTATGGGAGTTATGCCTATTCGAACTTAGAAAATGTGTGCATCTTATACTAATAGCTTGTCTCTGCTACTCCTCCTAAAAGACTCAACATACAACAATGAAACTTGGTATACAGCAAGAAGATTATATGTAGATGTGCATATTCGCAGGAATTTTTGATTCTCAAATTTTTATTGGAGTTATGGCTCTTTGAACTTAGAAATTCCCCTATTCCCAATTTGTGACTACAAGCAGTGGACATTATGTACAAATATCATATTTATTTTGATTACTGTATCTCATCTATTGAAGGGGGTGATTTTTTGAGACTTTTAGTACTGAGTAGCTAACATATGCATTTATCTATTTATGGTAGTTATGCCTCTTTGAACTTAGAAATTTTGTGCTTCTTTTTAGCCGGGATATTATATTCTACAATTTTTATAGCAGTTATGCCTCTTTGAACAGAGGAATATTTTGCCTCCTATACTAATAGCTTGTCTCTGCTACTCCTCTTAAACACTCAACATACAGCAATGAAACTTGGTTTATAACAAGATGTGCATATTAACTGAAATGTTATTTTCATATAACATTCCTGTTACGCGCGGCGCAGATCCAGACATCGTTAGGTCTCGCTTGTTATACAAGACGCTTGGGTTGAAAGTCAGCAATTTCTCTCTATTTACTATGGACGGTGGGAATCTTACCTGCAATATTACCTGCAATTGGGCCAAAGTACAGCACGTCACGGATCTATGTTTTCGTGTATTGAAATGGATTTCTTTATTTACAGAATACAGCTTAAAATCACCTGCTATATGTGTTTAAAGGTTATGCTCTGTGGCCGAACAAATATGCTCGTATAGTAATGTGATATGTTCTGTGTATTCTGAACGTTTCATCCTTTTAAACAGCCTATTAAAGTATTTAGAGCAATTCAAATACCACGCAATAACAAACAGGCCGGTACAACCTCGTCAAAACACATGAACGCAACAAATGTCAATACAATGATTTTCATCAGACATAACTTGGACGGTGCACGTAAAAAGGGGCCTATCTCTGCCATGTTAAATGTGATGTCTGCCATTAGAAATCCACGGTACGTCTAGCAAAAATCATTCGATTACGCAACATCACGTGATCGTGTGTTTTAGTTTGCAAGACAGCATGGTAGTTTTAAAGGTGTGATAGATATTAAATGTGGAGAAGATAAATATTATTTTTCTTAGATTTGCAATGGAAAAGGTATTGTTCATTGATACTAGGCTTAACAGAACAAATATTATTTTGGCCGAGCATTATCTTTAACCCTTTGGATGCCAGACTCATATCAACTATAATTTGCCAAACCAATTTCCCTGCTCAATTGCCAACAAAAATTAGCTGCAGCATAAAACGTTTTGCGTGTTCAAAGTTTTCATTCATGAACTTCACAGCTGTCACTTCAAACTGTCGTAAAATCCCTTAGAATTACTCTATTTTAACAAATTAAAACCTACAATGCAAAAAAAATTGTTTTGCATCCTGTGTTTCATAAAAATATTCAAGACAACATTTTAGTTTCTAAAATGACCAATAGGTTTGGGAGGTCGTTATGTACACATTTTTTGCAGTGTGTTTCACAAGAAGAAAATTTCCTTGGAAGTAATAAATCGGTGTGATGTGGAAAATCAATTAATGTTTATATGAGTTATACTATGTACTAATAATCTTTAGGCGAATCTCTTTATGGTGATATATTTTTTGTAAATATTATAATGTCCCCTTATAAAAAAATGAGCCTAAACATTTTTCCACGTGACAGCTCTAAACAGGTAATGGCAACTTTGTTGCATTTATATCATGTTATGCCTAATAAATCAATTATGTGAGGTTATTACCAATCATAAACTGAAAATGATTACAGCCAGTGTTCCTCAATTACTTGTGCAAATAGTTATCTAAATTCAAGTCAATTACAGCCATTTATTCCTGCAAACAAAGTGACCATCAGTGGCATGTTCTAACTGTCAAATGGCAGATGTCTTGAATTTCACACGAAGCGATATCATCCTAGTTGGCTATCTACCACTGTGTTCTGTATGACGATAAGATCGTTGTTTGACAGTTTATCTGCTGCTTTTAAGATACGATTAGATCGTTATTTGGCACCGAAAGGGTTAAATGATCAAATAGTCATACTGTTGAAGAAGTTAAAAGCTATAGTGGAAATGGCCCATTAGTATTATTATGCATGCAGGATTTATTTAGTTAATGCACATTTTCCCCATCAAAGTGCATAATATGACAAATTATGAGACATGCAACATGAACTACATGTACACTACAGTGGGGCCGCCTGGGTGGTGTGGGTGAGGTTTTTAAATTTTTATATCAATTATAATAAACTAGCTTATACAAGTGGGGAAGATAAGTTTTTGTCCAAAATAAAACAACTTGCATATGAAGATGATTTTACTAGCTAATACCTGTTAGGAATATAAATCAGTAAAGGAAATAGCTATTTGAACCAGCAAAAATATAGGTATCACACACAGGCATATTCACTGTGCTAAAGCGTGGGCAGGTGGTAAGTTTACCACCTGCCCTCACAAACAAAATGGCCGATACAGTTCAAAATATTTTCTTCAATATTTATCCTTATAAATATACTATAAGAAAAATATTTTACTGCCCATACATAAAACAAAGTGTATAGAATGCTCCAATGAAGTTAGTTTGTTCAATTTATCTTGCGGTAGGTTAAAATAATGATAAATACATACCATCCATTTGGGCAGGTGGTACTTAGCTTCGGGGCAGGTGGTAAGTCACATGGGCAGGTGGTAAGTACAATATTGTGACTCTGTGAATGCTGCTATGTAGGTCAGTTTCAGTGGCCAGTGGTCAGTTGTACTATGTGTAGGGCTACTACCACCCTGTGCAACTAAACCAGAATGTAAAGTCGGATTTTGTGATTTCTGCTGAACATAGTCAACTACAAGGAACTGCTTGGACACAAGTATAAAAGCATGAATATTAATTAAGGACAATTTTATGAACGTTTCTTGTTAAAAAAATAGTAATATTTGTAATAAATTCATAATAGAGAAATATATTCATTTACTAAATGTGTCATAATATTTTTTTCTTATAATACATGTATAATGCCTATTGTGTACCATGTAATTATATTATTTATTGTTCATGTTTATGATAAGGTTATGCATTGATTACAAGTGATACATCTGAGGAAGTAGGACAGCATTTCAACTTTGCCGTTCCATCTGATCCAGTACTAAACGAAGAAAGTTCCAAGTACAGGACAGATGTCTCAACAACTGGAATAATGTCACATCCATTAGCAATCTTTAGTACAGTCCACAAAGGTAAAGATTGCAAGTTATCAATAGACGGAAAGAAACTGGCTTATGGATTTGGGAAAAAATACGGAGAGGAAGATCTAGGTGGACACGAAGCACCACCTACATTAAAAGAGAGACTAGAAACATTGAATAATGATTTAAAACATTTAGATGATGTGAACACCTACCTAAAAACTGTGAAGATCCAAATATCAATTCCATTGAATCTGGAAAGAATACTCTAATAGAGCAATTGAAAAAATGTTAGTTCATTCTTAGCAATAGAATTAGAATATTACAGGAGTACATTGTAAAGAGGAAGCTTGCAGTGCAAAATTTACTCAAAAAGGTTGAGGGCTTGTGGAAAGAAAGCACATTAGCCAATGCCATTAGCTACGTGCAGACACAAATAATTAAAATTGAAAAATGTGTAGAAAGATTGCTACAACACAATGATGAACTGTTTTTTTTTTAAATTTCTATTTTGAATGGGACTTGTGATGATTATAGGTTGGGCTCTGGAACAATCGATCTGAGTAAACAACAAAACTTCATTTGCCTTATAGATCAAAGTCATGAAAGTGTGACAAGTGAAAATCCAGAACACATTAAGCAGAGGAGTCCAGCATGGGATGACCTTCGCAAAAATGCAAAAGTGACAGGAAGCTCTCATTGTATAAAGCCCTTGGAATGAGCTCTCTAAAAGAGCAAAAAGAACATTTTGATAAAGTTTATAATGGTGGTGTAAATCCAATTAGTCCTGAAACACAGAAAAATTTGACTATGGTACAGAAAATGAACTTCATGCT
>CM032659.1:9054743-9128566 GCA_019095985.1 Streblospio benedicti | reverse complement strand
TATAATCATAAACTTGTCCCAAAAGTATGTGCTCACGTAAGTGATACCCACACAGTGATCGTTAACTCTAAACGGCTACATGGACGGGATGTCCGGGGGGGGGGTCAGTGCCATGACTCCTGGTGAGATTAGATACGTGTACGTGGATGTAAATGTCGGGGAAACCTGTGATTGCACCGATGGCTTGAGAGCAGTAGCAAAATGCTGTGATCGGTGTAGAGATATGACGGCGTGTGATAAAGGCTAATTTTTCTATTGAAAAAAGGCGCCATGGTTAAGTTGGTTGAAGGTAAGATATTTTTTTAAACAAATGGATTATCATCATCACAGTAACATACCCATCACAAATTCACGTGTCGGATCAATTATAAACCGATTATGAAGTCATGGACGAAAGGATATTTCTCAAATACCATGCATTGTTTTATAATTCGCCTTTCTAAAGTGTATCTCGAACCTGTCATTTTAATAGAGGCCGGCAACAGCCTCATGTTTGGAAAATATTCTAGACAAATATAGCCATATTCCTATTACTGGGTCGTGAAAATAAGAAACTCTATGCGATTCTGAATGCACGTGTACAATTAATGTAAAGAATTAAGCATATGTGTAGGCCCCAGAGAAGTTATTGTCCTTGACATAAAACTGTCAAATGGCACTGTTTGCTAGTGTTTACATTATGTATTGACGTTTTGCGTATGCCGATATGAATGGGTTAACAGGGATTTTTGATTCTCAAATTTTTATGGGAGTTACAACTCTGTGAACTTAGAAATTTTGTGCCTCATACTGATAGCTTGTCTCCACTACTCCTAAAGGAATCAACATACAGAAATGAAGCTTGGTTTATAGCAAGAACATCCTATACAGATGTGCATATTAACAGGGTTTTTTGATTCTCAAATTTTTATGGGAGTTATGCCTATTCGAACTTAGAAAATGTGTGCATCTTATACTAATAGCTTGTCTCTGCTACTCCTCCTAAAAGACTCAACATACAACAATGAAACTTGGTATACAGCAAGAAGATTATATGTAGATGTGCATATTCGCAGGAATTTTTGATTCTCAAATTTTTATTGGAGTTATGGCTCTTTGAACTTAGAAATTCCCCTATTCCCAATTTGTGACTACAAGCAGTGGACATTATGTACAAATATCATATTTATTTTGATTACTGTATCTCATCTATTGAAGGGGTGATTTTTTGAGACTTTTAGTACTGAGTAGCTAACATATGCATTTATCTATTTATGGTAGTTATGCCTCTTTGAACTTAGAAATTTTGTGCTTCTTTTTAGCCGGGATATTATATTCTACAATTTTTATAGCAGTTATGCCTCTTTGAACAGAGGAATATTTTGCCTCCTATACTAATAGCTTGTCTCTGCTACTCCTCTTAAACACTCAACATACAGCAATGAAACTTGGTTTATAACAAGATGTGCATATTAACTGAAATGTTATTTTCATATAACATTCCTGTTACGCGCGGCGCAGATCCAGACATCGTTAGGTCTCGCTTTGTTATACAAGACGCTTGGGTTGAAAGTCAGCAATTTCTCTCTATTTACTACGGACGGTGGGAATCTTACCTGCAATATTACCTGCAATTGGGCCAAAGTACAGCACGTCACGGATCTATGTTTTCGTGTATTGAAATGGATTTCTTTATTTACAGAATACAGCTTAAAATCACCTGCTATATGTGTTTAAAGGTTATGCTCTGTGGCCGAACAAATATGCAAATATAGTAATGTGATATGTTCTGTGTATTCTGAACGTTTCATCCTTTTAAACAGCCTATTAAAGTATTTAGAGCAATTCAAATACCACGCAATAACAAACAGGCCGGTACAACATCGTCAAAACACATGAACGCAACAAATGTCAATACAATGATTTTCATCAGACATAACTTGGACGGTGCACGTAAAAGGGGCCTATCTGCCATGTTAAATGTGATGTCTGCCATTAGAAATCCACGATGCGTCTAGCAAAAAATCATTCGACACGCAACATCACGTGATCGTGTGTTTTAGTTTGCAAGACAGCATGGTAGTTTTAAAGGTGTGATAGATATTAAATGTGGAGAAGATAAATATTATTTTCTTAGATTTGCAATGGAAAAGGTATTGTTCATTGACACTAGGCTTAACAGAACAAATATTATTTTGGCTGAGCATTATCTTTTAACCCTTTGATGCCAGACTCATATCAACTATAATTTGCCAAACCAATTTCCCTGCTCAATTGCCAACAAAAATTAGCTGCAGCATAAAACGTTTTGCGTGTTCAAAGTTTTCATTCATGAACTTCACAGCTGTCACTTCAAACTGTCGTAAAATCCCTTAGAATTACTCTATTTTAACAAATTAAAACCTACAATGCAAAAAAAATTGTTTTGCATCCTGTGTTTCATAAAAATATTCAAGACAACATTTTAGTTTCTAAAATGACCAATAGGTTTGGGAGGTCGTTATGTACACATTTTTTGCAGTGTGTTTCACAAGAAGAAAATTTCCTTGGAAGTAATAAATCGGTGTGATGTGGAAAATCAATTAATGTTTATATGAGTTATACTATGTACTAATAATCTTTAGGCGAATCTCTTTATGGTGATATATTTTTTGTAAATATTATAATGTCCCCTTATAAAAAAATGAGCCTAAACATTTTTCCACGTGACAGCTCTAAACAGGTAATGGCAACTTTGTTGCATTTATATCATGTTATGCCTAATAAATCAATTATGTGAGGTTATTACCAATCATAAACTGAAAATGATTACAGCCAGTGTTCCTCAATTACTTGTGCAAATAGTTATCTAAATTCAAGTCAATTACAGCCATTTATTCCTGCAAACGAAGTGACCATCAGTGGCATGTTCTAACTGTCAAATGGCAGATGTCTTGAATTTTCACACGAAGATATCATCCTAGTTGGCTATCTACCACTGTGTTCTGTATGACGATAAGATCGTTGTTTGACAGTTTATCTGCTGCTTTTAAGATACGATTAGATCGTTATTTGGCACCGAAAGGGTTAAATGATCAAATAGTCATACTGTTTGAAGAAGTTAAAAGCTATAGTGGAAATGGCCCATTAGTATTATTATGCATGCAGGATTTATTTAGTTAATGCACATTTTCCCCATCAAAGTGCATAATATGACAAATTATGAGACATGCAACATGAACTACATGTACACTACAGTGGGGCCGCCTGGGTGGTGTGGGTGAGGTTTTTAAATTTTTATATCAATTATAATAAACTAGCTTATACAAGTGGGGAAGATAAGTTTTTGTCCAAAATAAAACAACTTGCATATGAAGATGATTTTACTAGCTAATACCTGTTAGGAATATAAATCAGTAAAGGAAATAGCTATTTGAACCAGCAAAAAATATAGGTATCACACACAGGCATATTCACTGTGCTAAAGCGTGGGCAGGTGGTAAGTTTACCACCTGCCCTCACAAACAAAATGGCCGATACAGTTCAAAATATTTTCTTCAATATTTACCCTTATAAATATACTATAAGAAAAATATTTTACTGCCCATACATAAAACAAAGTGTATAGAATGCTCCAATGAAGTTAGTTTGTTCAATTTATCTTGCGGTAGGTTAAAATAATGATAAATACATACCATCCATTTGGGCAGGTGGTACTTAGCTTCGGGGCAGGTGGTAAGTCACATGGGCAGGTGGTAAGTACAATATTGTGACTCTGTGAATGCTGCTATGTAGGTCAGTTTCAGTGGCCAGTGGTCAGTTGTACTATGTGTAGGGCTACTACCACCCTGTGCAACTAAACCAGAATGTAAAGTCGGATTTTGTGATTTCTGCTGAACATAGTCAACTACAAGGAACTGCTTGGACACAAGTATAAAAGCATGAATATTAATTAAGGACAATTTTATGAATGTTTCTTGTTAAAAAATAGTATTATTTGTAATAAATTCATAATAGAGAAATATATTCATTTACTAAATGTGTCATACTATTTTTGTCCTTATAATACATGTATAATGTCTATTGTGTACCATGTAATTATATTATTTATTGTTCATGTTTATGATAAGGTTATGCATTGATTACAAGTGATACATCTGAGGAAGTAGGACAGCATTTCAACTTTGCCGTTCCATCTGATCCAGTACTAAACAAAGAAAGTTCCAAGTACAGGACAGATGTCTCAACAACTGGAATAATGTCACATCCATTAGCAATCTTTAGTACAGTCCACAAAGGTAAAGATTGCAAGTTATCAATAGACGGAAAGAAACTGGCTTATGGATTTGGGAAAAAATACGGAGAGGAAGATCTAGGTGGACACGAAGCACCACCTACATTAAAAGAGAGACTAGAAACATTGAATAATGATTTAAAACATTTAGATGATGTGAACACCTACCTAAAAACTGTGAAGATCCAAATATCAATTCCATTGAATCTGGAAAGAATACTCTAATAGAGCAATTGAAAAAAATGTTTGTTCATTCTTAGCAAGGGAATTAGACCATTACAGGCGTATATTGTAAAGAGGAAGCTTGCAGTGCAAAATTTACTCAAAAAGGTTGAGGGCTTGTGGAAAGAAAGCACATTAGCCAATGCCATCAGCTATGTGCAGACACAAATAATTAAAAGTGAAAAAATGTGTAGAAAGATTGCTACAACACAATGATGAACTGGGATTTTTTATTTCTATTTTAAATGGGACTTGTGATGATTATAGGTTGGGCTCTGGAACAATCTCTCTGGGTAAACAACAAAACGTCATTTGCCTTACTAGTATAGATCAAAGTCATGAAAGTGTGACAAGTGAGAATCCAGAACACATTAAGCAGATGAGTCCAGACTGTCCAGCATGGGATGACCTTCGCAAAAATGCAAAAGTGACAGGAAGCTCATTGTATAAAGCCCTTGGAATGAGATCTCTAAAAGAGCAAAAAGAACATTTTGATAAAGTTTATGATGGTGTTGTAAATCCAATTACTCCTGAAACACAGAAAAGATTTGACTATGGTACAGAAAATGAACTTCATGCTCTTGCAACTCTTGTTGGAAAAGTGATTCCTCTCTTTTATCCGCAAGTAAAATTTAGAGAAGATGGTTGTGTGTGCTTACCTCTGACTGACAAAGGCAATTATGCTGTGATTAGTGGTGATGGAACTGGAATTCATGATGGGACTTCAAAGGTAGCATTTGAGCTAAAATGCCCGATACCTGCAAAGGCTTATTCTACAGACATGTATTATCAATAACCAATATATTACACTACACAGATTTTGAGTCAAATGGCAGCCAAGAAATGTGATCACTATGCTAATGTTTGCTTCACACCAAAGAGTAGCACTGTCATTTGTGGTCAATTTCAGCCAGAGCCTTGGAATAAGGTTTGGTCATATGCAACTGACTTGTATACAGCACAAAATCCAAAGAAACCAACAAAATAGCACTGAAGACTATGGAGTTGCATGAAAATTTACAAGACATGGTTTCTGCAGCATCTTTCATTGTGGAACTTCCATCAATGCGTGGTATTGCCTGCCAGTGTACAGAGGCTGAAAGTGGATTTGTGTATGGAAGCCATAAGCAGGAAAATCTAGTGCTGAAAATCCCAGATATTGCAATAGAAACTATGCAGGTTCTCATCGAAAGCTGCCAAAATGAGATAAAAGAAGCATATGATATAACACGATGACCTGCTCGAGAAATATTGCTAACTGTAATTTCTGACATAGAAAGAATAGCAATTCCAAACATGCCACAAGCAGGTCATGCCATGCCAATAATGTACTACTTATCTGGAACTTCCTTGAAAATGGACGTAATGAGAAAAAATATAAAAGAAGTCATAAAGGAAGTCACACAACATCAGTTAGCTGTGAAACTAGTAGCATTTGACTCTCAATTTTTGGAAATCTCTATTAGTGACTTTGAGGGAAAACCTACAACTTTTATTTGTGCAAGCTGTCAAAAGTGGTTTGGGATGAAGAAGCAGTGTTGAAAGGGATCTTGAACTATTATTGATTGCAATTTTAGCATCATCATCAGGACGTATACTATTTAGGTGGGAGACTGTAACTGTAGAAGAGTTTGGCACAATGCTATCAAATGCAGAAAATATAAACAAAAATTTTACAGTCAATGAATTAAAAGCAATTATTTCATTATCCAATATCCAATGCAGTGGTCCAAAGAGACTACTTGTATGATGCTGATATGAGAAAATGTCATATAACTAGATAATATATGTTTATAGTTTTATACATAATGTAAACTAGCTACAATAATTTCTGAGAACACTTAAGTGTGAGATATTCATACAATTGTGTCAAGCTTGCTGTAATAGAGGTTACATGACTGATTCTGGCCAGATACCACCTGCCCCCTTTATGCTTACCACCTGCCCACAATGGAATTTCAAAAATCAACAGTTTACTTACCACCTGCCCACAAATCTTCCGCAAAAAATTGCCTTTATTAAGCCAGTCAGAGATGATTGACAAACGTTTTCAACTGAATTATTGAAAATACTAAGTATTACAGCATTACAACACAAAATTTGTTGTTATACCTGGGTATATTGGCAGGAATTTCATTAAATATTTCTGATGTGAGGCGTCCATCTTGGTTTGTGAGGGCAGGTGGTAAACTTACCACCTGCCCACGCTTTAGCACAGTGATATTGTGACAGGTTTTAGGGAGCTTTATACTCCCGGTTCCCTACCACACCCCACTCTGGGCTCCGCGCTGAACTTGAATATGGGACTTGAATGAAGTTGAATTATACTGTATACATTAAAATTAATCAAATCAATGTTTTATACCTTATTTCTGCTATAATAAGCAAAATTAGGGCAGATAATGCATTTTACTCTTAGAATACTAATTTAGACTCCTAAAATACTAATTTGGGACATCGGGAGTACAGAAATCTACGAGATTAGGACTCTGCGAGTAATTGCTCAGATTCAGATGCTCAGATAAATAAACTAACATGAACAACAAACAACTACATAAGGTACAGGCTTCTGGCCTATTAGTCTAAGCCAGGTCAGACAGGGCATATGAGACAATGTAGCGCAGTAGAGGACAGTCAATAAATGGATCAAGCAGACTCCTTCCTTATGTCAAACCCATACATGACACACTAGAACCACTGCCCCAAGGTACAAAATAGAGCCTGCCCAGTGGCCCGGTGCCAGCTGATTTTGGCCCAGGCCGGCTGGTTTCAAATGTGCCCGTGGGTAGGCTATGTTTTGGGAGTTCTAGCTGCTGTCTGTATCTACCTCATGTAGTTTGAGTTATATAGTTCCTGTTTGAAAAAAAAATGTATATTTTATGAAAGAATTTATGTTATTTTTATGATATTACAATTTTAATTCAACTAGTGTAAACAAAAACGACCATGAAAACCCTTGCTCAGTAAGGGAAAAGTAAGGAACTTCATTGTCAAAAACGTGTGAATTCTGTTTTTTTTTTTACTGCATGTGGGGCTTGGCGCGGGAAGGACCTGTTTTGGCTTTGTAGGAAAGAGCGAAAAGATCAGTGTTGTAAGCGCCATAACTGCCTGTGGTGTTGTTGGGTGCCAGCAGGATCTCCGATATTGTTCTCAATTTTGTTACTGTAGGAACAAAACAATCCCAGAGATTGGGAAGAGCATGCGCGATGCGCAAAATGCGCATTAACTAAAAAAATCCCGCATGCACAACAATACTAATGCGGCATTTCCGCGCATAACCTGTTATAGCCGGTGCCGACCATTTAGACAATATACTACCTGTCAATAGCTGTTTTTATATCCTACTCGGGAGAATCCCCACTCACATCAGCAAGGCTATTTATAGACGCAGGCTTTTAATATTGATTGAGCACCTGCAGCTAATAAACTCTACAGCAATGATGTTTAATTAGACTATTTGTTACATTTGTGTTCTCGAGTTTGTGTCAAGAATATTTAATTGATGTATCCACTAATTAATGGTTGCTTTTTGAAAGGTCATATATGTTTAATAAATATATCCACTAATTAATGTTTTCTTTTTGAAAGGTCATTTAAATAGGAATGATAAGCCTCAGGAGAACAATTGATATGCACAATGAAGCTAAACCACTATTATAATTTATTAGCCACATAAACATAGAAGGTTATCCAACCAGTTACAATGTGACATTATGTATTGGGCGGACACCAATGACTGAAATAAAGTTTTTTTCACACCAGTTATACATGTGCTGCAAATAGAGTGCAGCCCATCCCCTGCCCGGGAGATACAAGTTTGACCCCTCATCAAGCATAAGACCTTCTACCTGCTGATTTCCATAGGAAGGATCACACAATTAAAATTATTTTTAGTTCTATGATATTTTTAATAAAATCATGTGATTTACAATCAGAAGAAAAAAAAACAATACTTCAATAACTTGATGTTTCAATTGCAAATACTATCAATCTAACTAAATGAAAAGCGGCGCATCATTTTGCTGATAGTTTTTAAGAATCCCCCATAGATTGAAAAAATCCCCCATTAGTTTAACTTACAAGGGGGGATTCCCCTATTGTACAGTTTTTTCTTCCCAATCTCTGCAATCCGTTAGTTGTGCTAAGAAGTATTTCTTCGGATTAAATGAACTGTGAACATTAAAAACTAAAAGGTCAAACTTGAAGACCACTTTCCATCTAAATTTTGCAGATCAACTTTAAATTATGTGCTGCCTTAAGGTGTACAAATGTACGCTTGATACAAGTAGAAAATTATTATGTAATGAATAGAAAATCATCTTTGAGCTATAATTTTACAATTATGTATCATTTTTCTGTCTAGATGAATGCATTTTCGTGAAAGTGTCCGATAAAAGTAGTAGAAGATACATGTACGGGCTTTCTTGGTGTCCAAAGTATTGGTGGGATGACTCGCCTAAGGATGACGTTAAAGAGTGCCTCTATAATCAAGCTGGAAATTTTGTTAATTGGGATGGCAAGACCTGTAACACTCAAAGTTGTACGGACCCATTTGATCTACCTCTGAGGAGAAATTATTTACGCCCTCCAGGGGATATATATATTCATCTTTGCTCACCAGGTAAGGAACCAATTGATAATAACCTTTATAAAACACAGTTAACTTTAATAATTAAATTAACAACTGTATGTATATTTTCCCCAAGCCTGCTTGTGAATTCAATTCTACTCACAGTGTTATGGCAAGCAAGCTTCTACCACTGTATTGACATAGCTGAAGACATAGCTTCCATTTGACTATATCAAGTGGCCTGGTTGGGACTCGAACTCACGACCCCAAGGTTATGAGGCCAGAATGATGCCATCATCCCAAGCAGTGGGCTGTTAAAAGGTTACACAGATGAACCATTGTCTCTGTAACCCCCGGCCCACATGCTTGGTCAGTTATCATCTCAACCTAGAGGTCGTGGGTTCGAATCCCATCTAAGGATAGAAATTTTTGGGAGGTCTAATGTTTCAGCCGTGTTAAGGTCTGTGATTCTATAAACAACTGTATATGTCTACATTGTCTATTATTGTTTTTCTTTTCTTTATTGTTCTTTATTTTTCTTTACATCGTCTGCTTGCTATATATATTATTATCCTATATATTAATACGCTAATTTTTGGACTTTGTTCGGCTATCTCCTCTATGCCATCTGACTACAGGGGATCGTTAATGGTAATGTGTAGTTTTGCACGAATATTTTTTTCATTGTCAAAATGGCCCTGGTGGTTGTTAATTAGCGGTTTTATAACAAAAATAGCAGACAGCGGCAGCTATGACAGCGTCATGTGGATAAGTGTGATGTCATAAAGATGCCAAAGGCGTCACATGGGTTCAAATACTAGGGATTACCACCACTTTGCCAATTGGGCTATGTGTACATCAGAACCTTCAATCAAGACCACCTCTATAAATACACCACCCCTATTATAAGATGATTTATAACAGTCCCAACTCTTCATAAAATAGACCGTTCCAAACGTCCCTAAAGAGACCACCCTTATATTAAACCACTTGACGCCAATCCTCGGGCAGTCTTAATAGGGATGTTCTACTGAAGTGTGTGAGAATATCTGTGCCATGGAGAGCATTATGTTCCCATTACCATAGACACTAATCTTTCATCCCATAGCTTTTGCATATTACATGCCAAGTGCATTTTCAGTGATCAATGACTTACTTGAGATATACTTATACAAGCTTTAAGTTGGAGTTAATCCAGGTACTTCTCCATCTGTGCCAAGTACATATTATTTATGTGTTTGTAGTTTGTACTCTCTTAATAAGAATACTTATAGCCAATGTTAGGGAAAAATTACAATGCCGATGGTTTTCACTGGCTATTACAGAAGATGGTCACCCTGCCATGTTTACATAGTCAAAAAACTGTCTTTCAATGAATGATGGCTTGGCTTGATCTTGGATGTCGTGTGTATGGAGATGCTGTCAGTGTGCTTTCAGGATGGGTGGTGGTACTGTCAGGACGTGGGCAAGTGTTGTCAGGACAAGGAAGCTAGAACATTGAATGCTGTAAAAACATATCTATACACTCACCAAATACGTCTTTTTTCTATGCGCATGGAGGGCATTGTGTTCCCATTTGCATGGACACTAACATTTCCTCTCTTAGATTTTCATTTTACATGCCAAGTCAATGGAATTGACCAACGATTTAGTTGGGATGTACTTACACGATTATGTAACAGGAGTGAGTGATTCAATGTGATTCTCAGAATGCCTCTTTGACCACACGGGTATAAGCTAGTATTGTATAATTCTACAATATAACTGTGTTACACTGACGTATAAACCAACTGAGGTTGGGTAGATCTGTACATGTTTGTAAATAGTTTTAATTACTGTAGATCTATTGTGTCAGTATAATAATAATCAAATTTTTGACTTGACTTGTATGTGCTTCCGTCACTGTAACCTTTTAACAGCCCGGTCTTGTCAGGACCACTTGATATAGTCAAATGGAAACTATAGTCAGGAGGCACATCCTGGATTTGTAACCCAAGGTGACGCTTTTTTGTAGAAGTTGGCATCATTTTTCCTCAAATACTTGCATATCTGAGTGTTGTAATGCAGTGTTGCCAGGTTGGCGAATCACTTTGAAGCATTTTTTCAACCTACTCAAAAAGAGGCGCTAAAATGTCTAGAATAGAATGTGTTTATGACAGAGGAGGCCAGTCCCCAAAACTGGGGCTGGCGTATTTGTGGATTATTGAACCAGAACGTAACTGCATGACTTAACCCAGCCTCCCAGGGATACCAAATCTCCACCTCACATTCAGCAGGTGTGAGATACAGTGAATCCTCCCCTCCGTGTCAACAAGAGCCTGAAACTAACCCCCCCATTCCACCGTCGCTAGCTAGTCGCAACCTGAAGAAGTCGCGGGTATCAGAGACTAGGTTACGACAAAATGCTGATTTTTGGCCCCAAAAAATGGTGTCCCATTCCACCGTCGCCAAAGGTTACGACTTGGTGGAGACTAAATCCCCGGCGACCGTGAAAATCGATCTCGACATGGTAAAGAGTAGGTAGAGACAAGGTAGAGACTTAGTAGCGACATGTCCGTCATCATGGCGATGTGGTTACGACCTTATAAAGACCTGGTTAAGACCTGGTCCTCATCATGTCTTTATCTAGTCTCCATCTAATCTTTATCTACTCGTTACCTACGTTGAAGTGGCGATCTGCTCCCGACCAGGGAGACTTGATAACGACATGGTAGAGACTTGATGAGGACATGGTCTCGAGTAGATAAATACAAGGTTTCGAGTTGGTTACGACTTGGTGGCGATCTTTTATTGATTTTTTTAGTCGTAACCAAACACCCGTGACTTTTTTAGTTGAGCTGCATGTCTCTGCAACTAAAAAAGTCGCGAGCTGTCGCCGGTGTGCCGGCGACTTTTTTCGGAAACTAGATAACGAGTAGCTCCCGACCTTGGAGACTAGATGAAGACATGGTAAAGACATGGTAGAGACATGGTGGCGACCATCAAGTCTCTATCTAGTTTCGGTACTGGTCGCGACGGTGAAATGGAGGGGTTACATATGACTGCCATTCTTATAGTAGAGTTCCTAGGCTGATTCCCTATGCCATCTACTACATGCAAGTTCCTAGATTGATCAATCGTTCACTTTAATGAAGAATTTACGAAACTTTGCATGATTAGTGGTTGGTATGAGGATTCAAAAGTAAGCTTGGGAACCACCTGAAATTTGACCTTTAAACGGTTCAAATCAGGGATCAAGAGTCAAAAAATGATAAAATTACGTTTGTCTTTTTTTAATATTGAATTTAGGAACAAAACTTGTATTGACCTTAGGTAGGAACTTGGGTATGTAGATTATAAGTATCACATTACATTTGACCTATGACCTTTCCTTCAAGGTCAAATAGGTAGGTTGAATTCCAGAAAATTGCTGTTTTTGGTGTTTATAAGAACAGCCAAAAAAAAAGAAGTTTTCATAATTAGCATTATGTAACATGGAGATAAGAAGTATTATTAAGAACCCCATGTCTATATTTTGATACGAAATGCTTAGAAAAGGTATGTATGTAGGTTAATTAGGCTTAGTATCACACAGGCAAGAAAATTCCAAATCAGTGGCCATGGTCAAATATGGAATGTCTTTACTAAATGGCACTACTAATAAACGAAACCCTTGTCAATTTCCTGTAATTGTAATGGATCAGCTATTGTATGCATTGACAAAACAGATCCAGTGAAACTGGCCAACCAGTGAGTTTGGTGAAAAGCAGTATGTACTGTTAGGCGACTTTATGGAGGACAGTGGATGGTCATCCTTACTAGATAAAGCAGAGATTTGAGAACCCTGGTGTCGCTAATTCTTATATATGCGTCACAGATCACTAAAGCTTGACATGCACATCAGCTAACTGCTGCCACGCTGTATATTTTACTGCACAAGGCATATAACTCCTATGCTGAGGATGTGTCCGACGAGAGAACCCTGTTATTGAAAGATGACCTGTCGCAACAGCAAGTATCATTGTATCGACAGTTTAAGATTTGGTATTTGGTTCTTGAATGCAAAATCTGAATGAGAATAATAATGGCGCCTATCAAAAGAGTCATTTTACCTATCTTTTCAACTCCAGATGTAAAAACTCCAAACAAGACCGAAAGTCAACTTGTGTCTCTAAAACGGAAATCTCATCTCTTTAGTAGCTTTAGAGTATGAATATTGTCATGAGTGGTTTTACTCTAAGACATAAGGAAGTAGAAAGACCATGGAGATGGCTTGGCTACTATTTATTATCTGCTCTCTACCATCCTCTACACAGATTTATATCTTCTCTTCTTAAAGACTTATGTAGCTTATATTACGGCATCTAACAATGATAAGACTTGTATTGTTGGTTAGACTGAACCAAGCTTATTAATCTGATTTAGACTCATAGACTCCTAAGCTATACTGTACATGACAATATCACGATGGAGACTTGGACATTTTCTTTAGTTATGAAAATCAAGCAGCACCACCAGCCATTGCCGATGAAATTATTAAACTTCTGTATATAAAGAGTCAAAGTATGGGATTGTAGGATGCTAAGAGAGTACCATGCATGTATAGGGTGGATCTGTAACTGTGTCATTTGTAAAACAGAACATATCTGTGCCCAAATGTGATGCTATTGTTGTTGAGCAGTTGTCAATATGCTGCAACCAAAAGTAAAGAAGTTTTCCTTTGAAAATTATACTGATGACGTGTTCATCCAGGAATCAAGAAATTACAATCTTGTCTCTGTATTGGCATAGTTTGGGACTGTTACATTTCAAAAGTTTGAAAAAGCAAGAACACAATCTTGCACGAGCTTGCCATATCTGTATTTCATGAGCTAGATGTTGAAGAACTGTGGATGGCATATGGCACTGGCACCAACAAGAAATTCATGCTCACGTATGAAATGTCTGCGTCTTTAGGACTGTTTAAAGCCAGAGTTCAAGTGTTCCACTCCCTCACTGGTTACGCAAAACCTCTGCATTCAAATACGAAGGGAAAAAGACAGCATGGGATACATGAAATGTTATTCCTGATTTAACAATGCTACTATTTGATGTTGTTGATAATCCATCGAGCTGGGAAAGCTTGATACCTGTGATAGAACAATTTATCATTTTACTGTACGATCTTACTAGCAATGTAATGAATGAAAATGTATTAAAACACATTATGTTTAAAAACAGACAAATTGTTAAGCTTGTACCAACCCAAGGGCGCTTTACCAACATATAAAAAGAGCAAAGGTGTATTTATCTGGAGTAAAACTTTAAATATTCAACCAAAGATTCCAGATCCCAAAGACTGGGGCTGGTAGAAGCAAACAGGATACGGGTTGCCATATTGGACCGATTTACCTGAAGAAAGTGCTACATGTATGGCACTGCTAAAATGTAAATGTAGTAATAAATGTTCAAATTCATGCTCACGTAAAATGAAAAGTTTATTATACACAGAAAACTGCAATTCTAGAGGCAGATGGAAGGCTTCTTAGAGGCTGGGTGAGTGCATTTGATGTAAATATTAAAAGGAGATGCCCCTTTTATATGTTGGCAAAGACAATTATTATTCACTTCAATTATTTTTTGAAATCTTCATAATTCAAAATACCTAATATTTACTTCTATGAATATATATACCTGGCTCATACACGGCATGGGAAATCAGCCTGCGTACTTTGGGCTAAATATGAATGAAATATATAATAATAAAGTAACAACAATAAATAATAAAGTAACAACAATAAATAGTTCATAAATACTTCTTAGAACATGTTCTATGAATATGAATACTAAATGTTGCTTCAATGTTCTTTATTTCTGTTGGATACACAAAAACAGTAATTTTCTGAATTTCGACCTACTTGTTTGACCTAGAAAGAAAAGTCATAGGTCAAATACAATGTGATATTTGAAATCTACATACCCAAGTTCCTATCTAAGGTCAGTACAAGTTTTGTTCCAAAATTCCATATTAAATGAGATAAATGCAATTTTATCATTTTTTTACCCTTTGACCCCTGATTTGACCCCTTTAAAGGTCAAATTTCAGGTGGCTCCCAAGCTTAATTTTGAACCCTCATACTAACCACTAATTATGCAAAGTTTCGTAAATTCTTCATTAAAGTGAACGGTTGATCGATCTAGGAACGTGCATGCAGTAGATGGCATGGGAAATCAGCCTGCGTACTTTGGGCTAAATATCTTTAATATTGCAATATTTATAACAAAGTAACAACAATAAATAATTCATAAATACTTCTTAGATCATGTTCTATATATATGAATACTAAATGTTGCTTTAATGTTCTTTATTTCTGCTAGATACACAAAAACAGTAAATTTCTGAATTTTGACCTACTTATTTGACCTAGAAAGAAAGATCATAGGTCAAATACAATGTGATATTTGAAATCTACATACCCAAGTTCCTACCTAAGGTCAATACAAGTTTTGTTCCTAAATTCAATATCAAATGAGATAAATGCAATTTTATAATTTTTTTACCATTTGACCCCTGATTTGACCCCTTTAAAGGTCAAAATTCAGGTGGCTCCCAAGCTTAATTTTGAACCCTCATACCAACCACCAATCATGCAAAGTTTCGTAAACTCTTCATTAAAGTGAACGATTAAGTTATATTTTGCATTGGCTGTGTCCCCCACTATCTAGAAGCATGCAGAATTCTTAAGATCAACATATATCCAGACAATCTTGGTCACTTCAAGGAAATATTTTCAGAATGTTGTCTACAATCTACAATATTGCATTGGCCTTCAGAAGTATTGTGCCATCCTCGTGTCGTCCATATCAGAACATTACATTTAACAAGGACTCCTCTGTCAGAATGCTACATTAAGATGTGAATCCACCGGTCAATTGGAGAAACAAAGTAGCAAACTAGATATTAACCTGTTCTAATACTAAAATGGCACCTGTCAAACCAAAAAATCATTCACAAACCTTGACCAACCATTTTTTAGGAATCAAACTACTTTTTATGTAATACATTTAGTAACAAAATGCTGTTTTAGAAATTTTATCTGTTCAATTTTTAAATCATAGTTTTTATTACAAGTTAGTGCAAACAAAGAATACATATCTGGCAAATTTAGTGGTCCCATACCTTCCTGCACTTAACCCTCTCGGCGCCAGGCGTAAATTTACTATGATACCCCCTCAGTGCCAGACACGCATTTTAGGTGACATGTTATTCACTGTGGGGGCTTCAATTGTTATAGTCGAAATATGATCCTTTGTAGCTCTTATGTTTTCATCAGAACATTTTCACATTTACACTACACATTCAGGAGGCGGTCTAGTTTCTTATTTTCACCATTATAAATAAAGATACATACAGCATCAAGTAACATTTTGACAATTTCGAGTAATCGTCCATTCATTTGACAGCTTGCGTGGTTGATTTTAAATAATCGTAGTATCAGTAGAAATTTTTAAGTGCAGCGACTTTTTATCCAGGATAGACACAAAAAACACCATATACCATCCCTATTTCATAATAATATATTTTTAATTACAATAATACGTACCAAAAACGTGTTCAAACTTGATTTCTTTATATTCGTGGGTCTTTGACATGGATCATTCTATCACCCGACAAAGACATCATCCGTTTTGATAGAAATACTCGATATCCGACGTCCACACTTATTGGGTAGTTTGCCAAACACTTTATTTGTGATCCGGAATCCAAGATACAATAAGATGAGGCGTAGATGACGAATAATATGATAATTCTTCTTCAAAAATTTCTATTTTGTCACAATCTTACCGATTTCCGGGATTACAGCCTTGCGCAGCGCGCGGCGCTGCAATAGATTCGAAAGAGGCGCTTGATAAAGGCTTATTGCATCATTTAGCACTTGTCAAAATTGTTATGCCGGCGATTGAACCTAAGAATACCGCTTTCAAGGCTGAAAATTCGATGTTGTGATATGACCTTGAAGTCTAGTTTCACATTTCATGTTGGGCCTCAAAGCAAAGCTGGTTCCTTCACGTTTCCAGCAATGTATGACAAGCTATGGTTTTGCGAACGTAACTAAGAGTATATCAGGACTCAAAATTGAAGCAGAAAATGCGTGCTAGGTTGTCAAATATTCGTTGTCACGAATAGAATTAAAATATTAACACTATACTGCTTATTTCCTTCTAGAAATATATTCAAATGTCAAGGTAAAGTTGTTGTTGTTGACAGACCGGAATTTGAGACTTGAACCACGAGTATTTAACTACGAATATGCCAGTCAAACTCGAACTGTTTTTTGAGTGAGTCTGTCGACTTTTGTCGACTGTTGGCGTATAGGCGTAATTTACGTGTGTCGACTTTTGTCGACAGATGGCGTCCAAAGGGTTAACTGTCCTGTTCCATTCCATCCTGTGTTTATATGAATCATATATGATCATATATGAAAAGAAAAGAATGCTATATATACAGATGACACCATCCCAATTATGACTGTAATCCAACCTATTTTTCGACCTGTATCCAACACAATTTCAACCTGGATCCCATACAATTTCATCCTGAATTCAGGTAGGCTCGCCATATGACTCAGGATCATGTTTGAAAAAAACCAACCTAAATCCAACATTGGTATCGATGTTGGATTTAACGATATAAAACAACGTTGATGTGCCCGCTGGTAAGGCGTAACAAAATCAATAGTCTGTTTCCGGTAACCAGGCCTACCTAGAAAATAGGTGTCATCCTAGTGTTTTTATGGCCATTCCATAAAAACTTTGAAATCCTACAGATTTCATCAATAAAAACATCAACCATTTTTACATCCTCCGCCAATTCAAATCGCAGCTGCATCACACTTTTTGACGTTCACATGCAAAAATTTAATTATTGCATCACCATGTAGTACATATTTGACCCACGACCGTTTTTAAAATCATGCAGTAATTTATTTAGACCCCTATAATTAGCATTTGCTTCCACTGCAGACATAATTTTAGTTCACTCTGTACACAATTTTTCATGACGTCATGGGTTTTCCCCACTTAGAAAACGAAAGCGAACTTGTAAACAGGTTTGATAGATGTGGGTTTTTTTTCACCTCCCGTGTAACAGCCCTCCCGTGTAACCGCATGTAGATTGAACAAGCAATATGCACAATTTACATGTAAATGTAAGTAAACATAAATTGGTGTCGGTGATTAAAAGGCAGTAGTGAATATAGCTAAATACTAGTATTCATACAAGCTGCACTTATGTGGATTTTAATAGTCAACTAGCATTTTGTGAGTCTGAAATATTTGCCATATAGTGATATCGACTATTAAAAGAAGCTTGATAAATAGTTCAATGTACTGAACGTTTAACATAAAAATAATGTCATAAAAACTTTCACAAAAAACAGCCTACCTAAAAAAACTGTAATAAAAACTAAGTAATAAAATAAAAACTTTGTCACAACCTTCCTACCTACTTCAAAATCTTGTGTTACCGGAAACGGACTATTGATTTTGTTAGGCCTAAACAATAGGGATTTTCCCCAAAATTTTGTTTCATTCATATCTTGAAAAGTACTCAAGCAATATTTTTCTAAAAACAGTTTTGGAAAGTGCGGGTGGGACATTGTTAGCTGCATTTTTAGTTTGGGAATATTGTTTTGGTGTGTAGTTCGAAAAGTATTTGTTTAAAAAAATATCCCAAAACACATTTGAATAGGGCTCATTGAAAGCTTTCAAATGAGCAATCATTCGTCTAGCAGCTCCTAGATATAAAAAAAAAAAAACGAACCGCACAGGTGACAAGCAAGCTACTGTTTTTTCTCCAACGATTGTTTCATTCATATCTTGAAAAGTAAGGACTTTTCAATGATGTATCACATGATTTTAAACTCGAAAAAAAATGATTCAGGTCGGACATTGTCAGCTGCTGTTCTCAGTTCACGAATATCATTTTCCCGCGTAGCTCAAACACTAATTGCTCCAAAAATTATCCAAAACCATATTTGAAAAGGTCTCATCGAGAGCTTTCAAATGACCTATCACACGACCAGAAACTAAGAAATAAAAAGGTTATAGGAGACTGCATATATTTTCAAACTCCATGTAGGTCCATTGCTGTCAATATTGTTACATGTACACTACCTGGATTAGCCTTTCATGCACGCTATGCTTCAGTAATTCTGAGGTGCTTCTAGTATATTTAAGCCGGTAAATTGTGTGTGTAAATGCAATATTGAAGTGAGAGTAGACAAAATGAAGGAAAACACAGTTTGGGGGAAAAAAGGTCAATTTTATTGACGGAAATTTTACAAATTTTTTCTCCACACAATGCTACAAATTAATATGCTAGAATTAATAAGTAAAACTAAACACTATATACAATTTCGCACGAATAACACATTTGCCAGTCCTTACTCAAATATGGTAACAATTCACATATTCATACTGAAGTTATTCCACTAATCAATACTAAATACATTTTTTGTACCAACTATTTTCCATACGAACATAATAATCTAGTATTTAATACTTAACATGAAATATTGATGACAATTTTTGTATCCACTTACATACAAAATAATAGTAAACCCATACATGCAATATAATACTATATAAGTGACCTGGTACAAATCATTACAATTTAAAAGGGGGACATGGGTGGGTGGGAACACTTTTTTGCACCATGTGCACACACTGCTTTCCAACATTGGAATGACCAATTTCTTCCCGGTCCGGAAGTTGTGCGTCCTCGAGAACTTTCGTTCTCTACCTACGCTCTCAGACTACAATTTAACCGACAATAAATACAAGTAGTTATTGTTAACTTAAATTGTGTGTGTAAATGCAATATTGAAGTGAGAGTAGACAAAATGAAGCAAAATTGTGGAGAAAAGGCAATTACATAGGACTTATTTTTCAGATGTGATACAGTGCCTATGTATTTTAAAGTGACAATTAAAGAACACTTATTTTTAAGAATCTTAAATGCTTTATTATAGCTATACAACCAAATATTGACTATAAAAATAAAATGGAGAAAACAGCAGTCACATAAACAAATTAATTCACTTTGAAAGTGTTGATGGATTATCGTTTAGAAATTCTACTTTCCATAATGCCATTGTTAAACCAAATAAAAATACTATGTCAAAAAAGTGACAAGTATTGATATGTATTCTTTTTAATTAATGATTAATGATTTCAAAAAATCAATATTATGTACAAAACAACAATAGTGTCTACCATATGTAGTTGAAATGTATCGCAGTATTGGAATGTTGTAAATATGGGATATAATGTATGCTAAATTTCTTTAGGATATCATTGTTGTCAAAATTACTTGTCTGACAGCAGTTTTGCATGTCGCGGACAATCGTTTACATTAACTATTGTACAACCCTAAGTTAAGATGCTTGATGTGGAACATTAGTAGTTCAAATGCCCATTGAGGGTGGCCATTCTAACATTAGACTTGAAACCTGACATAAACAGAGAGATGGATAGAGGTGTCCACGTTTTTAGCGAGGATTTTATGTTTTTTAAGCTGCAAATTGGACAACAGATACTGTTAGCGACGGCAAACAGTGCAACGACGTCGTAAAGGCCTTTATAAGCCCCACCCTGGGCTATGCCCACATTCACACAAAGAATTTTTTCAGCAATCTCTCGCCCAATGTTGCTTGAGATCGCACGGATCCTGCCTACCACTGAGTGGAATCTCTCCCAAAATCAGTCTATTGAACTGACACCAATTCTGTTCCACTGTTTTTTTTTCAACCAGATAAAAAAAGCTTTTTCCTAAGACATTTATTCTAAAAGTTATTAGATATGATTAAACCCTTTGGGTTCCAGACTGCTTTCAACTATAATTGCTGCACCAACGCAAAGTTTCATGCTTCTAAGTAACCTAGATATGCACACTTACAGAAATTTCATCATTCCATCATTTTCAAACTGTAAATTTGCAAATATACACATTTTGAACAGGTAAAGCCCAATTAAAATATAAGAGCAATTTGCATAGTTGGGACTGCCACTGACTTAGGGGCATAACCCACAGCAACAAATGGCTACTGTACGGCTGCTGTACGGCAAATCTGCCGTATGGCAATCATAAACCCACAGTAGATATTTGCGGTGCGGCTGCCAAACGGCTCTGGAATTGGCATGCCTGATTTCTTTAGAAAATCGTGAATTGCCGTAAGGCTCTGTTTGATACCAATACGTCAGTATGGGTTTTGCCCAATAGAAAAGTCACTAAAGCAGTCCACACGACAGCATACGACGCCGTATGGCACCGTAAGATGCTGTACGACTGGATCATGTCAATTGCCCCCCTAGACAATCGAGAAATATGCTGTACGGCAGCGGTCCTCTGACCAACAACGTCGTATGTCAGAATTTCACTGTGGGTTTAGCCCTACGTAAAATGCATTGGAGCAATTGAATTGCCATGAAATATCCATTTTAGAAGACAGAAACCAAAAATTTTTCTGTCTGCCTTTTGTATCATTGTACAAAAAATTTGATACTGAATATAAACTTACGAGGCATGATTTTGCAGCCTTTGAATCACGTTACAGTGAAGTGAACCTGCACACGTGGGCTTACGTCAGCCATCAGTTACAGCAATGAAAGTGTGACACAGATATATAGCTCTATACTGGTTCTTCAAATTGTGTTTCATTTTTTCTGTATTATACAAGTAAAGTGCATAATAAAAAGAATAAATTAATGGAGGCAGCCACTATTGGCTTATAGAGTCTAAAACTATAGAGAGGTTTTTCTATACTACTTGTGAGCGTCCTCATACCAATATTTTGTACACTTTATGACCAACTTTCGCATTCATTAATCATATTCATTATCATAATAAAGAATTATTCGTAATATTTCTTTTTTCCTTAAATTTTCTGCACATAGACAAGACATAATATGAGGGGTTTGAGCCTTAAGCAACTGCTTATGTATACATATATGTTTACATATGTGAATAACTATGAATGAGAAGTCATTCATTATACTAAGCTCTTCAACATATAGGTCATTTCTGGGCACTGACACCCCCTGAAAATATGTTACAGTAACATTTTCAAACCAAACCTATTGTTTACCCAATTATAGATAAACCGTCTGAGTTTATAGCCTGCAGACCTATCGTGTGTATAGTCTTTAACCAACCCAATCGGTGCTTGGGTAAGAGTTAGTAAGGGGGGCTCAGCGTCAATAAATAGAATATGGTTCTTCACAACTTTTATAAGAACCATTTATTACACAACATACGCGGCCAAAACTAGAAACAATAATGGATAAAAGTGTAGCGATATAAAAGAAAATATAATAGTACAATAGTATCATAAAAGACGAGTTTATACTCTGCAAATAAAGGACATGACGCAACTCCTTTTTTCTTCTTGATGACTTTCAATTACAAAATTGGATATTACCGACTACAAAAGCTAATCCTACAATTGATGCAACTATAGCATGACGATTAACAGGTGATATAAAAGAAGAAAATACAATTCCTGTATACATGTGATGACAATACTCATTTGTAGAAACCAAATTAAATAATGCAGCATTATTGTGAAAACTAAACCCTATACATTACACAATAAACACGTAAAAGGTGTAAGAATGAACAGCTGAAAGCAGAGATTAAATTGACATTAAATACCACTTTCAAAGCTTCTGTGAAATCCGCTGTGAAAATGTGAACAATGGCAGAGCGCTGCATGACACGCATCGAAAATTCTTTGTTACTAAAAACTGCCAAAGCTTTCGCAGGTTTTCTAACTATAGCATATGGTTGTTTATAAAGTGCTGGGTTGTTTTGTGATATTTGATGATCAGCATATGTTATTGGCAATTTGATGTTATGATTTAACCCATTCAGATCGGGATGTCCCTTGAGGGACATTTTTACGCACGATTTGCACTGAAAAGTCCCCCCGGATTATAGCCGTTTTTCAAATATAAACAGAGGCGCCATGCTGCCGGGATTTAGACTAGTGACAACATAAACGGCTTACCTTACATTTCGATGTAAATTTTTGGAAGTGAAGCACGGTTTTCATAATATTAACGCATCATTTGTAAGAATATATATCTGCACAAGAAACACGTGATTTACACTGCTAAATTCAAGCTCAAAAAATACTCTAATTTCGACAAAATTACCCCAACAAGTTCTATACCATATTGAAGGGAATTTCTTTTCTTTTCATTGAAAATGAGGCTGGTATATTTTTTCTATGACGTCATTAGAAAAAAGCCACTTAATATTCATTACTCCAAATAAGGGTATTAATATCAGCCTCGAAGCACACCGCATGGCGTTGTCACCATAAACCCGATTTTTCTGCATTGATACTGCCAATGAGCCGCTACCTTTGATCGCATTAAAAGCTGTGATCGGTGTAGAGATATGAAATATGTGATAAAGGCTAATTTTTCTATTGAAAATGGCGCCATGGTTAAGTTGGTTGAAGGTAAGATATTTTTAAACAAATGGATTATCATCGCCACAGTAACATACCCATCGCAAATTCAATGTCGGATCAATTATAAACCGATTATGAAGTCATGGACCTAAAGGATATTGCTCAAATACCATGCATTGTTTTATAATTCGTCTTTCTAAAGTGTATCTCGAACCTGTCATTTTTAATAGAGGCCGGCAACAGCCTCATGTTTGAAAATATTCTAGACAAATATAGCCATATTCCTATTACAGGGTCGGAAAATAAGAAACTCTATGCGATTCTGAATACACGTGTACAATTAATGTAAAAAAAATAAGCATATGTGTAGGCCCCAGAGAAGTTATTGTCTTGGACGTAAAACTGTCTAAATGGCACTGTTCGCTAGTGTTTACATTACGTGTTGACGTTTTTTGTTATGCCGATATGAATGGGTTAAGATGCTGTAACTGTCGAATGTCACTGCAGCTTAGTTATAGATCTAGATTAGATCTACAATATGAGGCCTTGTTTTTTAACAAATTCCTTCAATGCATTAAGAGACCACGTCGCTACTATTGGTAGTGTTAATTGCTCTTCACTATTCTTATCCATTTCATCCGCATATGCTGTAATTGTAGTGTAAATCCTTTGTAAAAGCACACGACTTCACAATACAAAATGAGTGCAAACCGCGCTTTGTTTACAATGTTATTACAGTTGACCTTTGACTCGTCACGTGATTTTGCTTTTACGAAATGGCTTATTGTGGTGGCAATATTTGTTTCAGCAAATTATTGGTTACATTATGATTTTCTTTTGCTTTGCAATTGTTTGTATTTTTTAAGTTCCTTTTCTTCAATTATTTCTTTGTGCAGCGTGTCCTGCTGGCTCTAAAGATGGAGAGTGTGAACTTTGTACCCACTGTGAGTTTAAAGAAGACAATATTAACTGGTGTGACAGGCATGGCACCTGTAACACTCGCTGCAAGGAGGGCTGGACTGGATCCAAATGTGACGGTATGTAATAGGCCACTCTGCTAATGGTTATATTAGGGTATAGTATAAAATCCATTAAAATTTGCTGACAGGGCACAAAGTAGGAACTGTGAAAAGTAGATAGTCTTATTTTGTACCCTGGTGATTGATGTGTTGCCACCAATCAGGATGAATCAGGTGAATATTCCTTACAGACACTAAATTATTCCTCAACTTTAGCTACTGACACCTAGATTGTGCCAGCCTTGGTTTCATTTTAGAGTGTTGTTTATCTAGGACAATTGCTTGACCATCTAAAATGCCCCCCCCCCCACCCCCACCCCCATACACCTTAGGAAGGTTACACTAGGGTTTTGGACTGGTTTATAAGCTGTATATTATCAGGGAAGGCTTATTCACTTGGCTTCCTTTTGAGAGTAGTAGCCAATGACTGTAGCGTATTTAACACTTCATCTTAAGCTACAGTTGATACTGCTGACAGCAACTCTGGGCTAGAAACTACTAACTAAAAATTAACACGAATAGTTGTTGCTCAGTGCTTATGGCTGATTAGGATTTTGAGCTCTAGAGCTGACTAATTGTACAAGTCTGTGATACCATTATACCAATAAACAAACAGGAAGACTATTATCTTGAAAAAGGATCAGCAGTAGGACCGTTAACTTTTATGATTGATGACCTCTAAGAACTAGTTATGACATTCCAACACTGAAGTAGGTAGATCTACGTGTACCTTTTTGGGGTCTAGTTCTGTCTGTGGACTGTGGGAGGGCCCATGAAATAAAAGAACAAAACAACAACAACTACAAAGACAATAGTGTAGTTTGAAATCAATGAAAATTCTAACTGAATCCAGACGGATCTGATCAAGATATTTAGTTGTGTTTTCTCTAAATTTATTAGATATATTGCAATATAATGTTTATAGCTTACAGCCATACCATGAATTTTAAGTCTTAAAAGACTACTTCAAAAGTATTGAAGCCCTTTATGAAATATCAAAATAAATACACTTATTAAATCACAAAATAGTATAATAAGGCCTAGAAAAAATGATTTTTTGGTTCGGTAACATGATTTTTGAAAAATAGGTTAGTAAGGTAGGTAATTTTTTTTTCTTCATATTTTTTTACCGCAAAAAATTAGGTTGGGTATAGGCCACTTCTTTTTTTTTACTCCACATAGAAAACGAAAGTGACTGCACACATAACATGATGGTAAAATTAAACAAAAATGATGAATTACATGATTTTTTTTTATTGGATCGCTAAAATTAGTATATCATTTTATGTCTGAATCCATAGGTTCGAAGTTTTTATAAAAAAACTCAATAAAAAGATTAGATTAGGGGCGTTAAAATGGGTTAGCTAGGGTTACCGGAACCACAGGATCATTTTTTCTAGGCCTAACTTTAGTATGAAAGTAAAATTATTATTTATGGGTGTACTTTGCTATGTAATAAGTCCTGTTTCATTTTTGTATTACCAGCGCCTACATCCATATACGTGAAAGTTATTGATAGTAGCTCCCAGGTGCAAAGTGACTGTGAAACAATTTTTCTTTATCAAGCCAGAAGAAATACCAATGCAAATATGGATGTTAAGGACTGTGCTGAAAAAGCAAATGAACACAAGGCTAAAGAGCCAAATACTATAGCTATACTTTATAATGGTGACAATGTTGTTTGTAAAATTTTGAAGTGCCCAGAATATGATGATGATGCTCTACCAGATTTAAAGCTCCAGTCTTACGACCAAGGATTTGATATATATGTGATGCTCAAGAATGCAGGTAATTGTATACTTTATCCCAAATCTTTTGTATAATCCTTGGGCTTTTTAGCTGAATTGGTATGTAACAGTGTATCGTAGGGCATTGCGTTTTGCAGTAGATTGTTATTGTAGACTGTACTGACATAAAAATATGGACGAGGACCCGCAGGATCAGGATTAGGTGGAAAAGTGCTACCCGTCAGCAGGACTTTGATATTAACTCAACGTATACTGCAGTTGTCCTTGGGCCCAAACTCACCGCTAGCTCCGCCAATGATTAGTTTACACTTTTCAGGTGGCAAATGTAATTACTGTAAATTAGACCACTACCAGCCAGCTGTTGGCAGGGTGGTAATAACAAATAATCCCAATACAAGTTAAATACCAGATACCAGATACCAGCTTTGTGATTTCTGTTATATACTGTTAATGCTGAGTATAATTTCGACAGTCTGTGCTATAACGTAAGAAGTATTGTTTTGGGTTTTATGTTCCAATTAAGACTATCATTTGGATTTTATTTTAATTTTGGAAGAAATATGTAGTAAGTTTGTAAAAAAAAGAAAAATGGTAAAATTGAGATGAAAAGCTTTTTTGTGAAATAAAAATAAAAGTATATAAATTGTGAATAAACTGTGGTAAGGAAAGTCCCTTGTACATAAAAAAATGCGACCTACTGCCACATTCATATTACACAGAATAACGTTAATACAAAAATTAAAACAGTGTAATATGACAAATTGAAATGTTTCAATGGTTAATTTTGATAGACGATATATAATAACTCCTTACTTATTCACGGGAGTCAACGAACACAACGCACCTGTTGTATTGCTACTAACGTAATTTGACCACAGTAACCACGACACATATTAATGCACGGTTTGACAATCCGTTTTGTCAGAGAAACACCGACGGAGGCCATGCGTTGACCAACTGAGCCTCGGGGATGGGGGGATCACACTATATAATGTATACTATAGTCTGTCCAGTAATTATTTTTTACAGTTTAAATAGCAGTCTTCCTGGCCATAATACCATGGTTACTGGCAATCCAGCACATCATACCACTCTTTGGAAGACACCCTTGCATACTATTCTCTGATTGGCTGAGATCCAAAATCAGCGAGGGAAAATTACTGCATGAACCATGGGTGGATTTGTCCGCCATTTTGAAGCCGTCGATTCAAAGAAATAATCAACTATATTTATGTTACCACGCAGATTTAGATACACACAGTTAGAGAGATAGCCATAACAATTTAATCCCCCATACTACTAGTACTAATAGTTAAAGTTAAACTGGATTAGGGACCATATTGAGCTCAGCATTTGATGTAGCCAACCGTGAACGGTTTAGACTAGTGTAGGTGTATTGAAATTCATCATAGTTGAACGAATTTTTGGATTGTTCAGAAATGATTTTAAAAAAACAGTGCTTTGAAATGTGATAAACCTATTGTTATTAGTTTCAGTGATTAAAATTGCTTGAAGAAATCAACAAGTAACACTAATTTTGTGATAAATCCTTAAAAAACTTACTATATTGTCTTAATATTTTCGGACATTTTCAATGTCCATCGTCTGAGGCTTGTCAGAAAGAATGGCGAAGGTTTTAAAAGATCACAAGATCTGTTCAGCCTTCAAAACTTATAAGACTCTCCGGAAGATTTTAGTTCATCCCAAGGACAAAATTATACAAGAAGAAGTATGTGGGAGTGTATACAGTGGTTGTGAGAACTGTCCAAGTTTATATATTGGGGAATCAGGCAGGAAATTTGGCACACGGCTCAAGGAGCATCAAAGAAATGTGGAGACACATGACCATAAAAATGTGTGCACCAGAGCCACTCGCCTCAACACCACAGAAGTTCACCAATCAGCCATAACTGACCACATGAACAACCTCAACCATGTACCAGATTGCGATAGTGCTAAAGTTGTGTGCAAGGAGTCAAACCTACTGGACAGACAAATTCTAGAGTCCATAACAATCCAAAGGACTGAGGAGAACATGAACAGAGATGAAGGAGCATACCAGTTATCTCACACCTACGACAACCTTCTGAGACCTAGGGCAGCCCCAAACCACCGTGCGCGCCCTCGGCCACCCCCAAACAACAAACACTGACTGACTTCAACTTCTGTCACGTGCTGCCACCTGGTGACAGAAAAGTCTCAGACGATGGACATTGAAAATGTCCGAAAATATTAAGACAATATAGTAAGTTTTTTAAGGATTTATCACAAAATTAGTGTTACTTGTTGATAGAAAAAAGAAATCCAATGAATCTCTTTACAAATGCTTGAAGAAATGTTAAATAATCCCTAATAATGTGTGCAAAACCAGTAGAAGGTAATGACTTGTTGTTCGGTGTGGCCAATGGAGAGCTTTTCCGTTATAATAAAAACTGTTTGTGAAGGTTAATCGTGGTATAATGAATATATGTCATGTTTTTTTGGTTAATATGCATGAATCAATGCCCTCAAAATCATGACATATTTCTTCAATATAATATTATGCCATAATGACATCCTTTAACGAGGCTTCTGAACCTCATGCTTGGTGTTACCACCCTCTAGTAGTATACTCTTCTGTGGCGACAGTGTGGGATGATGATCCTGTTATGCAGTGGCAGACAAACAACAATAGTGTTTAGTGACACAAAGTCTGCCGTGGACGGGCTGCAAACTCATGACGCAGGCAAATTCTGCATGAAGGGCAGACCTGCACCACCGAGGACCACACATAGATAGGATGAGCGAAAATTAAACCTTACTCATTTTCCAGATGACCAGATTTTTATGATTATCATTCCTTTCTCACATAGGTTTTGTGCTTTGCCATTGCCATTGTAGATCATCTTCACCAATGATACACTGATGCCATTTATGGCTATCCTGACACTTATATACGCTAATTAAATATCCCCGGACAGAGTCCGGAGGGAGATTTCTAGCTTTGCTTCTGTCCGCGTCCGTATGTATGTATGTATGTCCGTCCGAAATAAACAGGCTCATAACGCAAAAGACAATTCGGCGATTGCTTTGCAAATTGAATATTTCTTGTTTGAGAAAAAAGTACGTCTAATTTTTTTTGTACTTTGGCCTACTTTTGATGAACTTATGAGCGTTACATAATAATAAAGTTTGTTACCATGCTACAAGGAGAAGTATTTGAGCTATGGTCACCAAACTTCATATTTAGCTTTGTTCTACTACTCTCAAAGCTGATTAGATTTTAGTGTACTTTCGCTTACTTTTGATGAAGTTACAATGTGTTTTTAAAAACAAATTATTATGAATTTGTGTTTATCTCTCTCCTGGGAACAGTTTATGACTTATCATCACCAAACTTGACATTAGGTATGTCTATATCACTCTCCTCATGTGATTTGATATTGGTGTACTTTGGGCTACTTTTGAAAAATTTATCGAATATTCAAACAAAACTATTGTTACCACTGCACTGGGAAAAGTATTTCACCTATGGTCATTTACTTTACAGTTAAGTTCTCTATACTATTCTCCACAGTTGAATTGACGTTGGTGTACTTTGGCCTACTTTTTATGAACTTATGAGCTTTATGTAACAATCCTTGTTACCACTCTACAGGGAGAAATATTTGACCTATGGTCACCAAACTTCATATATAGCTTCATTGTACTACCCTCTAGATCTGATTAGATTTTGGTGTACTTTGACCTACTTTTGATGAAGTTACGATGTGTTTTAAAAACAAATTATTTCGAATGTAGATTTTGGTGTACTTTAGTCCACGTTTGATGAAGTTTAAATACGATGGGTTTTTATTTTCATTCTGATTAGATGTGTTGCCTTTCTGCGATATTCTTTATGCATGTATGTACAATGAATTTGAATTACTAATTCTAAAATTGATTGACCTAAAAGGGCCTGATCTAGGAAGCAGAGATTTGTGGCATTCCCTACGACTACTTATTATCTTTTACACTCTACTACTTATTATCTTTTACTAGCTACTAGGCCCGTGTCCTACTGAGCCTATTTTGTGTCTGATGGAAATGAAAATGTGTAAAAAGCTGTCCAGAATTATAGATTTACCAAACACCTATAGATGTTTCTTAATTCGTGTGTTTCTCAATTCGTTTGAGGTCGCGTTAGAACCTCCAATTGGGAGTCACGTCCATCTTGCTGAAAGAGGACGTTATGATGCAAGCTTGGAGGTCCTGGTTGGTCCCGCTAGTTTGTGATTCAACGTTCACGTGGAACGTCGAGTGTTTGCTGTTGAAACTCTGCAGCTCAATCAGTATTCCAACAATGCAAAATATATCTCGATCAGTTTTCTGATTAATGTTCACCAAAGGAAATGCACGAAGAACAGAGTCCTGTAAAAGGTGATGTCCTATTTAATGCAATGGTGAAAGAGTGTAAACACGCCCCAGGAAATTGACTGTCAGGCGATTTCCAAAAGGAACAATCGTGCATCGGGAAAAAACGAGAATATGTACACGAATCAGAACATACAGTCACAGCAAAAATTTTCTTGATCAGTGTTCTATTTAATATTAACCAAATGAAGTACACGAAGAACAGATAGACCTGTAAAAGGTGATGTCGTATTCAATGCAACAGTCAAAAAGCGTGAAAGCGCCCCAGGAAAGTAGTTGCAGGCGAATTTCCAAAAATAAAAATACAACATTGGGCCAGGCCCCCATTGGCGTAATTATCTTTTATAACCTATTTGTAGACTGTCCTGACACTAATATACACCAATACCTTTGTAGACTGTCCTTATGGTTCACACCATGGAGATTGTGAGCTGTGCACCAACTGCAATGCAAAGGAGGGGTTAAATTGGTGTGACAAGCATGGTGTTTGCCACACGAGCTGTTTCAAAGGCTGGGCCGGAGAAAAGTGTGATAGTAAGTGATTAAATCTATTGTTACCCTCTATCATTGTGTCTAGGTATTTAATGCCTAAGTATCCATTTCAAAGAGGCAAATTCGACTTCTAGCCGTCAAATCACGTTTTGACAGTCACAGTCTCAGTGTTTGCAAACGATGACTGACAAATACTAACCCGAATGGCATTCTTTGGGCGTTATTTCAAGACTACATTTCTTGATACTTTGGAAAGTATCTATTACCAATTATAATCAGTGTATTCATCTGTGCAATGAATATTTAAAGAAATTGTTAAAACTTCTTGCAAAATAGTTTTACCTACAACCATTTTAAATGGCGAACAATAGATATACATCCTTGAAGAACATTATGGAATTGCGTGCATTGTGATGTCTTGCCACTGGTATGGGGGTGATTATTCGCTTCATATTATAGCTAGAAAGACGTTCTTGTTGTCATTTATATGGTTATTTTTACCCATTCCATGTGTAACAGCAGGTCATTTATCAAAAATAATGTCAGCCTCTTAAAAATTGCTGAAAAAATGTTTTTGGACATAGAATAATAATCCAGTGTTTTGATCATAAAATAATTATCATATTTGTAATCCAGACTTTTTTCACATTTGATACATGTATTAAACATCAAAATCTGATGAAAAATTATCAAGATAGTAATTATTATCCAAATGTTATGACAGCAGAAATGTTCGCGGTTCACAAATTTTACAAGCAATGTTTTTACTCGATGGCGGCCAGAAAATATGTTCAGATTTTCCTACATTTTTATCAAAATTGTAAAAGAAGTGGGCCAGGGCACGGCGACATCCTGTCAGCTTGCAAGTGGTCTCGACGTGATAGAGAGATTCAGTGACAAAGAGGCTAAAAGGATATCAAGGCTGCATAAAGGCTAAAAATAGTATCACTAGTGTGACAAAACAAAGAGTTAATGTTTAGGCCATCCAGTGCGCAGGGATTATAGCATCCCTGCAAGGGTTAAAGTAGTTTTTAATATTACTTCTCACTGGATTAGGATAGATAATCCCTTAGCATGTTCATCTTTCTTATGAGCCCCTAGGAAAAGTACGCTGTAGTACTGGATGACTTTTAGAGCTCACTTCTTCTCTAGACACTGGTTGGGCAGTTTAGGGCTGGCAACCTTTCCTCTGTGAGGAAAGGCTCTCAATCTTCATCCTCTTAAGGGGCCTAGTCGGTTGAAACACAGGGTACAACAAGACAATTTTACGCTTATGTGTGTCACATGTCAGATCAGTGCAGAAAGTCCCTTGTGTAGGCAAGGGCCCTTCGTGAAACCTGATGGGATCATTGGCCATATAAAAGGGAAAGCTGCTGCTTCATCGTAGTAGTGACGGTCTCGTCCATTCAAGTAACACAACAACGAGAAGTACGCGGAGTTGGAAGCTGAAAAAATGCCTATATGGGTTGAATGATGCAGCAAGACAATTTTACAAGAGTGTGGAAGAAGAGTTGAAAGCCATAGGTTTTGTGCAGTCCTCAGTAGACCCAGCATTATTTTTTCTGAACAAAGATGGACAGTTGATAGGTATTGTTGGAACACATATAGACGATTTTATACATTGTGGAAAAGAAGGCTTTGATGAAGAATTAATGAACAGATTGAGGGAACGATTTACTCCTGGGAAATTGGAGGAAGGCTCATTCACTTATGTGGGTTTTGAGATCGAACAACATGAAGAGGGAATTTTGATGAGTCAGGACCAATATGTTGAGGAACTAAGAACTTTTCATATTAAACCTGAACGAGCTAGGGATAAGCAAGGATTGTTAGACAAGAATGAACAGAAACAACTCAGGAGTTTAATAGGAAAATGTAATTGGGCAATGAGAGGTACAAGACCAGACATTTGCTATGATGTGATTGAGTTGAGTACAAAGTTGAAGCAAGGAAAAGTAGATGATTTGATAAGAGTGAATAAAGTGATAAATCAACTAAAAGAAGGTGGTGCCACAGTTTTCTATCCATATATTGGTAGTGTAGAAACATGGGATTTGTTAGTTGTGTCTGATGCTTCATTTGCCAATATGAGTGATGGTGTTTCAAGTTGTGCTGGTCATATAATATTGATAGTAGGTGAAGAAAGCAAATGCTGTGTGATTGCGTGGATGTCCAAGAAAATCAAGAGAGTGGTGCGTTCCACTCTGGCAGCTGAGATGTTGAGTTTGACAGAGGCATTAGAACATGCTATTTATTTAAAGAAGATTTTGACTGAAGTATTAAATGGGCCAGCGTTGAATATTTTTGCAGTGGTGGACAATAAGTCAGTTGTTGATGCTATTTTCTCTACAAAATCCGTGAACGATAAAAGACTTCGAGTAGATGTAGGAGGTGTAAAAGAGATGATAAATGACCACATAGTAACCAGTGTGAGATGGATACCAGGATGTGAAATGCAAGCTGATGTGTTAACCAACAGAGGAGTAGAAAAGTACAGCATTCTCAACATGTTAAAGAAAGGGAAGTGTAATATTAGATATAAGTGATTGACTTTGGTATTTTGTAAAGATTGACTCATGAAGGACTAGTTTTTAGTTTTCTGTCAACATTAAATTTGTCAGGGATTTTAATTGGAATGACATGTTATGTATGGCATGATATTTAATTTCTTAATTTTTATAACTAGAGACTTTATATTTCATTTGAAATTATTATTTGATTTATAACTATAAATACAATTCTAGGTTTCTGTTTGAATAATTTTAGTTATGTGCATTTTCCATTAATAGATTAGAAAAGAAAAGAAAGTATAATTAATGTTAAATATTTGTAGTGCCTGGTAACAAGGCTATTAATTAACCTGGTAATTAGTATGCAAGGAGGTCAGAAGAGTGTACAAATATGGAGGGAAAATAAAGTGTGCAGTTTTAAGTTGTCAGGGACTTTTAATAAAATACTCAGAATTTAACAGTTTCAAGACATCTTTCATTGGAGGGTTCCCAAAAGGAGCGTGAGTAAATAGACGCCGAGCTCGAAAAGATGCTAGCAAGTGGAGTAATTCGACCGTCCAAGTCACCATGGGGTGCACCTGTGGTGTTGGTGCGTAAAAAGACAGGGGAGTTACGCTTCTGTATTGACTTTTGTCGTTTGAACGAGGTCACTAAGAAGGATGCTTACCCCCTCCCAAGAATCGACAAGTGCTTAGACGCCCTTGAGGGGTCAAAGTACTTCTCCACGCTGGACCTCGCGAGCGGGGACTGGCAGGTCGCCATGGATCCAGACGACGCAGAAAAGACCGCTTTTGTGACCCATCGTAGTCTGTATGAGTGGACTGTTATGCCCTTCGGATTAACCAACGCGCCAGGAACATTTTGCCGTCTCATGGAGATGGTGCTGGCAGACATCGTGTGGAGTCAGTGTCTCGTCTATCTGGACGACATACTGGCTTTCGGGCGCAACTTCGACACAGCTCTGGTGAATTTGAGAGCTGTATTCGAGCGGTTAAGGAAGGCAAACTTAAAGCTCAAACCAAGCAAGTGCCAACTGTTCACCACAATGGTGGAATATTTGGGACACGAAGTCAACAAAGACGGTATTCGGCCAAGCCGCAGTAAGATACAGGTGCTGCATAACTGGGCGACGCCAAAAACTTGCAGGAAACACGCATGTATCTGGGGTATTACCGTCATTTTGTGCCCAACTACAGTGCGTTGGCCAAACCACTTACTGAACTCACAAAGAAAGGCGTGTCGTTTGTCTGCACTCAGGACAGGCAATTCGCATTTAACACGATAAAAAGCATTCTAGAAAAGATCCCCCTGCTATACTACCCTTGTCCAAACACAGACTTTCACCTCCGTGTGGATACCAGTCTGTTCGCGATAGGGGGTATGTTAGAACAATAGCAAGATGGCAAAGTTGTACCGCTGGGATTCGCCTCAAAAACACTATGTAAAAGCCGTCAGGCTTACTGCGCTACTAAGATGGAATTCTACGCGGTCGTATTCTTCTTGCGGTACTTCAGAGATATCACAAGAGGTTCAATGGACATTATATGGACTGACCATGCCGCCCTCACCTGGGTACAAAAAATACCACCAGTCTGACAACATGTACATGAGATGGCTTTTTGAGATGGGGTGGTATAAGCCCTGGAAAATACAACACCTCGCGGAAAAGCTGAATGAGATGGCAGACGCTCTCTTGCGGAAACGCGAAGCTTATCCAGACTTGCAAACTGCTTTTGCGAATAGGAAACATTGTGAGTTGGGTGAGTGTTCCGACTGCCTCTTTCACAAAAAGAAATTACAGAAATGCAGAGACTCTGACTCCGATGATTCGGATGAGAACACCGACAAAGCGGGCTGCACACTTCGTGTGGCGCGCCACAATGCATCCGCGGCAGTGGCGCGACACAATGCACCCGACTCGCAGTTTACAAGATGCTTGCAGCGTGAACTGTTCTCGCAGCTCGAGCCCTCGCATTGCGAACTAAAGCTCGCGGCCGGAGCGAACTTCAGATGGAAGTACGCGGGCCGTGACGTGGACTCAGATGATGATGAAGAAGAGCCTGAACTGGTTGATGGCATTGATTTTAAAAATGTCTATCTTACCAGGCGACGGCATAACATCCCCAAACGCAAACCCCTAGACTCTCGCGGGGTCGAAGCAGAGTTTGCTGCTATACTCACAGTGGAGGCGAACGGGGTGCGACGATCGGCGCAACTGGCAGAGAAGCGCCGCGCGCAGCTTTCGCGCACGAATCCAGTCGTCCAGGGTGGTCAAGATTATTATGGTGACGAAGAAGACAGCAAGCCTGAGGGTGAGACCAGCTTAATGGGCATTTACACAAACTGCATGTATTTGATTCTCCTGCTTGTCCTTGTGGTCACAATTTAGAAAATAATGAACACTTTCTTTTAAATTGCCCACTTTATCATGATATTAGATACACTTTATTTCAAGCACTCAATGACAATTTCAATATAGAAAAGGACAAAATTTCTACCAAAATGTTACTTGAAGGATATGATGAATTTGATTATGATAAGAACTGTAAAATATTTGATTTAGTACATAAATACTTGGAGGACTCTGTAAGATTTTAGTAAATTTTATCAAACAATATTATGTATTATATCATAAATTATTATAAAACAGTGTATTATCATTTATGCAGAATATGTGTGAATGAGTGCGTGAATGTTTTGTTTTCTTATTTTTCTTTTTCTTTTTTTTGCTGGAGAAGGCTTGTATCGCAATTTAGCTATTGCCTAATCCAAATTGTACATATTGTTCAATAAAATATGTTTAAAACCAAGACATTTTTTTCTTATTTTTACCTGCTCTCCGTCTACTTTTCTCACGCAATGCTCAATGGGACACGGCCATAAGGCTCTACCTGATACCTAAATTACCAAGTGTCCAGGGCGTTTAGATTGAAATTTTCTCAAAAGAGGGGATGGGCGGTTACTCGGATGTGAGACTGAATATTATTTGGTGGTCTGAGACCGTAACTACACTATTGTAGTCTATATTGTTTTTGAAGGGTTTTTCATGAATATAGTAGTTACTAATGGATAAAATATGTGTCAAACGATGATTAACACATTCATCTATTTAATTAAGTCCAGATAAAGATGAAATCAGGTGAGAAATCACATGCAGATTATCAAGTGGGTGAAAATAGAGGTCCGAAAATAACGGGAATATTGGACACTGATGAAATCATGTGAAAGGGGGGCACTTAACATTTGCAGAAAGAGGGGGATGGGCAGATCTACAGGGGTGGGCCTTTGGATGGTATATATGATAAACTAAATGATATACAGTTTTGCGCTGCCTCAGTGAGATTTGCCAAGCAATAAGGATTGGTGCAAGTTTATCAGTCATTGATGCCTTTGTCATTTCCAGCCAATGTCTAGCTGATGACCATTGGTGCCCAGCACGCGTTTTGTGAAAAGTTCATCTGTCTCTGATCAGATTCACATCCTTACCTAATGGGTGGGTTTGCACATACATCCACAAATGTCAAGGCATTGCTCAATCCATAGATGTCCCACCCACAACTGTCATCGGTGGGATATCACCAACTTACGCGAACGAGGCATTATGTTGAGCAAAAGGGTTATGATAAACAATATGTAGGGCCTGAGAAATGCTAGCGTGAAAGAGCGAGGCTGTACACTGTACAATGGTACATTGTCCATTGGGTTTACAATGGCCGTTTGGATTTTGGTTCAAAAATGTTAAAATTTGGGAGTGAGAATTTGTGTATTAGTATAATATTGAAATTTAATGGTTTAAAGTATTGTCGTAAACTTTAGATGGGGCTTTACATTAATGAGGGTTCTTAGATGGTTGTATATGGTGTATTAATTAAATCAATGATGCAGGCCTAACTACATTAACTAAAGTAAGAAAGCCTTCGATACCCAGAATGGCATTCAGAGCAGAGGCGTTTAGGTAGACTAGGCAAGCAGGCAGGCCACACTTTCTAAATGAGGAATAATTAGGCCCTGATGAAATAAATTAGGATTTGATTGATTGATTTTGCATTCTGCCTGCAGTGCGGCCTTGTGAGGGGGGTGGAGCGACCTTCACCCAGCAGACCGGCCAGGAGATGATCCCTCCGGGGGGCAGCAGCCCGCCAGACACGTACGACCCCGGCATGGACTGCTACTGGAAGTTCAACATGGGAGATGCACCAGTAAGTGGCTCATGTGTACGCCTAATGTCATATGAATTATAAAGCTTTTATCATTAATGTATTTTGTGGACACCAATTCTTAGAAACTTGTAGTTATAAATGATAGATGAATCACATTGCTAGTTTCAAGTCTTCAAAAAGGAAAAAATAATGCGCATGCGTGGATTTCTTTGATTTGAAATTTGAGAAATGATGTAGATCACAATCATGAACTCGAGGTTGGTTTCCTTAAAACAATTGTCACTAAATCATTATGATTGTTAATTGTAAAATACGGATGCTACATCACTTTGCAATGGAATAACTTGAACAGCTTAATTCAACTGGTATGAAAACACACAATAGTTTAGCCTATGGCTCCTGCATTTTTGTTAGCAATCTTGACCTCAAATCATAAAAACAAAGTTTGAATTGAACTGCTGATTGAAAAACAAACAGTTCCAAAGTTTCGAAAGTTATGATTTCTCATTGTGTGGCGACCATTTTGGCAGCTATCTTGGATCTGTGACCTCACATCATAAAAACAGCATCAGAAATGAACTGCTGATGTATTAAACTATTGAAGGAGTTGTATTACTTGCTATGCTATGTCAAACAGTTCGAAAGTTATGATTTCTCATGGAGTGGCAACCATCTTGACGGCCATCTTGAATCTGTGACCTCAGATCATAAAATCAACGTCAGAAATGATTTGCTGATGTAAAAACCTATTGAAAAAGTGGTATCACTTGCTATTCTGTCTATGTCAAATAGTTTAAAAGTTTTAATTTCTTACTGCGTGGGGGCCATCTTGGACACCATTTTCAATTTCTCAAAAGCCTCGATGATACCCAATAGATATCCGCCAAATATGCAATAATGAGTACCCAAGGATGTAAAATCAATCATAAAACACTTTATCAACCGAGGCGTGGTTAGGTTGAGTGGCACCATGACTATTACAAATCATACGAAAAAATACGGGAAGTTTATTTCGTAACTTCTGCGGTAACCCTAAAATCATTATCCATCATATATGTCCAAACTTGTAACACTTGTAAACTCATATAACAGTCCGTCATTAGATGTTTTCTATATAATTTTTCAGGGAGCCAGTTTAACAATAACCTTCAATAGCTTCCAAATCAATGACACAGATTGCAATGATTGGCTGAAGATATATTATGGTAAAGACAGTAACTCTGCACCAGTTGGAACATACTGTGGTGATGTTAAACCACATACTGTAGTGGGCAGCGGACAATTTTTGTTCATGCATTTCCACTCAGATGAGGAAAACCAGTACGGCGGAGCTGAATTTTCATGGACTTCATGTAAGCATGACTTGAATGAACTCTTCCTAATATTTTCTTTACTAAATCATCTTTCATAAATGTCTTCTTCTGAATATCTTTTTTTACATCAAATATATTTTTTATTTTAAATGCTACAACATGCATTGATATGAACTAATTATTTTGGAATTTTTGTTCTGACTGCATGGTGATATACAGAAACTCAAACCAATATATATTGGTTCAGCACAACTAACTGTTATGTTTACAAGTGTACAGATTATTGTGTCTCTTCAGCAGTTGAAGCGAAAGCTTAGTGATTGTTTCATTTCTAACTATGTATATATCATATGTCTCCAAACAAGCTTCAGGGTTTACCGATTAACCGATTTCGTTCAAACTTTACACAATAACAGACCTGCCAACTATTCCAAAATTTTGGAATTCTTCCGAATTTTGACACTGATTCTGAACCCTCCTAACCTGCTAAGAAATCATGTATATTCCAAAATTCAAGGAAAATGACCAAATATTTTTAGAAATCTGTGATGTTGTTATGATTTGCACCATACCCACTACAACTAAAGAGATTAGTTTTTATTATCGATAAGAAACGCATGCTGCAGAAAATCAATCTGGTTTAAATCTGTCTGTCTTAGTGAAGGGGATTGTGTCACAAAAATAAGTTTGTGCATTGAATAAAAAAAGGTTTCCAACATGCATCACTTAAATCTTTATAGTCTAGGGCAAACAAACATACATGTTTGCAATTTTTTCTATCACCCTAATGGGGTCACAACTGGGGTCAAAAGGTCAAATTTTCGTAAAAATGGATATATCCTTAAATAATGAAAATATGAACATAAGTTTTATTGTCATTAAATAGTATGTACGGTATGCTGAATCTAATTATAATATTAAATTTTACCTTGAACGCATGCATCAAGGTCAAATCAAGACTTCTAATGCATAAGATTTGAGTATTTCAGTAGTTTCTCACAAAAGAAATGTATAAATCATCATAAATTTGAATTATATTGTTTATAGACACAATCTTGGGTATGGGGAATATAAATATTATACTCATTCAGGGTCAAACAGGCTCTCATTTGTAGCTTGCGAGGGGAATATTGCATAAATTCGGGCCATGAATTAGATATACCACTACTAAACATGGTATATTTCTTTATTCTATCATTCCGTGCAAAAATCACCGCCAATAACCCACGCTGATTGGTCAATCAGCGTGCTCAATTTTGCAATGGAAAACACGCTCCAAAAAAAAACCACAGCGCTAGTCTAAACTCCTTACAATATCAATACAGCCGCTGACGAGGCAAGGCGCATTCCGTGTAGGGGAGGGCAACAGTTTAGACTAACGCCTCCTCGCGCTCAAAACAAACGAAATTGACGTCTCCGCGCGCTCAAAACAAATGAAATTGACTGGCAAATTGACTGAGAATGTTATAATATGATTTATTTTAAAATAAAATGGATTTTAGTTATGATAGAATGGTGATTGACCACGAGATTGTCGTGTCAATCGCAAAATTGAGCATGCTGACATCTGATTTACCCGAACGATGCTCAATTTTGCGATTGACACGACAATCTCGTGGTCAATTCCTACAATATCAACAAGTGCCACTGTATATCACATGCGAATGATTCAGCAACAAATAGCAATCAGCACCAGTAGATGTTTTTGCTACTAATGAATTATTGATCCATGATTGTGCATTCAAAACAAGTTAGAATGTTGAAATTGAACCATAAATAGCCCTGAAGAAACGACACTTTAATTGGAAACGTCCCCAAAATCGAATCACTTCGGTGTCGCCTTATATCTCATAGTTGTGTAATGTTTGAACGAGCTTGTCCAGAGACATATATATACATATATACATACGTACGTGTTGTACGTACGTACATACATACATACATACATACATACATACATACATACATACATACATACATACATACATACATACACACACATATATACACATATACACACATACACACATGCACACATACACTCATACACACATACATACTGACAAACGAAAGAAACACAAAGCTTTTGCTTCAGCTGCTGAAGCGATGCAATAATAATGCAGGTACCCAAATAAAACTAAGTGCGGCCAATATGTGCACTCATAAAATTTCTACAGTCGATTTTGTGTGGATACTTACAAATTTTATTAGTGATTATTAGTACCCTCATGTTCCCAATATATATTACATGTTGGAAGCATTAACAATGAAACAGTACAAGATTTTGTTAGATTTTAGGCAGTTTGTCTAAAAGCTAAAAAATCTGTCGACTCCTGTCATGTTATGTCGTCTTTCAAAAATTTATCAGGTGGTCCATGTTTTTATATTTTCCTAAAGCACTGCCAACATGTCATATCATGTAGTAGAAAAATTTATTTTTAATCATATAAAAAGTTCCCCGTAGTATGTCTGCCTTAAATCTTTATCTGTTGACAAGTTACACATATTATGATATATGTAATCATTTTTTATATACAACCAGGAATAATTTGCAATGTTTTAAAATCGAAACAAATAACAAGGCAAATTCTTGAGAATGATGCACATATCATTTCCAGACACAGACGAGTGTCATTCTAACCCCTGCCCGAATGAGGCCACTTGTGTAGATGGTCAGGACTCGTATACTTGCACTTGCCCGGCCACATGGAGTGGTGCCCTCTGTGAAACGCGTAAGTGCACATTTTATCCTAATCCACCATGACCTTAACGAGACTTTCTGGAGATAAAAAAATTCTTAAAATGTGCTTGTTTTTTATTTTAGCATAAAATTACAAGCATTTCCCTTTTTAAAAATGTATAACACTTTAGGGGTTTCGGGAATAGATTTTGGTTCATGGACCATACAAAAGATCATGTATACAATTTTGGTACAGTCAAAATTAACATTGACTGAATTTTTTATTGTATTTGTATGATCTTTTGTATGGTCCAAATTCCATTCCACAACCTTTAAAGTGTTTGAAAAAAAAGCCCTTGATTTCTCCTGAAAAGAATTTTTTGTTCCTACTCGATAAACTTGCATAACGGTTTTAATTTTGTACAAGCTTCAAAAAAACTAACAATAGATAACACTTTTGATTTGCCGCATTATAACGTGTGCTTTAATTGAGAGGTTGGTTAGACCTACAAAAATGTATACAATTTCGTGTTGTCCAACAAGTTAATGTTGAAGGAACAGCTAGTTGTATGATCTTTTGTACAAAACATACTTGAAAGAAAGTTGTTATGATAACATTTTTGAAGCTCCTACATTTATAGCATGCACCAAATAATAAACATCTGCATGTGTTCTCTTACTCAAATTCGTTTACAAACAAAACATTTGATGAGAAGGCTCAATACATCTAAATAATGCAATGATAAGTTTGAATTCAAAATGGACTTTATATTGACACCAAAAGGTAATATTGGTTTTCCACTTACAAAAGCGAATGCCGCAAACAATGCGATACCTCCAAAAATGGTCCTGAAAAGAATTTTTAACTCTATCAATTTGATCTTTTAATTTGGTCCATAAACCAAATTCCAGTGAATTTTTTAAAGTGTTATACATTTTAAAAAGGGAAATGAATGTACTTTTATACTAAAATAAAAAACAAGAATATTTTGAGATTATTTTTTTCCTCCAAATTCTTTTATCTCCAGCAAGTCTCCTTAAGGCAGATGGCCACACAGGCCTGCAACAGGTGAGCGGCCACGAGTTTGAGCGATATTTCAATTCTAACTGACATCCTCATTGTTCTAATAGCTTATGTATAAGATATTGATGTGTAAATGCATAATTCATTATTTCATGTCCTTATATTTTCTGTCATCATTATTTTGTAATGAAAGTTTTGTAATTTGGTATCATTTACAAGGCTAATGTTTGTAAAATTGAAACTCCAGTCAAAGGAAACATTTGAATAAAGATATCACCACCTGTTTTTACACTTTAGTTCAACATTGTTGAAAGAAGTGAGTAGAGTATATAAATCTTTATTTTTCATCTTTAAAACAGAAACAAACAAATTGCACAGTTGGATCTGCTATGTAATGACTTAACTCTAAGGGTTTTGAATTAAGTATTATGCTTCTCCATTCTCGTGGTATTGCATCTTTCAGCGAGTTGTACTGCATTTTGTTTACAGGAAAATCAAACTTCGTCTACCTTAAATTCTCGTATCACTGGGGTAAAACTGTTACCAGTAAACAGGGATTCATATAAAAGCTACCAAAATAAGATGGAAACATAGTCTCTTGATTCAAATGTTTTCCTCATGACTGTTTACATTTCTGGTACTAAAATTGATGGTTCAAAAGGTTCACAAATTAGGTTTTAATATCATCATATTGTTGGCCATACCTCCAATGGCACAACAAACGTGGAAGTTACAGGCTACATGTTGAGAATTTTATTGAATATTTGAACCAACTGTCCTATTGTATTCTTTGCATTCCTCTCAGGGCTGACATGCCATTCCAATCCCTGTATGAACATGGGCACATGCAAAGATGAAGAAGGTTGGACCTACACCTGTGAATGTCTTGGTGCTGTTGGTCCTAACTGTGAAACAAGTAAGCTACATATCCAGGTTCAAACCTTAAAACAAGTTTTCTTATGGAGCATTTCTGCTAATACCAATCTTGTTCTATTTATGTGGCATGAAAGGTAGATATGACATGAAATTCACCTGTTAATTTCTCTTTAAGTACCAAATATTGAAACTACATCATAGAAGCCAAATTGCAAACAAACTCTGTGAAATCCTCTTGTGTGTATCAATTTGACACCCAGACCCATATCTATATATGAAAATGGAGAAAGGATTTTTTTTGTTCCCTTAATGCTTTTTAACCAGAAAACGTACACACTCCAAATATGTGTGTGCAATGAGGCAACTTGGTGGTCGTTTTTATCTATATTTCAAACCAAATATATTCTTTATTAGTATTAAAATAGAAGAAAAAATTGTAAAAGTCAAACGTATGTACGTTTGAGGGGTTGGCAGTCCTGGAAACAATTTTTAATAAGACATGATCAATGGAAATTGTGTTTGGGGTTTAAACAGTTAGATAACTGCGACACATACATTGCAAGTCACAGGTATAGTCACAGGATGAGGGAGCTGGGGAAGGTGGTGATGGAGGTGCATTTAGTCTGTTCCAACCCAGTTTTGTTGAGGGGTGGTGGCAGAGAATATGGTTGTTGGTGAGGAATGGAGGAGCATTTGATTTGCTCCAGATTTTATACGTTTCAACCCGATCTGCAGGAAGGGGGTGATGGAGATGCATTTAGTACGTTCTGGACCTGTTTTAATGGGGATGGAATATAGAGGGTTGGGGAGAGAAGAGGGGGTTGGCGGCATTACGATTAGAAACCACCATATATACATTTACATCTAACTAAAAGAAATAAAGTAAAAAAAAAAGAAACACATTGAGTGTGTCATTTTAGTTTTCACATTCATGTACAGCAAATATTGCCTAAAGGGAATGGAAAAATGATTCTACGAGTCATCTTCAAGATGGACTTCAATATTATGCTATTTATTAGGAGGAAAAAAACTGAATTGAGAAATAAATGTGTGAGAAATACATGAATCCACAAAAAAGTATTGGCAACCTTGCTTTTATTTGTAGCCATTGATGAGTGCAGTTCAAATCCCTGTCAGAAGAATGGGGCACATGCATGGATGGTTTTGCAATGTTCACATGCACATGCACCTATAGTTATACTGGAGAATACTGTGAAACAAGTATGTATTACCCATTTGCATATATCTTCCTTGATACCTATTAAAGGTTATGCTCAGTGGCCAAACAAATATGCTTGTATAGAATCAATATGATAATTTCTGTGCATTCTGAAAGTTCCATTCTTTTAAACAGCCTATTAACCCTTTGTGAACGGATGCGCCCTCGAAGATGCATATACGTTCTGTACCGGCGTACGGGAAATGAAATCAAAAAAAAAAAAACATCGGCGAACAATGGTTTTTGACAGTGTGACGCCCAAGACAAAAACTTTTTCTGGAGCCACAAAAAATGGTTATTTTTCTACATAAATTCACGTGTGCATTCAGAATCGTATATGCTTTCTTATTTTTAGCCCATGGTAAGAGTATTATTGTTTTATTTTTCTAGAATTTGTTCGTAACATTGAGCTTGTCATGCTCTCGGTTCGAAATGACAGCTTGGAGTTCACAATTATAAAGATGTTTTTCTGTCACTTCCCGGCATCGTACAATAATGCCATTGCATACTTAGATATAGGTACACTGATTTCAAAAACCACCCAAACAAATTTTTTGTGACCCCTAAGGCCCCTTAATCGTAAAATCCAAAATGGCCGCCATCGGAAATCGGAAATTTGGATAATTGTCTATAGCTGTTGCACAATCACGTGTAATACCTTGTTTAATAGTTTTTTCATGAAGGCAAACTCATTATTAAACATCATTTATTATTTAGAGGTCAATTAAAGGGTCATTAAACCAACAATCCAACATGGCCGCCATGAAAAATATGAAATTCAAAGATGAATCATACTTGAAGCTATACTTGTGTGTGATACCTCTTTTATTATGTTTATTGGGCTAGGGATTTCATTTTTGGTGTTATTTTTAAGATTGAAGGTCACATAGGAAGGTCATAGATAGTAAAATCCAATATGGCCGCCAAAATCGATGTACAAGGATAACGGGAATGAAAAGTTAAAACAGCATATATGTGTGATACATCATCATGTATGTTTTGGAGCATGGTGAATTCTTTTTTGGTATTGGTTTAAAGGTACTAGTTCAGTTAAAATGAGTTTGGTTTGCAATATGGAGACATTCAATGTTAAACAAATAGATTAATAGATTGAAATTCAATGTTAAACAAATAAATTAATAGACCAAAATTCTGTACAAATCTTAATTTTTCGGATTTTTGCTTTGTGTTAAACCATGAATAACAGACAGATTGTACATACTTTTATTGGAAATATAATTCTCAAAATGAAATTCAAAATTTGATATCAGTCTCTCACTTGCTTGCTGATGACATCAATTAAATGTACTTTATACTCTCTCACATATCTGTCATAGATTTAGTAAAAGGCTAACATTTACACATGTTAATACTTCAACACACTGTTTAATGTCATTAGACACATTTGCTGTATGGCACCACTCATCAAACATCCACTTTCAGTTCTCAATGTTGTTGTTTGTGCACGCCCCCTCGCATTTGCAAAAAGAAGTGCAGTGAAGCCTTGCTCTACTGCATTTACAATTGCCGCTAAAGCCACTTTGCATCCACAGTGCAATAGTAATGCACATCCCTCATTGGCATCTGGTAGATCAGTCCACAGTGGCACCCACATCTTTTTTCTTTCATTCCACTCCCATCCCCACTGACAAGGGCTTGGTACCTGGGGCTCTTTGCAAAGGGACTGTTTCCAGATGAAGGAGGCAGCAAGTAGAGCTCGCTTTGTATGCTGGAATAGGGCATTGAGCGTTGGTGGAATAGCTTCCAATGACTTGAGTCCATTGGTGAACATCATTTTTCTCGCTTCATTCACTGTATCTGCAGAGCAGTGTTTACTGTAGATGAGAACCGTGAATCTCTCGAGGTGCTGCATATGAACAGAGTTGATTTGCAGTTGATGAGGATCATCAAGCAAGGCACAGAAGGTAGTGGTGAAGTGTGGAAACGCTTGCCATATCTTCCATGCACTTTTCTTACCAATGCCAAACATAGCTGATGTTATGTCACATCCAGTGTATGAATGAAAGAATGGCATAGCATAAGATACTTGGGGTCCTTGTGATCTGACAATGATGTGTATTGGCATTTCTCTGAAGCTTTTCCCAGCACCAAATCCAATCCATAACTCTTCAAGTTCTAGCTGGGCAAAGAAATGTATGGCTACAACCACAACATCAGTGTCTACAGTACGTATGTATGCCTTAGCATGTCCTTCCCTAGATGCATGCGAAAGATGCAGCATCATGCGCGTGTCAGCTTCTTCCTGCTTGCAAGGAGAGAGGTCAGACAAATCTGTTGGCTTGTTGCTAAGAACAAGATCATCTTTCATGGTTAGAAGATGATACCTAGCCCCTTCAGAATTCTTCTCTAATTCACTGCTTAAGAAGCGGAAGAGTTGGTCTTTATTCGGGGTCTCCTTCAAGAATTTCTGCCACTCGGCTCCCTTTGGCAGAGGAATCAATTCTGATACTCTGTTCAACCTTCTCCCAGCTGCTGCCGAACGTTTTTCTCTTGTTTGAAGCTTTAAGCTGTCTTCTAGATATGTGTCCCATACAGCATCCACCCTTGTGGTGCTGTTGGTGATCTGTTTCTCCAAGAATGGTATCAGATGGGTTTTGGTGTAATCCCCAAACACCTTGGCTCTTTGTGGCTTTATCATGTGAATGACTGCCGCCATATCAAGAACAACAACTGTGGCTTCTCTTGCAGCAGCAGAGCGCCCAGGTTCAGGCATTCCAGGCAGGCATCCAAGTAGAGCAGATTTCGTGCCAGTGATCATTTTTCCTTGGTCACATAATGATGGAGGCTCCCTCTGATTCTCATGACGAAAAAAGTCCTCAATATCAGCGTCTGCAACAACCAAAGGATTGTTGTCATTCATGATTGCACATTCATGCTAAATATGACAGCTCCCATAATTACGTTGTTGTGATGCCCTGCTTCATGATCACCATATCTACAACCACAATATGAACCATGTGAAGTGGATTTGATAAAGTCGTGTATATGCAAGAAATTAATCACCCACTTTAATATATACTAGAATAATGGAAGGAATATATCTAAATTATGAATGTTAAGATTTAAGTCACTAGATTTAAATAATTTAGGAATAAATGTTACACAAACCTGATATGAGCCATACAGTTTCTTGCAGTTTGACATCAACAAGAATCATGGAACTGTTAGGTTTAGGATTCTTCATTTACTTATTATCAAATACAGATGTTACATTTTAATGACTGTATTCTAGCACTTTATATATTTCAAATAACTAAAATTCATCCTTTTACTGCCATTAGAATTATCCAAAATCATAAATAGAATATGATCACATTTTATATACTTTATCAAAATATGATCATACCAAAGACCACACTATTTTCTTATAAAATGACTATGTTACACATTATAAGATTACATCACAATGCTCTCCTCTCCTCTTTATTTGGACTGTCAAATTTCAAATCATTTACCTACTAAATTTTGGATTAGAATTAAGCTTGAAATCACAAACTGAGTGTCCAAAAGCAATCCTATTTCTGCAAGATGGGAAACTGTTTGAGCCTGTATTATGTATTATGTATGATATTGTAACACAATATCTAAGATTTTTGTATAGACCGTTTAAATGTGTCTGTATACAAAAAATAACATCAAAAATGGATTCCTCACCCAAAAAACATACTGAATGGGGTATCACACACAACTATAGCTTCAAGTATGATTCATCTTTAAATTTCATATTTTTCATGGCGGCCATGTTGGATTTAGGTCTAATGACCCTTTAATTGACCTTTAAATGATAAATGATGTTCAAAAATGAGTTTGCCATCATGAAAAAACTATCAAACAAAATGAGTTTGCCATCATAAATTTCATTAAATTTTTATAATCAATAGAAAAAACTATCAAACAAGGTATTACACATGATTGTGCAACAGCTATAGACAATTATCCAAATTTCCGGTTTCCGATGGCGGCCATTTTGGATTTTACGATTAAGGGGCCTTAGGGGTCACAAAAAATTTGTTTGCGATGGTTTTTGAAATCAGTGTACCTATATCTAAGTTCATGCCAAATGGCAAAAACTTGTCACAAAGTGCAAGATTCTTATGATATCTGGAGTTTAAATCCCTTGTTATCATGGCTGTTATCTGGTATTTCTTGACCTTTTATTTACTAATGACGTCATTAAAAAATCAAACCTCACTTGTTCTTACCAGAGAGTGCAGGCTTTCCCGATTCCAATGGTATATAATTTGTCAGGGTGAATATAGTAGAAATATGAGTACTGTGGGTCCGATTTACACGTCTTAAATGGCTGTTAGATGCGTAATCAATTGTTCTCCCAATGGATAATCAAATAATAGTAATTTAATTCTTATTTGCCACAAAATTTAGATCGGAATGTGTTGTTTATGCTCTTTCAGTTCTCGAGTATTATTATGGGGTCAAGGTCGCCAGAATTTCTCTATGAAAAGATGCTTTGATTTCTTGTCCTTTTTTGCCAGAATTCCGTAGTTATATGCGTCTTCGAGGGCGCTCCCGGCGGCTAGGTAATATTGCATTTCACATGGGCCGTCAACAAAGGGTTAAAGTATTTAGAGCAATTTAAATGCTACGCAATAAAAGCCGGTATAACCCCATCAAAACACGTGAACGCAACAAATGTCACCAGAATGATTTTCGACAGACGTAACTCACACGGTGCACATAATAGGCTGCCTATCTCTCCCATGTTAAATGTGATGTCTGCGGTTAGAAACCCACGGTACGTCTGGCGAAAATCATTCGATTATGCAACATCACGTGACCTTGTGTTTTAGTTAGGAAGAGGGCATGGTATTTTTAAAGGCGTAATAAATATCAAATGTGAAGAATATAATTTCTATTTTACTTTCCGCTTGCAAAGGAAAAGCATCGTTCATTGATACTGGGCTTTACAGAACAAATATTATTTTGGCTGAGCAATATCTTTAATTCAATTTTTCTTTTCAATTAAAATAGAATAGTGTTCAATCTATTCCTGCCCAAACTATTGCTCAAAATTGCTCACAATCAAATATACCATATACGACCATCCATGTACCCACCCTCCTGTAACAGTCCTCCCCACTTCTTTTTATTAAATGTTCTTAAGAATTATGAAGTAATTGTACACTTGTGTAACAACCCACCCCCAGTTTGAGAAAATTTCAATTTAACTGCCCCGGGCGCTTGGATGGTCTAACAAGGTAAGAAAGATATCAAGTACAAAACCATAATGATCGTAGATTATATTGCATGTCTAGACAAGGCATTAAGATAGATTTTGGATAAGTAACCATGATGATGGTCCGTCTTACACTGTAAACATAGCATGACCTCATTGACCTGGATATGACCTCAATATGGTGCCACAAATGAGGTATGACATCCAATGCAAAGGAATGCAATATTAGGACTATAGCAAGATCTAGAACTCCACCCCCTAAGGTTACGCAATTCGTCATGAAACGTTTGAACAGGTAGAATATAGGGGCTAATAAACACCTTGGACTGATGATATCAAAAGACCATAGTTGGTCCACCCATATCACAAACACATCTAATATGGAAATGCCATATTGGCCTTCCTAAGGCGTAACCTGCTATTATTTCCACCAAAGCCAATGGATACTTCATCCTAGGTTAAGGTCTATAATATGCGGCCACTATTTGGAACCTGCTCCTACACCCTTGAAATGGTTTGACTCGCGTTTCACAATCAACAAGAATATGTATGGCAATAATGTAACTGTCATGCTGAAAAACCTCACATTACTCACAATACCCACATTTCCATTGGAAACTGTGAATACCGTCTTGCATTCTCAAGCGAATCAGTATCACGTGAGCAAAACAGATGGATCCATGGTGAACACATATCACATCCCACATATATGCGAGGGTCATCAGCATAATCCCACACATTATCACATCCTTCATTTGTTGTTCCAATAATAGAAAAAAAGCACTAGGGTCCTCAGCTGGTTCTTCCATAAGCACTTTCGTTACATCCTCAACTGTGAACATTCTTCTCTTCTTTTTTCCACCTACTGTCAGATTCTGAACTGGTTCTTTTTTAATCACTATCTTCACTTCCTCGTCTGGGTCATCAACTGTGATCAGTGCCCTCTTCTTTTTTCCACCGGCTCTCAGATTCTGAACTGGCTCTTCTTTATTCAGTATCTTCACTTTCTTGTCTGGGTCATCAAATGTGACTACTGTTCCCTTCTTTTTTCCAAATGCTCTCAGATTCTGAACTGGTTCTTCTTTATTCACTATTTTCACTTCCTCATCTGGGTCATCAACTGTGAGTATAGCTCCCTTCGTTTTTCCAGGTGCTGTTGACTTTGATTTCGGTCTCTTCTGTGTACGTTTGTCTGCCTTTACTACCTCCTTTTTCCGCTTATTGCATTCTTTTTCTACTTTCTCTTCCTCCTTTTACTTCTTTTTCTTACGCTCTATTTTCCTTTTTATCTTTTCCACATCTTTTATCTTCATCTTAGGCTTCTTTTCTGAAAAAATCTAGAGCATCTTTGTCTGTAATGGCCTTTGGTATTGTTTTGGTACAGTGCGCTTTGTTTTGAACAGGTGGTGTGACTGGCACATTTAAAATACTGCTAAATGATGGTGATATAGAATTATCTTTTCTTGTGTGTGTGATACCAGTGGTAATTGGCGTACATTGCAATTGTTGCATAGGCTCGGTCTTCATGGAGAGATTTAATGGAATCTCTGTTGACTGTTCAAACACAGTATCATTTGCGACATATTGGAATGAATAATCATCATAAGATATTGTTGACTGTTCAGTGATCATCATCGATGCGTTGCTCCCAATCCATGCGTGAACTAGTGGTTGAACCAGCTGAGAAGTAGAAATGTCATTTGCATTACAATGTGATTCGGCATTTTGGATAATGGACCCAAATGGACCAAGATCAGATGGATCAATCATCAATGATGGCTCACTCTCGATACCTGACTGATCTGGTGTTTGAACCAATTGAGTTGATGATGTATTTGGTGTACTGCTGCACAATTTACGTGCTGATGGTTCTTCACTTATAACATTGGGTCCAGAACGAATTTCGTCAAAGTCAATGGCCTGAACACTCATTGGATACAACCCACACTTGTTGAAGCCATTGATGGTTTTCTGGATTGTGGCACATTTATCCCATACGTTTTTGAACACCCCAGGAAAGTTGTTTTTTTAGTCCGGGTGCAGGGGGGGTCAACCCGGCTTTTGTTTGATAGTTTTTTTCTCTTCAGATTATCTTCCTATAGGGTCCCAGTTAACATTTCCGGGTGGGTGCGGAATTCTCACCCTTGGGCAACTCTCAGGATTCAAGATGGCGGCCAAAATGGCAGCCTTTTTACAATTTTGTTAGTAAACATATGGGTTGAAGCCAATAATTAGTTCTTAAAAGTATTTTAAGGAGTCATTTGTTCATTAAAACATTTCATAACAGTTGAAATGTGAGATAAGGTTTTAAAAAACCATATACTCCATAAAAAAGTCAAAAAAGCATGTTTGAAGACACTTCTTTCAACAAATAATCCAATAAAATCAGATATTCACTGACGTAAGAGGTATGTATATACATTGCAACTTTGAGTTGCAAAAGAGAATTTAAACTGACAAATTTTGAGCATGTTTAACAGGGTCAGGATTAGGTGGAAAAGTGTTACTCGTCAGCAGGACTAGTAAACCTCAAATATCTACTCGTCCTGCAAAAAATGTACTCGTCCTCCTTGTACAAACTCTACATCTGTATGACAAAATTTTCAAAATTGCTCCTCGTCAAAAAGACGAGTTTCTGAAAATTAGCACTCGTCCTCCACTAGTTTTTACTAGTCAATACGAGCGGACAAGTGGCTAATCCTGACCCTGGTTTAAACCATAAAACCTCTACTTTGTCTATCAAACCTTCAAAGTTAACCAAACTAATATATGACAGCACTATTCTACTAAACCAATATTTATGTGAAACACATACTGCATATCAAAAATTCTGAAAAGTGCAAGTCACAATTGCATATGCCATTAGTTATTTTCATCATCCTCACTATCTTCATCATCCATTGTACTGTTCCAACATTGACCATCACTATGGCATTCACAAAACATTGTGCACGCGATTACTGCATTTCTGCAGCTACATCTACGGGTACCACATGGTATTTCTCCCTTGCAAGTACACTTAATCAATTTCAATAGCTTCTGGGGTGCTAACTGAGTTCCTGCAGGAACAGTAGTTGCAGTAAGTGAGCCTGTATGTTTATCCTTGCTCCAACCAAAATCTGTAGGATTAAGATTAGGTGGGTCCAGATCAAGAGCACATTTCCAGGTTGCAACCTGCAGATGTGCACGAGTAACATTCTCTTTGAATGCTTCATTTGTGGGGGGTAATGATTGAAGCTTAGGAGCACTAGCTGTACTTCGACTAACTTTAGATGACCACATTTTAACCTGTGCATCAGTCATGGACGTACAGGACTATTGCTTGTAACAAGCCAACATGAAGGATGTGCGCTGTGGGTATACATCTATCAGGGGTGTATCTTTCTCGCCAAGATGACATAATGGGTACTTTTTCATTTTTAATACACGATGTGCTGCACCTTTACCTATCCCATGATATGTTCCAACAGAATCACATCCTGTAATACCATGAGCAGTTAAGAGGTTGGGAAGTATGGACGACTGATCTTTCACAGAAGCATAAATGTCTAACACTGCCCTACCATGCACTGGTGAAGTCATGTACACATTTTTGATCTTCTTGTGGAAGCAGAAGTGCATCAACATCAAAAAGATATCAGTGTCATCTGCTATCACCATGGTGCATGCTGGCTGAACGAAGGCAACTTGTTGCACTAAAATGGTATCAGCCTCCTCATGTGTTGTTTTCATATCATGACGTACAATTGAAATGCCTTTGTGCAGTTCAATAGGTGTTGGTAAGCTGCCAGTAATGACAAGTTTGTGATGCTGGAACTCCCGACTGTGGTTCTATATAGGGCTCGAGAACTTGTTTGCAGTCCCATTGCACGGGCATATATCATTTCTCTATCAATTACTTCTGTATCTCACACCTGGACATGTTTTTGGTTATTGCCATTGTAGTCACTTTTTTTGAAATTGTGCTATGAAATGATTCTGGCCATCCGGAAACAAAGCTTTGCATTTGACTTTCTCCTACTTCTACTGCTTTGTCAACATTTATCTGAGGGTGGGCAAGTACAGCACCAGTCACAATGTTAACCACAGCATCTTTTGGATGTTGGCTTGTGTCAATTGGATCAATTGACAAGACTAGTTTTTCCCTCAATGCATCTCTATCCTTCTTATCAGCAACAATTCTCCCTTCCATTTCTTCCTTGTGATGAGACTGAGCTGGTTTTACATCTCTCATTTTATCCAAGTCCCAGACTATGCTATTACAGGTATGTAGGCTGTATGACCAAGTCTTGAGGCTCTCGGGTTTCAATGTCAGGGCTATGATACCTGAACGACCATGACCATAGCGCATGTAGGTGGTTTCTAAGGCCATATCTGACCATATTCCATTTGAAATGCCTGCAGTGTGATGTACTGTGTGCTCACCCTTCAGAAAATGTTTCTGAATATGACCTGGCATTGCATCCATACTGCTAATGTAATATGAACAATACCTTGCATAGTTATGATGACCTGCTGCAAAGAACAGTGGTACCATTTCTTTTACTGCAAGGATATGAAGAGGCCAATCTGATTCTCTCTCTGCACGAATATACTTCATCATTGTCATGACTGGAAGTATCAGACAGTCAATCCACTGTTGAGCAGTTTTACTGTTACTAGCCAAATCACTGAGAACGTTTAATAATTCATCAAAAGTGCATATAGTGTAATGATCGAGTGGTGTCTAACGCAGATATTGTTAAAAGCATTTATTAAGATACAAACATTTGAATTTCGTAGCAACACGTCTTTCTGTCAGTCATGACTTTTCACTAACTGTAGCCTCGTTTTCATACCGAACCCGCACTAACGCTGGAGGTCTCAGACTACACACTAAAATGTCTACATATTATAACATCCTCTCCACTAAAAATTAAATGAACCCTATAACCTGATATAAACAATACACAAGAGAATGACAAACAACTCTTACTAGATACACATTATTCTTAACTTAAATTTTAAACTTTCAACATATGAACATCTATGCTTGCAGGCATGTGAAGCTTGTGGCATGTTAAACATAGCAACAAGGTTGAATTAACCTAAATGTTAGAAGTTCTTAAAAACTTAATTCAATTTGAATGAACAAATATAAATCTCCCATTAGTTATTTAAAGCCCGATTTCCTAATGGTTTAAACACGCCGCGCGTGTGTTGGTCCTTTTTTTTCTGCATGCGCATTTTATCAAGAGAGACTTATATCAGAACATATATCAGACAAATCTCATGTTAAAGTTTGCTTACTGCAAGTTGATTCAAATTTCGAATCATTCGAAATATGAAAATTCGAGCAGGCAAAACTGCAAAACAAAAATCACATTGTCGAATCTGCCGGTCTGCTTTTCAGTCATCATTGTATCTGCAGATCTGCTGTTTAGTCAAATGCCTCAAGTAGTCTTTATCAGCAGTTTATACTTTGTTTCGCGGGCGGTAAAGGATTGCAACGTAGGCTAGCTATTAGCAACTTCCTTCTATGGCCGACACATATTCATATTTTGAGAAGAGTTATTGAAAATTAATGAATTTGTGCGTTCTCCAGTAATGTAATGATGAAAAAATACAGGGATAAGTATTCAAGAAAATACAATGATATCAGTGCATCGAAAAAAGAGTTTGCATCACTCCAGATATCATTTGATTGTAGTATCAAACATAGTGGCTGATACAACATTCTCATTGTGGTCTAGCCTAATTGTCCACAATGTGTTCAAAAGAACACATGGATACGGTGAAAATTCGTGGTGGAAACAGGCACAATGTACATTGTGTTGTACACGCCTGACTTTCTGAGGTAATGTGCATTGGCACATCATGTGTGCTCTTCCAACTCTATCTTCAATCTTCAATCTGTCTGACTATCATTTTGTGTGTCAATAGACTCGGGCGAAGGGCCAGTGGGTTACATACCCCAAATTTTCATTTGAAAATGTGATGCATTTTTCTGCAATCCAGTGTATAATTTACAGCAAAGTTGGGTATTTGAAAGACGGAAAGATTTCATTACTTTCAACACTGTGTGTAACAGTTAAATAAATGAATCAAATTAAAAAAACATGAAATTTGATAATTTACTTTGAATGTTTTTACGAAAAGTAGGACAACCATTGTATTTATTTTAAAGTCCAAATAATGGGGTTCGAACATTTTACATAATATAATCTTCATATAACCAAAAAAATTTTATACTTACCAAACGGATGATTCTAAATATTAGAAATAATCTGATAATTTCTTTAATATTTCCAATGTAAACAAAAAATACGTGCGAACATTTCACCACAACTAGGTCAAATTACTGACGACATCGTATATCGAAAAAGAGGCAGCGAGTGCTCATTGGTTGAGAGGGCCGCGCCCCCACTGTCATCGACCAATATGGCGTGAACCGGCCTGGCATGACCTCCATATTTGATTTTAGACGAAAATCATGGATTATCAATGATACATAGGGTGACAACACGAATTGTCATGCAGGAATATATTTTTCATCGACGAAATAGCAGGATATCTTTAAAAGAGCTACATTTTCGCGATGGTAATGTCATGAAATGCTACCAAAAAATGCGACCATCTAAATGGCAATCTTGCACACAGTGAACCTCGTGGTCCGATAATGCAGATGACGGCAATTTTCGTAGCATTCAAGACATACACATGGCGGGAGTGGAACTTCTTTATGTCTGCCGGTTGTTGGTTGAGTAAAAATAAATCCTGACTGTAAATTCGGGTTGTATATCCTGTATATCGATGATAATCCATGAAATTGCTAATGTTTACATAACCAGATGCGACACCATCTTTGCAATGCATTTGGGGGTGCGTCTCTCTCGTCCAATCAAAGCGAGATCCGACCACGAGGCTCATGGGTAGTGCGTTGTCTTTGTATACAAACACGAAACAACTCGGCACATGGCATTTTATTGACAATATAAATAGGCAATTTTTCGAAGATACACATACTTTTAGTTACCTTGCTACATGGTAGCATGATAATGATAGAACCAAGATTATTTGGATATAAATTAAGAGTTCCTAAACCATATATTTATCGGACAAAGACCATGCATTTTGGCCATGATTTGCAAAGGTTTCTACTGAAGTTAAATGGCTATATTTAAGAAATGACGTCAGAGGTGTACGTCACCGATCTGACCTGTTTTCAGCATCTTGTCGAAGGTGACGAATTTTTGCTATTAAAATGCTGTATTTCTCATTTAATATTAGAATTCCTTTGACAACTGATATGGGATAACATTCACCGAAAACAATTAATTGAACTGCCAAAAATGACCCCCGACCTTATGATTTGGACTTTAAATCAAATATGTTGAAACCAAGTTATTTACACTTTTATGTTCATTTTTACTGTCCACTGATCCTTCTAAACACAGAACAGTGTTATAAAATAGTTTTATTTAAATATAAGTTAGAAATACATATTAAACGTAAGATTCAGAAATTTTGATCCAAATTCAGAAATTTTGACCTCGGGATTCAGAAATTTCAAAATTTGAGGTTGGCAACTCTGTTACTGTCAGCCTTTTTCCTGCAAAAACGTCTTCATAACTCGGACTGTTCCCTCCAAACTTGCCGGCCTATGTTGTTATTTTGACAGATAGCAAGACATTTAAAAAAAAATCGTATGACAACTTGTGCTGACCTTTTTCAAAATTTATTCAAGAGAGGCATATAGCAGACCTTACATCATCCATAATTTGTGCTAAGGATTGCATACACTCAGTATTCTTTTTAAAAACCGTTTTCAAACATCACTATGCTTTACCGGTTCCCCAAAACGGCTGTCACTGACAACTAGATCTAAATATCATCATGAAGCGTTCTTGTCAATCTTGACCTAAAAGCATTGCGCAATATTTCGTAAGACCTCAAGCGAGGATAGAAAAATGTATCTTTAACATCATAACATATGTTGTGTATGAAACGAGGTCCAATATTCCTAATAAATTACTAAATAATGGACAACACATATTTTCAACAACTCACCATGCTTGTTGCTAAATCATCACATTTCTAAGAATAAACAGGTGCTCCCTGCCTTGTTTACGAAAACAACCTGACGAGTCAGTATTTGCTGTAACACGACTATTATTAAAGCTAGCAACAAATAGAATACACCAATGGAATCCTTGTTGAAATCTGCTTCCGATACGTATATTGGATATGGCAGTGCGAACAAATAATTGTATATATTTAGCTATCTCCAAGCTTAGAATGTCGAACAAACAACTCGTTCAACTTTCTGTCTATCTTACAGCACATGCTTGCCTCAAATTCAACAATACCGATTCGTTCTACGTTCTAGAGATTTCATGCGCATTTCATTCGGTGAAACCTCAAGCGAGTTTAGAAAAATACATCTCTGATGCGATAACATATGATGTGTATGAAAGGAATTCCAATATATCTAGTAAATTAATGAATAATGGGCAACAAATGTTTCAACCCACCTTGCTTGTTGTCAACACGCACGTTACGCTGTTTCTTTGAATAGCACAGGTGGTTTAGACTTGAGATATCGTCGCTGGCATTATTTTAAGACACCATTTATTATCATAAACAAATTTCTTAAGGATAATATATATACCAATAGAAAGAGTGGAAAGAATAATGGAAAGCGGTGTGATAGATTTGTAAGTTTATTAAAACTATAATGAGTTATTAACCAAAGTTTACCAGACAGTGATAAACAGTTGCCGTTTGCCTCACCCATTGTAGACGGCACCTTGCAGACTATCAAATAGTAAACAAGGGGCGGAGCTTGTGACGTCATGTTGTATTTGCATGGCTTAATTAAGACGTTAATTATAAAAGATTCAGTAATTATTAAATTACTAGATTTAAGGATGTCAGAGCATTGTATCAGTGGAGTGATTCTACAAATTTTCACGACATTTGGTCGAGCCGTTTCAAAGTTATAGCTGTGGTGTCTCTCGTGCTAATCAGTGGTGTCTCGACTACAACTTCACGATACCGCGTCATAAATGTGATGGTGCCCGTTGTCAACTTTGAAATGGCAATATGGCGGAATGTTCAGTGATTTTTCTAGAAAAAGGGTCTGTATAACATTACATAATGTATTTTGTGTGTGTTTTAGTAGTCATAAAGAATGACAAATATGTTGCCATTGAAACCCTATATGTTTGGACATGCAGCTCACCTACACAAACTAGTTATGGATTGGAGATTGTCATCGGGTAATTAAAACGATAGGAAATCGGGCTTTAACAAAGTCACTGTACTTTTGTGGTTTCTTTATCTGACGCGCAGAACGCCTCAGAGGATGCTGATAATGAGGAGCAGAGTGTGCAGATTCATGGATGGGATTTGCAGATTCCTTTGGCACTGTTGTTTCACTCTCTTTTGTGGCTTTATATTGACTCATGTTTGAGTCATTGGGCTCTTGGATGCTTATTTCACGAGAATTTGATCGAGTGGTGTCTAACGCAGGTTTTGTTAAAAGTATTTATTAAGATACAAACATTTGAATTTCGTAGCAACACGTCTTTCTGTCAGTCATGACTTTTCACTATCTGTATCTCACGGCCGTTAAGTGTCGCCGGCAGGTCCCGGTTGCCTTGCCGTGCGGGTTAGGGGGCTCTCTGCCTCGTGCCCGCGTCTACGGCCACGTCACGGCTGCTTTGATGCTTGGGGATGTAGCTACGGTTTAGACCTGCCGGAAACTAACGTGCCGTGCTCTACGCATTGCCCTAATGAATGTGCTGTGGGTGTATCTTTTCAGTCGTAACAATCGAGTGCAGTTTCCATCATTTATTTGCTCTTGGTGGTTAGTTGTTGACCGCACCCTATCATATCATTCTCAACTACTTGTTACGAGAGAGAGAGCTTCAGGTCTGTCTTGGCTGCAAAAGAGGCTGAGGGAGTGCGCGCACCAGCTTTTATAGGGCTGGGAGGGCTTCCCCAGTGCCTCCCCTGCACCACTTACGTCACACCATCGGCTGACTCAACCCACGGACATTGACACCTTAGACTGTCTCTGGCTAGTGCCCAAAACTGCCACTCTTGCTGGCACTAGCAGTTCTGCCTCATATTTCCTATTACCTTGACCATTTTACGGGAGTCATCCCATGACATGTAGCCTCGTTTTCATACCGAACCCGCACTAATGCACTAACGGAGGTCTCAGACTACACACTAAAATGTCTACATATTATAACATATAGTATTTCAGGATAGTACTGGTCGCAAAAGTTCTTCAGTAAGAAGCCTCAGTGCACTTACATTTTCTGGAAATTTCTTTCCAGTTAGCATTTATTTAACTCCTCCAAATGGTCCTGATAGGAGTTCAGACAGTTAAGTGCTGTCCATAAGTGTGCCGATACTTCCCACATAGCTCATCAATATGTGCATACCACCAAGTCGGATGAATGTGTTCTTAAATGAAGGTGGATCATACCATTGTATATGCAAGGCTACTCTATACAACTGCTGATCGAGTGTAAGAACTACATACTGCTGTCTAGTATTTTCTGTGAGCTTCTTGGCTCTAAGCATACATACTACCATTGTACTTGGATTTGCTGGTGGACTGTCTATCAGTGGAAGATAAACTATTTTTGTTTGTGGCTTCAGAGCATGGCCTTGTTCTCTTACTGTTTTGGTCAGGTAGCCATTGTATTCAGGACATTTATCTAGAGATATGATATCTTGAAGAAATGAAAGATCTAAAGAATTTGCTCTGGCATATATAAATTTAATAAAGGTAAACCTTTTAATAAAAGGTAAACCTTTATTACACACTTATTTAAGGATTAACACATAGTTAATTGTGCATCTATTAGAACATTAAAACACTGCGAGTCTCCAAGATGTACACAAAATATTAAACGTTTAACCTCCATCACATATAGGTGATAACATGCTACAAAATGGTAGTGCAATTCAAAAAAACACTGCATAGTTACTCTGAAATTAATTGGTGAATATAGAAATAAAACAATGTCCTCACCTGCAATGTTGCATTAGAGTCTGGTTTTGATATGCTATGTGTACAAGGCTAATCCCCATCAGGTTTATCGTAATATTTGTGTAAAATGTGAAAATGATCTTGTAATATTAGATGTTTTTTCTACTTTTTCTACTTTTGACAGTTATTTTGACACTTAATTCAGATACATTTGCAAGTAAATAACAATGTTTATCCTGCTTTGTGTAATTTGAGTTCAGTAAGTCTTAAATATTGCTTTCTGAACCCAAAATTCACAAGGTGGAATGACATTTCTTATTTTGGCCGCCATCTTGGCCGCCATCTTGGATTGTGAGAGTTGCCCAAGGGTGAGAATTCCACACCCACCTGGAAATGTTAACTGGGACTCTATAGAAAGAAAATCCAAAGAGAAAAAAACTCCATCAAACAAAATCCGCGTTAGCCCAAATTTATGGACTTTGCACCCGGGCTATTTGTAAATGCCATACCTGGGTGATCATCTTGCCACTCATTCAACTGCTCATACAATTGCGCCTTGAGGCTTGAAAAAAATCCCACATCTAGTGGTTGCAAGATGTGGCTTGAATGGGCCGGCAAACAGTACAATATAATATTGTTTTGGGCGCAATATTCTGCTCCGTGCAGTGTGAGATGGGAAGAATGCCCATCCATAAACATCAGCACTGATTTGGAAATACCATTTTCCACAACAAAACTATCAAACTCCTTCAAAAAGACAAAAATGCGTCTTTCTTCATCCATCCCTTTTTACTTGTTGACCCTTTTCAGGACCAGTTCAGGCGACGGCACCAAGACATGCATACACCTTAGGCTCCATAAAATTAATAAAATGTTTCTCGTCCTGCCTATTTTCCTACACATAGGAGGGAGGTCAATTTTATTCTTTATTTTTTATTTTTTATTTTGCTGATTTTTCCGTCCTTATATTATAAAAAATTGAGGTAGGGTTGACTTTTTATTTTTTATTTTTCTTCCTCGCAAAATCTTTCATTTTTCAAGTTGAATATTGTGCCATGAATGAACTACATGTGTTACAATTCTATGTGAACAATGTCTTTCTATTATCAAAATCATAATACATCACTTATAAAACAACTAGTATAATCAATGAAGTATAATATCTAGCGTGCATAGCAAGCAAATGACAGGCCTCTGACAAGGGGCTGTATCGTTTGCAGCCAGGCGGGAGGGTCGTTTATTTTTTATCACTCGGGAGGCAATAAAAATGTTCAGGAGGCTGCACTATACACATGAGGGAGGGGACGAGAAACATTTTATTATTTTTATGGGGCCTTAGCACCAAGGATCGCTTAATCCATACAAGTGTCACAAAATACTGGATTGCCTGGGGCAGTCAAGCACTTTATGAGGGTTGTGGGCAATGGATTGCATGAGGCACTATTGTGAAAGATAATACAACACAATTTAATGAAAAGAAATATATAAAGAGTAGGTTTAATTATGAATTGTTTGTACGACCAGGAACGAATAAAAAGCTATTGAAATACAAACACACTAGGCTCCCTCTTCTCTTTTGTCCCTGAATAGTGCTAGATGTTCACAAAATTGCAGTCAGTCCTCTGTGTTGCCGCACTAACATTGACGAGTCCACTTTTCAGCTCACGTGACGATCCCGATTGGTAGCTCCTTTACAAGATACTCTCTCACTGGCACAGGTCACGATGATGTGCCTCTGGCTGGACACTTCATATCTTAACATCGAAAGTCACTTTGTGCGCAAGCCCCAAATTCATGCATGAATCCCAGCATAGAAATCACATCAGCTTATATCCAGTTTTCTGATCTTCGTATAATGTGAATAATAATCACTGCCTCCACGCAGTGAATGTGATGTTACAGTGAGGTCCATATAAGTACAGAGCATTTAAAAAACCAAAAATCAAACCAAAAAAGGGCCAATACACTACCCCCCCCCCCCCCCCCCCAGCCAGCCAATCACTAACTGCCACATCTCATCTAGTCGCAAAATCAATATCACCTGTTTACATTCTATATACTAAGAGTAATCAATATCATATGAATATATAGTGTGACCAGAATCAATACAACGTATATACATATGTACAGACAATAAATCAATAGTGGCATGACCACTTTTCTTCTCTCCTACCAATATTCAAACATTGCACAATATTGAACGATGTTAAACAATTAAACAATGTTAAAACATTTCATTTTTATACTGTCACAGACACATGGGTCTTCATTTCTTTGCATGTTGAGTTTTGGATGTTTCTTTATTGCTGTCCATTCACAAACTGAGCTCTAACATAATGCCTAAAAAGAAACTAGTACCCATGTACAAGTACACTACAGTAAAACAGGTTGCTTATAGTCAGCAAATATCTACACTCCTCACTCCCCTGGCATGACACCTGTCAACGCGGGCGGCCCTATGGCGGAGCGCCGAGAGGTTTCGTCCCGTCCCATCGGGCCACTTTCACAAAAAATTGCTTTAAAATTAAGAAAATATAGTGTATATGCTATCAAAAGTTTGTATCCATTATTGGCCTTTGTACTTCATTGGTGGATGCAAACTAGTCATCAGCAGGGTTGTTTCCTCGAGTTTTGAAAGTTCTATAACGTTCATCGTTCTCGCCGGAGCGTCGGAAAATTAAACACAATTTGATCAGATGTCATTAAGATATTTAAAGTAGAAATATTGTCAAAGTAACCAAAAGTAATGATGTTTGTGTTATCATTACCACGTTAATTAATTATTTAGCAACGAACTTTGTTCGTTGCTAAATAATTAATAATATAATAATATTTGTTCGATTAGGTGCCAATAGCATTCTTTTACAAGCCGTTTTTCTGCGATAATCGTGTTTTTGCACATTTCATGTGCTGTGCCAAGTCAATCTCTAATGAAATTGTTAAATGTAATAAAGTCGGGTGGCCGACTTAGCGGCCACAAAATATTCAAGTGCCGCAGGCGCCGCTGAGGGGGTGGGTGCGGAGGGGGGACACCCCCTTCTGCTTTTTTGGGGATAAGAGGCCATTTTCTCCCGAAAATTTTTGAAAATTTGATGCATTTTTCTGCAATCTAGACTAGAGCTACTATTTGGCATAGACAGATATCTACATATATATTCATTCAAATATTACTTATATATGCCATAAGATAACACTTATTATATATCTGAATGTATTAATATATCATAATATTAATGAATGTGTGATATCTGCTCTGTATCCTTTTAATGCCACAATTAAATAGAAAATATTAGAATCTTGGTATGAAATGTTTTGTTCGATGAAATATTAGACCCAAAAAAAGTGGTGTATCCTAAAAAACTTGACTATTAATTTCGAAATGGAATGTGTTCCATATGACAAAATATACATCTGTATTTCCTTTAATGCCACAAGTTAAATAGAAAATATTAGACCAGTAGGATGGATTTATTTGTCTAGAAATTTGGTTATGGCTGATGAAGTTTTTTTTCTTATGGAAAATGATGAAATAATTCTAAGAAATTGAGTCTTAAAAAAGGGGTGGTGTATCCAAAACTTGACTGAAACCCCCTATTTCGAAATGGAATATCGTTCCATTTTTTGAAGGGTGACAAAATATACATCATCCCTTACTTATATTTTCGCAAGATAAATATTACTTATGAGTCATAAAAATTATATGATCTATGGTGAACGTAGACCAGTAGGATTATGGATTTATTTGTCTAGAAATTTGGTTATGGCTGATGAAGTTTCTTTCACCTTATGGAAAATGTCCTCTACATATAATTCTAAGAAATTGAGTCTTAATTAAGGGAACTGAGGGCGGGAATAAACATTCGTTGCTAAATTTCGAGGGCGTGGAGGCCACTATCTAGTTTACATAGGTTTTTGCTTGGCTAAAAAGAAATTCAATTGGCTAAAGAATAATTTAGTTCTTTAGCCAATTGGCTCAAAAAAACTTCAATTGGCTAAAAAAAAAATCGTCGTTTAGCCAATTGGCTAAATTTGAGATGGGACTAGCGCTAGCCCAGAAGATGCCCTTATATTAGAATCAAATAACATGAATCGTCAAATTTACATTTTACATATCTAGATCTATAGGTTGCAATTTATAGCTTAACAAGAGCAAAATCAATGGAAGTCCAGAAGTGTGCCCATAAGTAGTCTCTTGTCCTGGTTTGTCACATATAGGATCTAGGTGACACTTCTCAATGTGTTGATCTATTGTATGATATTCCCTTTTCAATCCTCACTACAGTAGCCAAATTACTTTTTTATTACTAACCATGCAAGCTTTAGTTTTTCAGTGATAAGTAATACCCGGTACTTCATTTTAAGATATTTTAAGTGGCTGAAAACCGTCACCACATAAATTGTATATTTGATTTAAGTGACAATTTTCGGCCCCTTACTACACGCGTCGAGTGTATATGTGCAGGCTAAAGTCAAGGTCAAATCAACGTGGGAGTAGTAGTTCTGACAAACAACACCAAAAATTGAATAAAATCGAAATAGATTTGGTTCTTCAAGACCATTTTTGTAGCCCTTAATCTTACAATGAATTTTAGTATATACGGCAATTCTTAACTTTCCCCAGTTACCTTCAGAATTCTTGTTGTAAAAATCAAATGAAAGCGAAATTGTTGTTAAATATGGCGTATAGAACAAGTGTGATACTATTTATGACGAATTCACTTTACTATGACGTAATTTCAGATAATAAGGAACGTTATATACAGTTAACAGCCGAAAACTGAAGGGGCAAAATTAGGCTGGTTTACCCTATATTTTATTAGAATATATTTGTTTTTTACTTTTTTTACACAGAGCGAAGATGTCTCTATGCGATGGTGCGAAAAAGCCACTCTTCAGGATGTCAGGAGATTGCTAGTTGTCAGAATGTGTATCAACCGAGCCTCCCCAATACATTAATCGAACTTGCACAAAAGCTCCCAAATGTTACCGAGGGTAGTGTGATTGAGTTTCATCCCATTTATCTCAGTCCCAATGGAACACTCTGCCACAAAAAATGTACAAGTGCTTTTGATTTGAAGCTGAAATTCAATTCTTCTGTCGGTTATCTCTATACTTATCTGTGTGATCCAGGTAATATTTTAACCAATAAAGTTTGACTAGCATTTTTATACATTTCGTAGAGTATAAGTATATATAATATAATATATATTCCAGTGTTTTATACAGCTAGTACCCAATTAATTACGTCAGATCCATCTTGCCAGAGCAAGGTATCATCTATCATATATTATAGATAGATGTATACCTTGCCATCAGCCATTATGAAATCAGTGGTGAGCAACCCGAGATCGGAAACGAATTTGCATATTCATGATTATACAATGACGTCACCTGCAACCATTGACGCTCTACTAAAATAGCAGAACACTACTTTTGATTGACAGGTGATCAGCATTGGTGCAAATATTAATGCATGAAAGATGGAATGCTTTAATTTGGTTAATGAAATATTGTGTTTACCATGAGAAGTCCCATACCTATTATCACACAGCATTGATTCTAAAGCATTTATGAAATCAGGGATAAAGTGATTTGCGTGCATTGTAGGATATTCTTAACGTACAAAATCTTTGACAACTGATGCCGATGTTTGTCTTCAATTTGTGATTACCATCTTGCCGTAGCAAGGTAACATCTATCAATAGTTTATTGATATATGTAGCTTGCCATCACCCGTTAAGAAAATGATGGCGCACTTGCGGAGATCGGAAACGAATTAGCATATTCATGATTATGCAATGACGTCACTAGCAACCAATATCTCAGCTAAATCAGGACAATACTTTGGATTGACAGGTATCAGCATTGTGCGCGAGTATAATATGCACGAACGATGGAATGCTCTCATTTAATTAATGAAATTTGTGTATATCATAAAGAAGTCCAACCATAATTATCACACAGGATTAACTCTACAGCATTTAGGATAGCAGAGAGGAAGTGATTTGCGTACATTATATGAGTTTCGTGACATACAAGTGTTATAAAATGTTTGACAACTAATACCCGTATTACCTATGTAAGTTTCTGTAGGTTTTCCTTCAGCAGACACTGAGGCTTGGTACACTACAGCCTTTTGAAGGCAACTTCCATTCAATGGGCATTTGGTCCTATCGCGCCAGTTGCAAGTTCTCTCTAGCTCATGGGGCTTCTCTAGCTGTTTCTTGTTGTGTGCGTCAAGGCTATTTTTTACGTTCGGCATGCAGCTGTATGATATCTTTAATGTATTTCTGTTAGATATTTTTCTCAATTTGTGTCCTTCATGGAAACATTCGTTCATTATTGTGAAGAAACATTTACCAATGTTTGTTTTTACATTTAAATTGAAAGGTGGGTTAAACCAGGTTATTTTACGTAGCCTCGTGTTGTTTTTCTTACTATTGGTTGTATTTTCATTGCTATTTTTTTCATATTTTAGTTTACAGGGTTAATTCTGGGTGAAATACAGAGTGTGCCTTTTTGGCACACTTGCTCAAAAAAAGCGTGCCATTTTGCAAGATGGTGGGCCAGATCTCAAATGACTTATGTGTGATTGTCATAGAAAATTACTGTTTACACATGTACTGGTAATTGATTTGGAGTATTGACCCAGCGAATGATATCACTTTGCCATTTGGCACAGTAAGCTTAACCCATTCATATCGGCATACGCAAAACGTCAACACGTAATATAAACATTAGCGAACAGTGCCATTCAACAGCTTTACGTCCAAGACAATAACTTCTCTGGGGCCTCCATATATGCTTATTTTTATACATCCATTGTACACGTGTATTCTGAATCGCATAGAGCTTCTTATTTTTACGACCCAGTAGTAGGAATATGGATATATTTGTCTAGAATATCTTCCAAGCGTGATGCTGTTGCCGGCCTCGATTAAAAATGACAGGTTCGAGATACACTTTAGAAAGACGAACTATAAAACAATCCTTGTGATTTGAAAAATATCCTTTAGTCCATGCCTTCATAATCAGTTTATAATTGATCCGACAAGTGAATTATTGATGGTTATATTATTGTAACAATGATAATCCATTCGTTTCATAAATATTTTCACTCTGAACCGATTTAACCACACGGCCATTTGTAATGCAAATGAGCCTTTATCACCACAGGCCATAATATTTCAACACCGATTATAGCGATGCGATCAAGAGTAGCAGCTCAAACAGCGGGGCATTAGCCGTTATCACATTCCGTCTTACATCAAAACATCAACCGTAGTGCAGGTGCGATTAAGAGTAGCCTTTACAAAAAAGATGCTGTACGGTTTTTTTGCCGCTAACGCAAGTTATGTCGAGGCTACATACTAATATTATCATGAATATTTAAATGGGTATTTCCTAATGACGTCACTAAAAAAGCTTAATCGACTCATTCTGAATTAAAAGAAGAGTGTTTCCCCTTCAAGACGGTATGAAACTTGCGGGGGTTAATCTCGCACAAATTAGAGTATTTTGAGCTTGAACTGCGCAGTGTAAATCATGTGTTTCTTGCGCAGGTATATATTCTTACAAATGATGCATGAATATTATGAAAACCCTGCTTTACTTCCATAAAATTTACATCGAAATGTCAAAGTATGGCGTTTTTGTTGACACTAGTCTAAATCCAGGGAGCATGACCCCCTGTTTACATGTGAAAAACGGTCATAAAGCCAGGGACGTTTCAGCAAAAAATCGGACGTAAAAATGTCCCTCAAGGGACATCCCGATACGAATGGGTTAATGTGATTGTGCCAACAGTGTGCCTATGGCGCAATGGCGCAGCCCAGAATTATCCCTGAGTTTATATTCGTATCCACTTTCTTTCAGAGCTGGTTGGTACGGCGGTATGGCTTTTTTGAAATTTTTTTCTATTGATGATATCTGGGAAAGTCTACAGAAACCTACAGAAACTTACATAGGTATAACGGAGACTGAGTTTAAGACACGCTACAACAACCACAAACAGTCATTTTTAAAAGAAAATTTGAAAAATGTAACAGAGTTAAGCAAGTACATATGGAAATTAAAAGGAGAAAATAATGGGTATGATATTTCTTGGAAAAAAGTCGGAAGAGCGAAACCATACAGTAACATTACAAACCATGTTGTTAACCCTTAGTCATGGGTATTCTCGCCGCAAGGCGACTGTCAAATGTATGGCGATGCACATGATTGATTCTTAAAATAAACTATTTAGTTAAAACAATTACATAGACTTATATATATGAACGGAATTGCATATTACTGAAGATTGTTTCCATCAAAATGATATATAGTGTTACGACCAATTTAACCAAGGCTCCATAAAATTAATAAAATGTTTCTCGTCCTGCCTATTTTCCTACACATAGGAGGGAGGTCAATTTTATTTTTTATTTTTTATTTTGCTGATTTTTCTGTCCTTATATTATAAAAAATTGAGGAGGGATTCACTTTTTATTTTTTATTTTTCTTCCGCGCGAAATCTTTCATTTTGAATATTAGGCCATGAGTGAACTACATGTGTTTTGATTGTATGTGAACAATGTCTTTCTATTATCAAAATCATAAAACATCACTTATATAACAACTTTTATTATATTGAGTTGCAATAACAAACTATTATAGTATAATATAGTATACTATAGTATAATTAAAGAAGTATAATATCTAGCGTGCATAGATCTAGCAAACAAATGACAGGGACGGGGCCCTTTTGTCTGCAGCCAGGCGGGAGGGCCATTTATTTTTTATCACTGGGGAGGCAATAAAAATTTTCAGGAGGCTGCGCTATACACAGGAGGGAGGGGACGAGAAACATTTTATTATTTTTATGGGGCCCAAGGTAAAAATAACCTTCCCGGGTTATGAAACCAACAGACAAGTCAACTATGAATTTTACAATGTTTATTTGAAAGTAGCGATTAATAGCAAAATACAAAGTTTTACAGATTAAAATTACTCTATTTTACAAACTAGATGTTTACAATGATTTCAATCAAACACTAATTATAAATTGACAATTACTGGCCTGGTCAGTTCTTATCGTCCCAAACAATTCACATACAGTCCACGTGGAATAAACTCCTTTCACTGGCAGCAGACCTCCTTGGATGGACAGGGATGAATCCAGCACACAGCAGAAAGTCACTTGTTTTAAAAAATGTAAAGTCCACACAATTGTTCAATATGCTAGATCTATCCTATGGCAATATTCCTTTCAAAGTTCAATACTCAACTTGGCAATAGTTCTGTTCTTTTTAGTATTCTATGGTGTAACTGACTAGGCCACGTTTTTCACCTCCTTTTATATAAAATTTACAACCTCCAGAAAGATCCACAAGTTTTGAGTTAATTCAGTAATGTTCAAATCTAGCATTAATTAACCTAGTACCGTATTCCCGCGCATAAAAGCCCATGGGCTTAACATCGAAGATGGGCTTAATGTTCAAATATAAGCCCATGGGCCAATAAGTGAGAATAAAAATATTTTTCCCTGCCAAGAAAATCAATTAAAATTGATAGTTACGTGCACCCTGAACCCAGATGAGTGACCAAAGACACGTGAAAACAACGTAACACACCTAAAGAAATCCTGTGCTCGTATGCGTACACATACGGTCATACCATGATCATGCTTTGGGCGGTATTAGAACCTCCGACACGTTTCACTATTTTCCAACAATGGTTCAGAATGAACATCGATATAAACCTTCGGTGGGAGCTTGAATCAATGTTTGAAGATATACATTTGTGTTAATCTGCATCTAGAATACACCCAAAGTGAAAATTAACAAATAATATATTTTTTCAAGAAAAATATTACCTGCATAGTTCTTGTTTTAATGCATTAGAAATCAATAGCGGACTCGGATTTCGACTGTTAAATGCTTTCGGTATATCTCCAGTGCGTGAGTATGATTTATAATGGCGAACGTCCGGAGTTCAAATATTTATTAAATTAGGTTTGTACGATGTTACCATGCTATGAAAATTCTTGTGACAATGACGAATATGAAGACAGCATTGCTAGAAAAGATGTGAAACTAATAATTACCATTGATGATTAAAGGAAAACATCGTGCACGTTGTCAAAAGTCAGTACACTCATCATCGCCCGCGTAGGTTGACTAGTACCGTACAGTAACACGTATAGTAAGAATCCATGGTTAGGAAACTTGGTGGCTCTATATAGTCGAAATCCAATGCTTATTCATAGCCAAATAGGGGGTGGGCGTAGTATACAAATATACGCCCCTGGGCTTGTAAGTGGGAACTTTTTTCATTTTCAAAAGGTCCAAAAAGTGCTGTTTTTCGGTTATAAGCCCATGGGCTTTAATGCGCGGGAATACGGTACATGTATTTGTTTTGACATCTAGATACTTCCAGAACACTCACTATTGACAATCAATGCATACATATTGATTAACAATCCTATTGATCAACCATTTGAACTGTAGTAGTAATACTAGGCCAAAATAACAATATGTTATTTGTAATGTAGCTGTAACAATAGGTATAATGGAGACTGAATTTAAGACATGCTACAACAACCACAAACAGTCATTTTTAAAAGAAAATTTAATAAATGTAACAGTTAAGCAAGTACATATGGAAATTAAAAGGAGAAAATAATGGATATAATATTTCTTGGAAAATAGTTGAAAGAGCGAAACCATATAGTAACACATCTAAGATATTCAACCTGTGCATCTTGGAAAAGTATTTCATTGTATACCAAAGAGAAATGGCCACCTTAAATAAGAGATCAGAGCTCATTCGCATTTGCAGGCATAAAAACAAATTCTGGTTAATAAATAACAGCCGAGTATAAATCAATAAATGCATTGGTACATAGATAGCTAGAGCATGTTTACAATGTACTGTTTACAAAGTACTGGGTAGTTCTACTTTCCATCAGAGATAGTTTAACGAGATACGCAACATGTCTATATCTGCGTTCCGAGCAGGTGCGCACAGGTGCGTTGTTGGGGATGGTCAAGAAGATATCTTGTACAAACGAATAGGAAATTGGCCAGAGGGGTAGCCAGACTTTTTAAAAAGGTACGCACAATTGCACCGTGAGGAACAAAGTCTGCCCAAGAAATTCGCAACATGTGTCACGTATATATGACATTAATATCATTTTAAGATAATTTTTCGGCTCATTTTATTTTAGTGTGTTCCCACTCAATCATCTTAAAACAATAACTCACCTAACCTCAATACAGAATTACTTACATGTTACTAACATGTAATTGTTGCCAAAACATTGGTTAATTTGTAGAGCAAGTGTGTGTGGAAATTGAAGCTGAAAAATCTACCTTACAATATAGCCTGGTCGATAGTGGGAAGAGCCAAACCGTATAATAACAGGACAAAAAAGTACAACCTTTGTACCTTAGAAAAGCTGTACATAATATACCATAATGAGATGGCGTCTTTAAATAAACATACTGAACTGATAAGTACCTGTAGGCACAGGAAAAAGTATCTTCTGGAATGTATAGTATAGGGCTTGTAACAATGCAATGATAACTTTAGGATTTGAACTGGTTGGTGTTGGTGTGGTGGAGGATTGATGGGTTGTTTATCTGTGACAGGCTATTATTTTAACCTGTTGCAGACTGTAATGGCTATGTAGTCCAATACCCTTTGAGCTAAAGTAATCAATGTTTATAATATCCTTCTGTACTATATGACGTATGACGTACTATATGACGTACAGTCATGTGTGTCTTTGAGCTGATGTAATCAATGTTTATAGTATCCTTCTGTACTATATTTTATTCTCTCTGATGATTCCGTAATGGATGAAACAGTCCGGTAAGAGAATTTTTCTTCAACAATAAATAAATATACAAGCTCCAATTTTATCATTGTTGAGCACTGTGAGAACAAGCAATTGTTTAAGAAAATTGGTATAATATATAATATAATATATATATATATATATATATATATATATATATATATATATATATATATATATATATATATATATATATATATATATTTTATATATATATATATATATATATATTGTTTTATTTACATGAAAATTATCAACTCATGGCTTTTATATATATATATATACACCTAAACCTCGTGCTTCGATTTTACATTGAATTTCTGTGTCCATGGACCCCATTTTTATATGTTTTTACATTGAAATATTATCGAAAAATACACTTTCGACACAATGTTTAACCATTTTGCTGCATCCGGAAAAAATCGTGCACCTGCGCATTATTTACCACGATTAGGTATCTAACCCGGTTGCAGCCAATGGCGTGTTCCCAGTTAAGCGTGGATCCAATAGCAGCGGCGTATTTGCAAAAGATATTCTATTGCGTATTAAATGTTGGCATCAGACCTCGCCAAAGTGCATATCCGAGATGCGTAAACAAACCAAATTTGAAATGGATTTCTTGACCACAAAATTGAAATTTCTCATATTAAATAAGTATTTCTTGATTCTTGTAAACCCTCAAATAGTGTGCTTCCATATGATAGACTCTTTTATATGTAATTATTTTCACATAATCCATGATAGTGAGCCTAACTCCAATTTTTTGTTCGAATTGACACGTTTTTCTCACTCTCTACATAAACTTTCGGGGTTAACGCGGTTCTCGAAATCTGGACCCCAGCGTCCGCGTTATATCGAGGTTTG
>CM032659.1:9035539-9054643 GCA_019095985.1 Streblospio benedicti | reverse complement strand
CCGTAGCAGCTTGTACATGCACTCGTAGCCCAAGTGACTAACGCTATGCACGTGCACGCACCGCCTCGCACCACTCCTCCGCAGAGAAGTGATTCAGCACCCGCTGGCACTGATTTTCAGCGTCGTTGACAGACTGACCCACCAGAGGTGGGCTCAGCACTGTTTCTTCTTCTGCCTCTTCTTCTTCAGACTCCTCCCCACGTACCAATGGTCGTGGTGCGAGGGCTGCCCAGCGACGCTTCTTGGCCAGTCGCGCTGACCTTGGCACCATGGTATTCTCGCGTGCCAACAGGATAGCATCCTCCGCCTCTACGAGACGGAGGTCCAGGTGGGTGCGGTTCTGCAAGTCAAATAATCGGCAAGTGAGATAGACGATGAAGTCCACCCCATCCACCAATTCCGGTTCTTCATCGTCGTTGTCGGAATCAACGTCTCGAGCCGCGAATTTCCATTTGGGTTCGGGCGGCGAGACGGTGTTGACCAGCAAGGTGTTGACAGAAGAGGTGATTTCCTCCTGGTTTTCTTCCGAGTCGTCGGAGTCGGTGTCCCGACATTTCTTCATCTTTTTCTTCTGAAACAAACAATCGGGGCACTCCTCTAAGTCGCATGGCTTGCATTTGCAAAACGCCTCCTTCAGCTCGGGGTAGTTCTCGCGTTTGCGCGACAGAGTGTCGGCAACTACGTGGAGTTTCCCCGGGACGTGACGTATTTCCCATGGCTTGTACCAGCCCATCTCAACAACCCAACGCATATACATGTTATCTGACTGATGATATTGCTGGACCAACGTTAGTGCTGCAAGGTCAGTCCATATGATGACCAACGTGCCCCTGGTGATGTCTCGGAAGTATCGCATGAAGAACACAACTGCATTATTCGCGCTTAGTGGCACAATAGGCCTGGCGACTCTTACACAATGTCTTTCAGGTGAAGCCGAGCGGAACAAACCGCCCTTCTTGTTCCTGCTCCAGTGTCCCGCCGATGGCGAACAGAGTCGCATCTACTTTCAGATGGAATGCTGTGTCAGGTTTTGGATAGTAGAGAAGCTGAAGCTCCTCCAGAAATTCTTTAATCTTCTCAAAAGTGTCCTGTTGCTCTGGGGTCCATCTAAACGACACCTCTTTCTTGGTCAACTCAGTCAGTGGGCGAGCCCATTCGCTGTAGTTCGGAACAAAATGACGGTAGTACCCAGTAAATCCCAGATACGTTCGCGTTTCGCTCAGATTCTTTGGTACTGCCCAGTCGTGTAGAGCCTGGATCTTGCTGCGACTGGGACGAATCCCATTGATGTCCACTTCGTGCCCCAAGTATTCCACACTAGTTGCGAACAACGTGCATTTACTGGGCTTCAATTTCAGGTTCGCGCGTCGTAGTCGCTCGAAGACTGCGCGGAGGTTCAGCAACGCGACCCCGAGATCCCGCCCAAAGGCGAGGATGTCGTCGAGGTACACGAGGCATTGGCTCCACACGATGTCTGCGAGTACCATCTCCATGAGGCAACAAAAAGTCGCAGGCGCATTGCAGAGGCCGAAGGGCATCACAGTCCACTGAAAGAGACCACGATGTGTCACGAAAGCTGTCTTTTCCGCGTCTTCCGGGTCCATGGCAACCTGCCAATAACCGCTCGCGAGATCAAGCGTGCTGAAGTACTTAGACCCCTCGAGGGCGTCCAAGCACTCGTCGATACGTGGTAGCGGGTAGGCGTCCTTCCGGGTAACTTCATTCAGCCTGCGGAAATCAATACAGAATCGCAGCTCTCCCGACTTCTTACAGACCAGCACTACCGGTGCTCCCCATGGCGACTTGGAGGGGCGGATGACTCCGCTCTCCAACATTTTGTCCAGCTCTGCGTCGACATACTCTCGCTCCTTTTGTGAGCGGCGAAAGTAGTTTTGCTTGATCGGCGTCGCGTCTCCCATGTCGATTTTGTGGTGGATCAAATCCGTGGAGCCCGGGGGATCCCCGGGTCCCATGAAGATGTCCCTGTATTCCATCACCAGGGCCTCAACCTTGGCGATCTCGTCTGGCGCTAATTCTCCCTCGGTCGGTAGCATGCAGCGAAGATACTCAGGGAACTCCCCGAGCTCTCCATCAGTAGTGGGCTCAGCTGACGGTCGTGCCGGAGCTTCTTCCACAAAGTACAACTTACAGTCGCTCTTGATCAGAGAGGACTCAAGACCCATACTCTCCGGGATCAACTGCCGGCTGGTCCACTCGCTCCCGTGTCGTGCTCCTACAGCGTTGACACTCGCCACTTGGGCGGGTATCTGCCATATTCGCCAGGCAGAGGGACTCTCACCCTCGCCCAAAGGTTGATTCCGTTGTCCAGACGCTCCGCATCTGTGGTTGGCAGGTCGGTGATTTTGGCCACGACCAAATCTTTCTGTAGTTCTCGGAACAACGTTCCCTGGTTCTCCAGAGTCAACAGAATACTTCCGTCCTCAGCGACGATTTCCAGCGCCGGCACTACGAAAAGGAGGTTGCCTAAATTGGCCACCCCTTCTACCAGTACCTCGCGCCCCACCCTGGAGAGATCCGGCAGATGACAAGACACGCGCTGCACGCCTCGCGAGCGAATTCGCACGGTCTTGTCCATTCACACCAGGTCGTTGCTCTCTACCTTCAGCGCCCTTCCGAACGGTATCTCGTCGGCGCCAATTCACACTGTCCGTGCCCCGCAGTCCAATTCAACTTCATATGTAGCGAGGAAGTCCATGCCGAGCAGAAGGTCGAGACCTTCTAATCGCCCGACATACACTGTTTGTGGATACGTCGCCCCTGCCAATGACAGGTCGACCTGGCACTGCCCCTTCACGTCGAGCGACTCTCCCCCAGCTCCTGTGAGCATGAGGTTCGCTGGTTGTAGCGGCGGCAGCTGCTCCTGCAATCTTGAATACACGGCGTTCGAAAGTAGGCTGAAGGTGGCCCATGTATCTAAGCATGTCGCGAGCGCAGACCCCGCGAGAAGTACACGACACCTACATACGAGAGCGGCCTCTGGCGAGGCCATTGCTTTACGCACATGCGCGATGTCTTCTCCTGCTGGCAGACACTGATACGCCTCCCCCCGTCGCAGCTCACGCAACGAATCGCGCGGCTCGCCAGGCGGGGAGGTACGACAGTCAACCTCGTTCACTGCTAGAGTGCACTGCTGATGTTGGATCGACGTTAAGCAAGCCATGGGATGACAATTTCCATCCACGGTCCCTCGTAGGGTGTTCCACGACTCAACCCCCATCTCCTCACCCCTTTCCGGTGTGACCTCACGGCCCCCGGGAAGCGAAGCTTTTGTCTCTGTGTCTGGCTGTTTCCTGCACATGCTACCAAACCGTCGTCCAGTCGCTACTAAACTAGTGCAACTTTCATGTACATTCCCTCTACTGCACTCAGGAACGGCGCGCGATGTGGTCACACTGAGACTCTCGTCCAGTTTGCTGCTCCCTGCATCCTGCTCGTCCCTCCCAGGTGTGAAAAAAGAAGCGCGGTCACGAGGATCCGGCGGTCGCGGCGAGCCACTAGACCGAACCTCGTGACGAACACATCCTCCTCAAATGCCTAGGCCGAGCGAACCCGCAGGCCGACCCCCCGGATCCGGTGATGCTCTCATGGGCGGCGAGATGCCGCCATTACTGGCGACCCCTTCACCTCCCGAACCCGACACGGCACGCCCATGCACTGGACGCCCGATAAAATTCACCCCGGCTAGTAGCTCCCCATCATCTGCTGTAGACCTCTGAGGATGGTTGTCGCTCGTATCAGCGGCAGGGGAAGCTCGCGACTCAGCACCCCTGCCTACTTGTTTCCCTCCGGTTTTGCGGCGGCCCCAGAACTCGTGTTCTGGACCGAATTCTTGTTGACGTTGCTGTCCGTCTTCTTCTTGGCCGCGTTGTTGGAGGATGCCGATTGCCACTCGGCGATCTGTTCGGGTGTTGCCTGAAAACAACCAGTGCAGACGTGGCCTTTCTTGCCACAATGCCAGCACTCTACATTCGCAAACCCGCGTTGATTCCCTCGATGTTGCTGACGCCGGTTCTGCGGTTTCCCGCGCGTTGAACCCGATGTAGCTGCAGCGGCCTCGGTCCCTTTGCCCGATTCCGACTTCTTCTTTTCCTGCTCACCTTGCACCGCCAGCACTTGCTTCACCACAGTCTCTGTAGACGGGTGGTTGGGTTTCTTCGTGTTGGCTTCCTCCTTCTCGCGTACGATGTTTGCCTTATAGTTGGTCGGGTCATCACGCGATTCGTGCCTGACCAATTCTTGGGTCAAGATGGCTAGATCCAATTCAGGATACATCATGACCTCGTCATACGTCCGCCAAAGCGAAGCTGAGTTCAATCCCAGTTCGAGCCGTTTCAATACGGCCGACTCTCTGCGGTGATTATCCTTCCCGTACGCCTTGCACCCCAGGGACATTAGTTGAGCGATGAAGTCGCGGACCGATTCTTTGTTGCCCTGCTTCCGAGTCACGAGTTCTTCCTCGGCGGCCCTCATCTCAAATTCCACATGGAAGTGAGCATTAAGAGTCGCCAAGAGAATCTTCCAATCATTCCTGTCGTCGATAGGGAGGTTCAACAAGGCTCCCTGCGCCTTTCCTGATAACCGGTCCACCAGCCATCCCGCCCACTCTTGGGACGGAACTCGGTATAACCGGAGGGTCTCCACCAGTTGCTGGACGTAGTCGGCCAAGACTCATTGCGGTTGGGCTTGCTGAACTTGTGAAAGTTCTTGATGCGATCCTTGAAGGACACACTTGTCGGGACGCCGGGCGGTAAGTCATCATCCTCCAAGGAGGTTGACTCTCTGCGACCTAGTCATCGATTCCGTTTGTGTCGAAGGGCGCGCCGTTTATGCGCTGCTTCCTCTTCCTTCCAACCAGCTTCTTCTAGTCGATATTCGTCCAGAGCCCCCACCCAGGGGGTCTGCATGAAGCGTCGCACGAGATGTTCGCTAACGTTCGCGATCCACCGCTCGTCGACGTGGAGTCGTCTCGGCATACTGAGGACGCGCTCATGCGTGGCCGGGCACCCCCGTGCTGTTGGCTGTCTCCTGTCGGGGTCCCTTGCGAGGCACCGACAGGGGTGGATGCGGCACGATCCCGAATTGGGCTGACGCCCATGCTGGTGGACCCATATCCCTGCAGCTCCGTGATCCGTGCCCGCAGGCGCTTCTCTTCTTCGCGCTCGGCTTCGAGTCGTGTAACCTCGGCCCTCAAGGAGTCGAGATTTTCGAAGTCGTTGCGTATCCGTGGCTTTAAAGGTGGTGGCGGGGGTGTGTCATTCCTCCGCTCGCTTGGTGTGCCGGTGTTAGGAGCCCGGCCTTTCCCCGAGGCGGAAAGAGAGGTGGACTAGCCACGTCCCGCTCCCATTTCTTCTGTTCGCGTGATGTCGAACGAGTCGCGGACCGTTCCCTTTTCCCCATCACGCCCGAAGGCGAGCGGTTACTGGGTCAGTCCTTCTTCAGGTGTCGGTTGCTGGTGCGATACCGCAGTTTCGCCCTCTCCGTTCGCGCTGCCTCCGCTACGCTCTCGTCAGTCATTTGTTCCCACGTTTTAGACTGCACTCTGTAGTTGGGGATCAACTTGACTTCCCAGTTGGTGATCTGTCGCGTCGTACGCCTCCATAGCTCTGCCCGCTGTTCCTCTTGGCCCGGGACTAATGCCCCGTCCAATAGTTCCCTCCACTGCTGCCTCATATGGTTTGCACCATCGCGCCCAGTTTCTGCAATCTTGTTGCGAATATCGGCGCTGTTGTTTTGTAGCACCTCAAGGAGAACCTTTTCGGCTGTCCCGAGTGTCAGGTTGTAGGCGTAGGAGTCACACTCCGGTACCCATTGCAGCGGAAGTCCTTCTTTTGTTCCAGGAGGAAAGTCACAGACCGGTCCCAGGAGTAACACACGCTCCGCGGCGCCTCCCATGAACTTCTGCGTTTCCTCTAAGCGGCAGAGGTGCGTCCACTTCAATTCGCGAACACCCTGCTGATGTGCAGCCCGGAGGCACTCTAACGAGCCCTCCCCGAAGCCGTTTTCCTTGTACTCGCTGTAGGGACGCTCTCTAAATGTTGCCCTACTTCCGTTGTCCTCGATGCGCCCTGGGTTCATTTTAACCGACCCAGACATGTCGCCTTGCCACTTCTTGGCGGGCGCCACCTTCTTCTCGTCCTTCAGTGCCGGAGTTCGCAGAGCTCCCACAACCCCTGACTTTTGCAAGTCTGAGTCCGGGTGGTAGCCTGTTTTCGTGCGTCGCTGGTCCTGACCAGCAGGCGCGGCATCCCCGTGCACATTTCCCCCGCTCCATCGCTTTCCTGGCTGGCGGTCTCTTCCCCTGCTTGAAGATCCGCACCTGTTTTCTTCTCAGGGATCCCGTCGTCGTCCCCAACAGGGGGTGGCGGCGGGGCCTGCTCGTACCACAGTCACGCCTGGCAGAGACTTCTTCCCCGCGTCAGACTGTGTCAGCACGGGGTCTTCTGTGGTCGTTGGGGTAATGTCCCGGCCTGCGGCTGTAGCTGTGGTAGAGGAGCAGTGCGGGTCAAAGGACCTGCCTGCACCCCGCCCGTCAGACTACCCCATCTTAAGGTCAGGGCATTGCGACTGCGTGTCAAAGGTGGTAAGTACTCAGCCTCACTCTGTGGTCGGCGGGTTTTCTTTGCCGCATGGCGTTTCTTCACCCGCTTCTCTTCGGCGTGGTATGCGACCTCTCGCTCCCCTTCCGACATAGCGTGGCGGGGTTCGTGAGGATCGGCTCGTGGTGCAATAGGCACCGCGATATGCCACCCTACTTCTTCTTTCTTTGTCGACAACTGGGCAGCACTGCCTCTGCGACCACTCCAGGCTAGCTTCGCGGCGGAGAAGGTGTTCACGATTCCCGCGAACCACCCCTCTGGACGTTGTGGGTCGGACATGGTGACTGGATCTCACACTCGTATCGCGCCCACAGGCGTGTACCGTCACAAGATCCTGGTCACGGCACCAAACTGTAAACAAAGTGGAGGTCGCGACACCCATAACCCAGCGGTAAACTGGGCTGGCGACACCCTCTGTGCTGATTCGCGTCGCCCCGAGCCAGAGCTCGAGACACGCGATGGACGGCTGACTCCTAGACGATGTTGGTTCCCTTACTACTCCTCGTTGTGTTAACTGGTACCCCACGCACAGGCCACCGTCCAGCCTACTGGGCGAGTGCCTGGTGCCTAACAAGCCGGGTTTTTTACGATGGGCCCCTACACGGAGGGGACTTCGCACCGGTGCTGACACGCAATGATCAGGACGTCCCCTTTACGAAGCCACACGGTCCCAGGCACTGTGAAGAGGGGGGTCGCCACCGGCTAGCCCCGTCAGATAAGTAAAGAAGGCCTATCCCCGAAGGAATAGGTTACCAGCCCTACGTGCTATCCGACTAGCGTCTACAAGGAAACTGAGCCCTAATGGCTGAATCTCAGTACTATAGTGTACTGAGTCCTTAATCCTACAGTGGGCTTAAGAAGGCATAACAACAGGAATAGGCCCTCTTTACTCAATACTACGGAGGTTAACCCGATGGGTGCCTCTCTCAACGTGGTCCTGGCCCCGTGTTACACTGCGTAGGGGACGCCTGAAACAGTGCGTGTCAGCACCAGTGCGAAGTCCTTCCCGTGAGAAGGCCCTTCGTGAAACCCGGGGTGTCACCAGCTACTTTGCCCCCATTAAACAGAACTGAAGGTTAGACAACTGTTCACGGTATAAAAGCCTAATACACAACGAGAAGCGTACGAGGGTTCTGATCGCGTACGTGCGTCCACTTGGTTATAATACCCGCAGGGTGGTTCGTACACGGCGTGTACACAACAGCGGGGACACGGGGTAGATCTCTAGAGGGCCTTGGTCCTGGAGATCCCGTGCCTCTCGCCGCACAGATTTTTGAAGGAGTCCAGGCACGCTCTTCCACTGCGCTTCCTGAGGCGACCACCAGTCAAGACCGGCAGATACAGAACTCACTTTGTTTAAATGTAAATGTAAATAAATAAATGTAAATGTCTGGTCTTGATCCAAGTTTTGATCTCACGACTTTACAATTTACACCAGGTCATTGGCACATTCAATGATCAGCAATTGATCATTCTCATGTGCTTGCATCGGCAGCACATTCAGCGCACAATGCTAATCACTCAATCAATCACTCACTCACTCTTTCAACCCAATGACCTGTACCTAATTAACGTGTAGGTGCCAGTGTAGGTGCCACGGAATAGTGTGCAACTGTTTAGGGATGAATTTGCTCAACACCCACCACCAGACCTGACTGGGAATCGAACCCACATTCCAACTCCCTAACCACTCGGCCATGGAAGCACACTGTTTTTTACACCAATTGCAATGGTTGGTAGGTTAAAAATCATGGCAAAGTTAAATAATTTTGTAAATAATTGATTTTCTTGGATATAATTTGCTAACCAACACGAATTCACACACCGGATGCTACATAAACCGATTGCTTGATGATCTACTGAATGACAGTTCAAATGGCACTGTGTATGATCTGATATTTTCATGTCGAAGTGTGCAAACTCAATCACGCCGACATTGTTGATGTTTTTCACCTCGGAACATATGAAATTAAAATTTAGGAGACTGTTACGTATTGGATACCCTCCAATGTAAGTATTGCCATATTTTTTTTTTTGTTCTCTACATGCGTTTTTTTATGGCCACAAGCAATAATATTATCGTACGATGACTGGAAGTGATAAAACTAGAGTTCTTTTGAATCGAAGGCCGGACCAGCTCGATGTTCACAAAATATTCTAGAGAAATCCGACCATAGTTTCATTACCATTTGCTTAAAATAAGAATGCAGATACGATTCTGAACGCACATGTAAATTTATGTAAAAAAATTACTGTTTGCCAAGGCTCCAGAAAAGTTATTGTCTTGAACTTAAAACTGTCAAATCAGCTTTTTTGTGGGCGTGTATTTTTCTGTTAAACCAATGAAATCGGCTGTAGACTATGGGTTAAAGACTAAAGTGTTTCTCCCCTAATATCTAATCATTGATAATGTATCATATTTGTAAATCAAAAAAATAAACTAACTAAAAATGAATAAAGACAGTCGGCCAAAAGACAAAATTTGGTAGTACTTTCTTCAAGTGACCACTAGTATAGATGGCAAATTGTATGCCAAATGTTAAAAGTGTGATAACCAGCAGCTAGCTAAGGCCTCATTTCTTAATGTGTTATGGACACCCAATTTTGCATTATATGATTCTAAAAATTTATTCTAAACTAGCACCCCATCAAACATAGAAATTTTGATGCGTTTACCAGAATACAAGAATCCTGACAATAATTAAAGGCACTAGCCTTCCCCGTCTCCTACGGAGACAACGCACGCAGCAAGAGAGACAAACGCATGCAGCAACGCACGCAGCAACAACGATGGCTAAAGTTGCAGCAACAGACAAACATAACGCACGCAGCAACAATGTGATGCCGAGACCGGAAGTGAGTCGTGAAAAAACCCACAATCATTTATACTCAATTTTTTATGGTAAGTCAGTTTTCTCGTCAATACTGATGAAAGCAAGCGCATGAAGAACAAATAATCCTGTAAAAGGTGATTTCCCATAAAGTGCACCACTCAAAATGCATGTAAGCGCCCCAGGAAAGTGTTGCAGGCGAATTTCCAAAAATAAAAAAAAACAACCGTGGCCACGCCCATCTCTTCGCAATTATATATACCGTATACGACTATCCAAGTGCCCACCACTGTGTAATAGCCCTCCCCCCTCTTTTTCCTAAATGTCCACTCAAATTGTGTAGTAATAGCACTCCCGTGTAACAGCCCACCCCCCATTTTGAGAAAATTTCAATTTAACAGCCCAGGGCACTTGGATGGTCATTTATAGTAGATTGTACATTTAATGAATATATGATTGAATATTTGTAAGTATTGTCATTGTAAAATAGTACAAATTTCCACACTATAATGTTATTAGCAAATGAGTTTCTCCCCACTTTCTCCCCACTTTCTGCCATTTCTCCATGGCAGAAACCCTTTCTCCCCAGTTTCTCCCCTGGGGAAGGTATAAATGCCTTTCCCCCTGGCAGAAACCCAACCCTGTCAAGTTTTCTTTATATCATATTCAAGCTTTTAAAGGTTATGCTTAGTGGCCAGACGAATATGCTTGTATAGAAGCAATATGATATGTTCTGTGTATTCTGAAAGTTTTATTTATTTAAACAATATATTTAAATATTTAGAGCATTTTAATTACCATGGAATAAGAGGCATTATCAACCCATCAAAACATGTGAACGCAACAAATATCAACCGAATTATTTTCGTCAGACGTAACTGGCACGGTGCACGTAAAAGGCCGCCTATCTCTCCCATGTTAAATGTCACGTCTGCCGTCCGAAATCCGCGGTACGCCTGGCGAAAATCATTCAATTATGCAGCATCACGTGACCTCGTGTTCTAGTTTGCAAGACAGCATCGTATTTTAAAAGGTGTGATACATATTAAATGTAGAGAATATAATTATTATTATTCTTAAATTTGCAATGGAAAAGGCATTGTTCATTGATACTGGGCTTTTCAGAACAAATATTATTTTGGCTGAGTGTTATCTTTAAACTGTAAGTTTTTTTCACCAAGTTTTCTTGAAATTTTAGATTTCTGTGATAACTTAGGAAAAAATCAGGGAAAATTCTTGGAATCTGAAATTAGCAATCTTGTGTCTTTTCACCTTGTACTGCATTTGTTTATATTTCTGTAGAAAAGTGCTGGTATACAAAGGTCTTAGATGCAAGTGCTGATCTGACTTCCTTTTGTACGTATGAAAAAACTTCAATAAGTACAACTACCCGACATGATCCCAGAGACTGTCAAACTGCTGGAGCTAAGTCGGTAGCAAACCCTAATGTAAAATATCATGAAGATGACCAATCGACCTGTGAAGTGTGGAAATGTAGAAGTCCATTTGATCAAAGGATTGAAACCAGAAAGTCTATGAATTCGACAGATTGGAATTGGAATGTATTTTCAGTTGTATGTGAAGAAGGTTAGTTGGAGCATTAATTCTAGCATTTAATAAGAACGTGAAGATCATGCCCTGCAAGGGACATGATATGTCCTATCAGCTATGAAAGGAACCAAGTCTTAATATTTACTAGAACATTTTTTTTTAGATATCTTTCATTTTCGTAAGTGATATAAGTTATAATAATGGTGTATACATGTAGTTTGTCAAGTATTGTTTTTGTATCCTAGCTTTTCCCGAATAACTTTCTTCAATCTTAACCGAATTTCATAAAACTTACCTTGTTTGGTGCAGAATCAAAAAGGGCTTGCTCACATGAACACACAATAGTCCAGAATGTGATTTATATACTCATAAAATGTAAAGACCATGCTTATTTTGGAGTAGTATTCATAGAACCTGCCCAAAGTGCAATGTCTTGCGTATGTGCATCCTTATGTAATCTTATGAAGTAAAATTAGATGTCATTATGGCATACTATTATATTGTGCTGGATTGCCAGTAACCATCGTATATGGTCCAGACTGCTATCTAAACTGTAAAAATAATTACTGGACAGACTAAAAACTAAACATTCTAACTTCTGTTTCATCAATCAATCAATCAATCAATCAATCAATCAATCAAATCCTAAATTTATTTTAGCAGTCCATAGTTATTCCTCGTTCAGGGTGTGTGGCCTGGCTGCCCAGTTTACATCTCAAGCGTACTCTCTAAGCTTTTTAGTCATTGGGGTCTGTTAGACCGATGCTCAAACATTATCAATCTTTCTGCGAAACGGCTCTCTAGAAGTTGAGGATCCGACATTGTGGTAGTTGTACGCGCGCAATGCATGTACCTTCCGAAGATCCTGGGCATGGCACCAAAATGTAAACAAAGTAGAGTCGATTGCCGAACAGTACTGCTACTGGGCTCGGCGACGTGTTAAAGACTCGTGACGCCTCGGACCACAGCACGACAGACGGCTGACTCTGATGAAAATGTTCTTTATTGCACTCCTCTTTGTGTTATAGCCAGAGCAAACGGTGAAAATATTAAGGTCAATTATTAGGATAAACTGTACAAAAGATTATTTGAATGATGTTTTATTGCTGGAAATCATATATCATGGTACCCATAACCATAGTGCTGGTGTTGGTGCAGGTGCATGTGCGCATTACAACAATAGAAATCTGAATCGTCGAGGCTGTCTGCCGCATAAGTGACAGCACGCACAAACTGGGCTTCGCTGATCAAGACTATCGCTGTTACAGTCATTTAAATCAAGTGCATTTTTGTGCGCCGGTTAAAGCCGTGGACGTCGTTCCATGGTTCAATCAAGTACATTCGATAATGGCGGCGCCCATTATGCGAGCAAAAATATCAATATTGTAAGGGAAAAGGTGCCTTTTTTAAAATATTGGGTCATTTTCCCTGAATTTCAGAATTTCTCGATTCCGATCGGAATGATCGGAATTGACTTCATATTTCGGAATGATTCCAAAATTTCGGAATACTTGGCAACTCTGTTAAAATAACCAGTTTACTCGGTACTCCATTCAATTAAGCCCGGCATTTTAATATTGCAGCAAATTGTCTCAACAATGCATACAAACAGTACTTGTGGTTTACTCTAGTATTATAAAGTGTCGGATCATTGCGTGCATCCATGCATATGTCAATCAATGTCATATTAAGTCCCGCAAATCAATATTGCAGCAAGATTATACCGGGCGTCACACGTACTTGAGTAGTTTCTTTTTTTACATACACGATTATTATTTTACCTCATAACTCAAAAACTATTTGACCAAAAAATTATTTGAAAACAGTTTTCAAAAGATCGTCTCAAGATCTTTCCAATGATATTTTACTTGACCAGATACGTCAAGAAATAAAAAAGATTGTGTGGACTGCATGTTCAACTCAGACTATTTCACACAAATAAGGAAAAGCAGCATAAGTTTGTCTACTGATACTGGCGGGATTACAGGCGGTTGTAGGTGTCAATATTGCTCTGGGGGGATTAACTTTTCGTCGAGGATTATACGTGCCTAGTCTACCAAGGTTAAACATTTGCAAGAATTGTAGTTAATAATTATGGGGTTTTGCCTGTATCTAAAAAAGTATTGGCTTGATTTTTAATCTGAAACTACCGCTTTCCAGAGCTCGCTTTACCCGTTCAAGTCCAAAATTGCATGCCTCCAAGGTCCTAGAAATGAAAAAAAAGTGGTGGACATGATTGTGATCATGTTCTTTACCTCAAAGTCAGCTGCAGCTACCTTGCACGTGGACAACACGGCCCTGATGCATTGTAATGATTGGTGGGCTTGTAGGCAGTAGTAAAAAATGGGCGGGGCATAGTAGGAATTTATGAATGAAAGCTTTATTATCAGCCATATTACTACGCTGAATGTGATAATGATACATAGATCCTAAGAAATCTGTATATATTTCTTATTTACAGGACATTTCTAATTTCCAAATTGTAATGTAAGGAATAGGTACATAGTGATACCCACCAATGAAATAATAATATCTTGTGCTTCATCATCACATTCCAAGTATAAATCCTAAGTAATTACTTTCCCATGCTCATTAGGCGTAATAAAAAGAGTTTGTGCTTAAATACTTACTATATATGATAATGTTTTAGTGATTTCAAAGTCGACAAATAAAATCGTATTTAATGTACTGTACACACAAAATTGAAAATATAAGAAAAAATACTTTTATTTTTGAACATACTGCACTCATAACGTTTTGTAAAACTGCCACAGTATATATTTTTATCCTGACATGATCATACAATATATAATCATGATTTATCCTACCAATACAAAAGGACTGAAATGATGAAAATTGAAATACCTCTAAAACATTTTATTTTAAAATGATGATTTTGATACTATTTTTAATTATTGATCAATTATTTTTTCATATCTAGAAAACACATTCTTGTACTAGATATTCTTTTCAAAAAAATGTTTTATCACATAACTTATGAAACATTAAGTTTCTAGTGCAAAAATGAGGCGGCCATCTTGGAATTTGGCGGCCATTTTGAAAAATCGCGATGGCCAATCGGGCCAAATTTAAGAATGCATATCAAAGAACATATATGCCAAATTTCATGCTTTTATCATCGTTTGCATGATTATTCTGTTAGCCGCTCCACTAAGTCTTTTGATAAAGGATTTTCAACTTTTACTTTATAATGGAAATCATGTAAACACAGCAAGGTGTTTTTTTTAACATCCCGTTCGTTATCAAATATAAATCTATTGTTTCTTAATCTACATTAAGTTGCATATCGAAATTAATTAGTTACACTAAATGTAATTTATAAAAAAATAACATAAATAATGATATGTTTTTAGAGAAATGGAATTATAAGAGAACCGGTATAATATTAATCATTATATAGAAAAACCCTCAAAACCCCAGAAAAGCCCACACAAACCCGGTTTTTTTCTACAAAACCCCAGGTGGATTCCTGGTGTTGGCTTAATGCCCACCTTCAGGGCCAATTATAATGGATACTATAAAATATCTATTGATTGCCATTATGTTATCGTTGCAGAATGCCCTAATGGAGCCTGTGAAGTGTGTATTCACTGCCAGCCCTCAGCAGCAGATTGGTGCACACCCAATGGTGTGTGCAATACACAGTGTAAGGATGGCTGGATAGGGGAGAAATGTGATGGTGGGTCATTTGCCACTTGGCTCATTTTCAACGTAAAGAATCAATGATTGAAATTGTCATGGATGATAATTAGTCTTGACTGTCATTTTAGGATTCGGCAATGAGCGCCTTATAGATGGTCAGAAGTACCGTGTGGAGGACCGTCAGCTCTCCTCCAGTTCCAACAATGGGTTCTCTGCAGACCGCTCACGTCTCTATAGAACCCTAGAGATCGGCTCCTGGAAACCAGCTGATGATGATGCAAACTTGTGGATACAGGTGATTGTCAAGGAATCAATTTTTTCATCTAGAAGAGATTTCTTAGCATCTGGATTCATCATAGTAAAGAAAGTCTAAAATCCTTTCTCAGATGCTTCTTTTAAACGAAGTCGTTTCGGAGGACATTCCTCCTTCATCAGTTTCTGGTGGCAAAGTGCGACTGTTGTTGTTGTGCACCTTGCACTTGCGTTGAGTCACGTGATGGGTGGAATTCCCAGTTACATGTAGAAGTTTCGTCCCTTTAAAATATCAGGGAATTTGCTGTTATTAACTCAGGGAAAAATCATGAAAAATTTTGGAAATTTTAAATAAGAAATCATTTTCATTCTAAATTAAGATGCAAGCTGATACATTTTTTTTATTCGTATTAACTCCTTACTGAATGAAATTGGATGAAATGTATATTTTTATTTTACAAGGTGTTCCTAAAATAGTCTCACTTACAAGTACTTCCATTTATTTGACAGGTTGACTTTGAAAGGGCGTTTTTTGTTACTGCTATAGCCACTCAGGGATTTTGCGGACGTTACAGCCATTGGATATATCAAACTATTAATAAAAGCGATGATAAAGTTGAATTGGTGACGTTGTACAAAGTGATGTACTCCCATCATAAGCAAGGTGACTTTGTACCTTGTGGCAGCGAAGACGGCTCTGAGAGGGTGAGTTCAACATTGGGTTAATAGTCAGATAGATTAGTTGAGAAAGTGCCAGTAGTCAGCTGCATGGATCTCCTAATACAATGCACTTATTTTCATGAAAAATATTACTTTCATACGAAAGCCTTGCGGTGACTTCACACCTCATACTTAAATTTTTGCAAATAAATTATCTGTGAACAACAGCCCTAAGGGACACTTCACAGTTCATAGTTCACACTTCACTGTTCACACTTCACAGTTCTTATTTCACAGTTAATACTTCATACTTCACAGTTCACACTTCACAGTTTATACCTCACACTGTACAACCTGTTTCAATGCAGATTTCAGTACACCTTCAAAGTGATGACAGCTGATTTCTATTTGGCTGTAAATCATTCAAGGCAAGTTATTTTATAAATTGCGTTGTTCCCAATTATTATGCTTTAAAATTTCTTTGCTTAGCCTTAATTTATTTTATTATGATGCTCTTATACGGTAAAACTGGAACTTTTGACTAATCAAGGTGTCGTATTGGAGATCGCGTGTCTTCTTCGTTGTTGCTGTCTTCAGGGGAATTGATGGGAGTAGAGCTGGTGGGGGCTGAGCTCTTTGGACGGGGCATTTAGTGGAAAGGGTCTTGGGTTCAATCCCCGACATCTCCACCAGTATGTCATGAGTGTTTTTTCTCTAAGACATAAGGAAGTAGAAACGCCTTGGAAAGGGTTTGATTTCTATTTATTAACTGACTTCTACAATCATCCGTACCTCTCTATATATTGTCTCCTTTAGACTAACATAGTTCATGGCATCTAACCATCGTAAGCCTTGCGGCAGTGAACAGACTAAACCAAGCTTATTAGTCTGAATTAGACTCATAAGCTATACCATTCATGTCAAGCCTGGGCATGATCTGCTGCAGATCTTCAGTGGGTGCATCGCAATGACAGATCTATGATACGTTGGATTTACGGAGTTAAACCTGATGATGATACCTCTTCCACTATGCTCTACAAAATGTTAGGGATTTAGTGATGGTGTCCTCCGAACTGCGCTCTCAATGTAGTAGATGGTACGGACTAGGGGTGGGGCGAAGCTTCGAACCTTTGTTCGTCTACCTATACCTTCGAAGGTAAGTTTTACAACCGAAGCTTCGGGGTGACGCTAATTTGCTTTTATTTTCGTCCTGCATAGTCAAATAATCACCATAACGGTCATCGATTTCACTGTAGAAACCACACTTATTAAACTTGCGTTAACTATTTGAAGATTTGAATATGTGTACATTATAGTTATGTATCAATGTTAAGAATACCCTACTAAATAGACCTTAGTATTTAAAAGAGATTCTTATAGAGTTAATATGTATGACTAAGTATGATAACAAATATTTTCTATCAAGTGTACAGTTTTAATAATATATAAAGAAAGTACCACATTTTACATTAAAATATAAATGTTATAAATTAAGATTACTATAAGTTAAAGTGTTTATATTTTTCTATGTTGTTTTGAAAAGGAACCTGTAGGTTTGAAACTAGTAATAAAACATTTTTTTGGATTACATTTGTTTAAAAATTTTTTGAATACTTTAATTGCATGGTAAGACTGATTGAAGCAATATGCATAAAAATTAAGGTATAGCAAAGAAATTGTATAGTACAGTAAAATAATAGTAATACTTGGGACAACTCAGCTGATATAAAATAACTTGCATTGAATAGTTAATGGCCAATTAGAATTTAGCTGTCATCAATTAGAAGTTATGGCCTAAATCTGCATTGAAACAGGTTGCATAGTGTGATGCATTAAGTGTGGAGTGGGAACAAAAGTGAACAATTCTTCAAATTTTGGACTCTAACAGCCACCACTTTTTAATAATTATTATTTATTAACAATACAGATACATCTACAATATGAATAGGTTATGGTGAAAAATTGAAAAAAAACTGAAATGTCTGAAAATTTACATAATACATTTAAATACATATTTCATGCAAAATACTATCAATAAATCTAATATTTAATATCTCGCAATCTGTGTTGTCTATAATCAATTTATAATATATCAGATTTTCTTTAACAATTTGTCCAATATTCTTATGTGCATAATTTTCATTATTAAATTTACAGATGGAGTTAGTTCTAAAAATTGAATATGAAATAATAGCTATTATATAGTTCAAACATTTCAATTTCTGGCTTGAATCGTAATTAATAAACCCACATATAATTTGTTTCAAGTTAACATTACACTTTAAGACACGAGAAACCATTTCCCATAAATGCCTTATTCATTCACAATTATATAACATGTGCTCCAAGTTTTCAACTTGTCCACATGCATCACAATATTTGCTAATATTCTTAAATTTTGATAAGTAATTTCCAGTTGGAAGTATGTTATGTAAAAATCTTAAAGTTAAATTCTTTCAATTTTGGAATCTTAATGTCTATAATTTTTCCTGTATATATTTTTTTTCCATGTTTCTATTCTGTTTTCGAAACCAAAACGGTTTTGAATATACCTCCTCCATATTTCCTCTAGCATTATTTTTTAGACATGAGAATGTCATAAAATATTTTACTTTTTGCATTTTTAATATCCAAAAAGTTTGTTCTTTATTAAAATAGTATCTATTGGTGTATTCTTTACACTTAAACTATTAACTAAAGATACATCTTTAATCTTTCTGTACAGAGAACTCTTGATGATTGTCATTTCTATATACACATTTTGTTTATTATTTATAGCGTTATATAGTTCAGTATCATTTAATAATTCCAAATCATCAGTTACAAAATCTCTTTACATACATCTTTCCAGCTTTCATCCATTCTTTTAAGTATAGACATGTATTTCCAATTTTGAAATGAGTATTTCCCCAAATGGGCATATTCAAGATTTCACTGCTATTTAAAAGACTGAAGTCTTTTATAGTTTTCATTCTATTGAAAGATAAAATAATATTCCTATAAAAACTTGGAATATTATTTATTATTGGAAATGATTTCTCATTAGTAAAGTTAGTTTTAAATATATATTCTTTATTCATATTTATTTTTTCAATGTACATGGAAAAAGGATCTTGCCATTTTCCTTTCATATTAAGGAATCTTGGTATCCATGCAGCTTGTAACGCATTTATATAATAGTATCTAACATTTTCATTCCTCCTCTATTTAAGTTTTGAGTTATATGATTTCTCTTTACTTTATCCCTCTTTCCCCATAAAAAAAAGATAAAACATGCTTTTCAAACTTTTTACCATTTCTATAGGTATATCTATCACACTTGCTGTGTACACTATTTTTGAAACAGCATGAATTTTGATTATTTCTATTTTCCCCATAATTGTTAGCCGTGCCTTTTTCCATGTATTTAAAGTATTTTCTATATTTACAAGTTTTTTTCCCCAATTTAGTTCATTACACATACTTTTATCATGGCCTATATAAATTCCTAAACATTTAATCGGTTTTCCAGTCCATACAATATTTCTAAA
>CM032659.1:9023789-9035439 GCA_019095985.1 Streblospio benedicti | reverse complement strand
AGGAAACCATCAAATCTGAATATTTTGGGAGTATCTAAAGCCAATGCCACCAATAACTTCTGATCCATATATATTTAATTTCACATTTATGTAATTACTAGCTGTTTACGCGGCGTTGCTCTGGTTGAAGCAGAAGAGATCCGGAACATATTAAATGCTCCTCCCTCCCCATCCTTTCTCCTGTCCCACATCATTCGAACCAGTTCTGGTCAGTATACAGGTGGTCTGTGACAGATTAAATACACCTCCATCACCGTCCCCCCATCGTCACAGCCATTTACACAATAAATGTACTAAATATGGCCATGATTGATCCCTCTAATATCCCTCCCCCAGCTACTGCTACTCATGCAGGACTGTTGCTGAGTATAAACATGAGATTGCAATGTACTATATGCTATGTTTAATGTAGATTGGAATGTGTACTGGATATATGTTACTTGATTGTGATAGTTGGAAAATGTAGTTAGAACTGATCAGTGGTTTTAGCGTGTTTATTCTGTAAGTATTTTAAACATATTTGGCACGAGTAATGATTTATATCATTTTAATCTTGTAATTCACACAAATACCTTTTAATACTTTGTAGATTGACTTCTTCATTTTGATTAAAATAAATACAAAATCATAAGGAGACTTTCTTCAACCCATGGTTAACATGTGCGGAGCAGATAAAATGTAACACTCATCCCTACTGTTCCTTCCACAGCCACCCCACCCCCTCTTCTCTTCCCAACCCTCTGTGTCCCATCCCCATCTAAACAGGTCCATAATTAATGCACACCCTTCCTGCTGCTGCTCTGGTTGAAACATGAGATCTGGAACAGATTAAATTCTCCTTCCTTCCCTCCTTTCATTCTTTCCCCAGGCCCACATCCCTCACACCAGCTCCCGTCACTATACAGGTCTGGGACAGATTAAATACACCTCAATCACCTTCCTCCCACAGTCATATGTGACAGCAATACACACAATACATGTACTGGCCGTTCACAATTCTTTCACTATAGAAGAAATATTGAAATAAAAACTTTACCTCTCATTTGTCATTCATCATTTTATCGAATAAATATTCTATGTTTTACACCCTAACTTTTATTTTAATATCCAAGGTTACGGATATAAAAACAAACATTCAATATTGTTTTTATTGTTTGAATCGATGGAAATCAGTACTGCCAATATGGCGGGTGCTATGTTTATTTTTCCACAAACCACGTGTTGTGCATTCAGTTCTTGGAAGTGTGGCTAGTCTCTAATAGATGACGTCATGGAATGGAACGGGTTTCGTATAATAAGTCTTTGCAAGCGTACGTAAATTGTTTGGTACTGTTTTCACTAGATCGCGAAATGTAAGAAAAATGACTAGAAAAAGTGAAAGTGTGTATTTTCTGGTGACTAATTTGTATTGATATATTAGGGGATGGGCTATAGTTTGATTAGGAATGGCTTTGGTTAACGACTGACGCTTATATAAAGCACAATCGAATGAAACATTCTATAGTGAAAGAATTGTGAACGGCCAGTACGTGACAATGCTTGATCCCTCTAATATCCCGCCCTCCAGCCACTCCTACCCATGGTTGACACATGCAGACTATGAAACGTGTATCTCAATTACCCCATTCCAATGGCTGCTCAGGTTGAAATTGATGAGATCTGGAAAATATTAAATGCTCCACACCAGCCATGTCCGCCACCCACCACCACCTGCCATATGGACACAAAATGCGTCTCAATCACCATCACCACACTCACCAGCTCCCTCGTTGTATGACTGTATGTGTGACGTCCAACGTACGTTTGACATATACAAACGTTTAACTTATTACGTATGACACAAAAAATCGCCTCTTCCTTTATATATATAGATGTTATTAAGTTAGTCAACAATATTAATGAAAACTTGTGTGTATTTTGTCAACCCACCCCCACAAATAACTATTGGTACACCTGTAACTTCACATTTACGTAGTTACGATATTACGTCAGTCAACTTTGGTGACGCTCTTAACAGCTTACTACGTAAGTATTGCATTTTACTTAGACCATCTACACAGTAGACTACTGTGACAAAAGAAAGTACAATCACGGAGTACAATGTTTTGATTGTTATAATGTAGATCTAATCACAGTGTGTGTTTTCTAGAGACTTATATATAACCAAGTAACCATCGTCCCCGAAAGGTGTAACCAAGAAAACACAGCTTGACCATAATCATCGTCATTTTAGATTTCTTTTATGCTGAAATACTCGAGTTTTAATCCGTCTACGCTAACGACAATGCTCGACACACATAGTATACTTGATATACTACCAGTGGAACATGTGTGATTAAAGGTAGAGTTCAATATGACAGAAATATTCAATCTTAAAAGTCACAAATGGAGATGACAAAGGTTATTTAATTGACAATGGTTATTGGGAGTAACCATCGTCGGGTTTCATACATTGAAAAACAAGCTAAAAAGATGGTTGAAAACGTGTATATATGTTTACAAACTTGAGCAGATGAGTATTCAGCAAAAATACATATTCGTGTTCCTAACATATTCAGCTTTATCATGATATATAAATCATTTCCAAAAACAAATATTTTTAATTATTTTCTAGTTACTGTGATGCACGCTGTCGTTGTAAATCACCCCATTTCCGGCAAACCAAACACGGCTTCTTTTTACCATTGCCAATGTGGTGCTTTGTTTCAAAACATTTGTGAAATTGGGAATGGGGTAAGTCAAGATGGTTTCTTTATATTTTGGTGAAAAGATGATCAAAATAGGTGCATTTTTGTTGAAATTATGGCAGTTTAAAGTTTTGGCACGCAACACTGCCAAACGGAAAGATTTTATATGCACGGCGCTGCAAAATATTGCAAGGATACAAAGGGCTGTCATAGCACGAAACATGAGTGGGAAAGGGTTAAAACTTGACAGGTGATACATATGAGGAACAACTTTCAAGATGTTGTCATTAAAGTTTATCGCCCAAGTCAGCTTTTTAATGTGAAGTATCAGACCATTTTCACCATTTGATGACGATAAACTATCATATAATTATACACGCAAGAAAATCTGTAGAAACATTTCTTTCAAATTTGTGTCTTCGACGACGACGACGACGACGACGACGACGACGACGACGACGACGAAGACGACGACTTATGAATCAACTTTATCGTGTAAAAGGGTAATACTGACCGTCACACTTTGGCCCTGTCCAAGGCCCGGCGCAGGCGGTGTGGCAGACGCCGGCGCCGCGGTGGTTGCACCACGCGCTGGTAGCGCCGCTGGCGAGGTCACCCGGTGGCTCACAGTGCACACACAGCTCACAGTCCCCGTCCTGAGCCCCAGCCGCGCAACCTGCAAAACACTCACCTGTTCACTATTTCCGGTTTCCCAAGACAGCGTTTATTAAAGTTTGATTTAACATAAATATTAGCCATTAGACAGCCCCCGCCCCCATCCCCCCATGTTATTACCTGTTAATTTTGAATCAGTTTTCTAGTATTTCATTAAGTCTATTTGAAATGTGTAATCCTAGAGGGTAAGTTTAGGGACATTAGGTTAGCAGAGATGTGAACCTGTCAACGCGGAAAATCTTAATCCAGAGTTGCCAACCTCAAATTTTGAAATTTCTGAATCCCGAGGCCAAAATTTGGGGTATACCCCCCAAATCCCCTGCCATTGTCGCCGCGGGGGAAGAGTGTCTATTGACACACGTAATGATAGTCATGCATGTAGAGTTGGAAGAGCACTTGGTATGTGCAAATGAACATTATCTTAAAAGTTCAGGCGTGTACAACAATGATAATGCATCTTATGACATGTTAGGTCTTGTATGCACCACGAATTTTCACCATGTTCTTTTGACTTCTGATGCTTCACAATGACAATGTCGTATCTACCAGTATGTTTGATACTAAAATCATCCAATATTGGACGTGACGCATACTCTTTTTCTATGCAGTGATATGATTGTATTTTTTTGAATACTCGCCCCTATACTTTTGCAACATTAAGTTACTGGAGAGCACAAAAATTCATTTATTTTCAATAATTCTCATTAGTTTTACTTTCATATATCGTTGATAAGTCTTGTGGTGCAGGTGCATTGTGCATTTCACGACAAGCAGAATCTGTCAGTCTCAATCATCGTGGCTGACTACCACATAAATCATTACACGCACAAACTGGGCTTCGCTGATCGAGACTATCGTTATTATGACATTTAAATCGAGTGCATTTTTTGTGCGCCGGTAAAAACGTGTTTACATGATGCGTGGTTCAATCGAGTACATTCGATAATGGCCCCGCCCATATGCGATAAAAAACATCGGTATTTTAAGAAAAAAAATACACTATCTTAAAATCTTTGGGTTATTTCCACAGAATTTCGGAATAAAGATGATTCCGTCGGAAGCTTCGGAATGACAGTCAAATTTCGGAATGATTCCGAAATTTCGGAATAATTGGCAACTCTGTTAATCCGACCCTTGAAAAAATCTTAATTTTAGAGCAAAAATCTTAATGGAAAATGAGAAAAATCTTAACAAAATCTTAATGTTTTACGGTTAAGTAAATACTTGAAATGGCAATAAAAATGGAGAACATTAATTTGAATACTATTTCGGGTACTAAAATTACTAAGTATTTGATGCTTGTATACCTACCAATAATAGGGCTGCATGCGCACACGTGTCTATCATGGCCATCTTGACATTCCTCTCATTTCACAAGAAATAATCATTCTGCCACTGTCACATCTATACTTGTCTATACCTACACCTTGTAGCAACCATCCACCCAAGATATGCCACTGTACATATAAGTATTGATTCTTGAACATGTTTTACTTAGTTAGTCATCCCGTGTGGTCCTCAGTAGCTCAGTCGACTTGAGAACAGGAATTGCTTGCGTCGTAAGTTCGCGGCCCGGTCATGGCAGACAAAGTGTCGCCAAAACCTATACGTCGTACGTCTGCCACTGAGTTGCTGATTTCCACACAGCACGTCGCCACCGTACAGTGTTACTACTAGACGGTGGTGACGCCAAGCGGAGGTTCGGAAGCCTCGTTAAAAGGCGTGTCCTGTGTAGAGGAGAGCCACACCTCTGCACATAAAAGAACTCACCTAGTTTGAAAACTATAGCTAATACCGCTGAGGTTCAGTTGGCTACCTAGCCTGCCTCTGGACAGGTCCATGTACAAACACCACGTGACCTCCCACTGGCGCAATAAGCACTTGCTCTCTGCCGGTCTTCAACTAGAACTAGTCTTAGACTTGGTGAAAAGCAGAAGACTGACACTCTTATTTGTAGTCTGGAACACACTGGCAATATTGAATGGTTCACAGCTATTATATCATTGAGTATTATAAATCACACGTCCGTGGTACAAATACATTTCATGACCGCTGATAATTGCTGAGTAAGTTGTAAAATCAAATAATTTAAATAAAAACTTTGAAACTTTGAATAAAGAAGCCATTTTTGCAAGAGTAGTAATCGACACCCAAGTCTACATGTATTTATTGCAACGCAAAAACAACAGCCAGATAACACGTTTTCATGCACTATGCAGCTAAAACCATTATCAAGTTTGTTTGCATTATGACATGGCATTATGAACATCACAACAGTCTGCCACTGTTATCTATTCAACTTAACTTAAAATCCCGTAATAAACCATGTCCCGGACGTAATGAATTTTCAGGGGTCAAAAATCATAAAAATACGGGAAAAAAACGGAAGTTCACATCTCTGGGTTAGTATTTCAGCACTATTTCTATAAAATTCTTTCCTATTATTTTTTCTTAAGACCTCTCATATTTGAAATGATTTATGTTTCTAATGGACTTGGGTATATATTATTATATGTAATAAAGTCATTAGACTAATGACTCCAAGTCAGGTAAGGACTATATCACATAGTATCTGGTGGGGTTCGAACTAGTCCACTCTAGTCACTGGTGGCAGACTAGACTAATGAGTTAGCCTGAACTGCTAGGTGATTTTGTGCCGTATGGTCGTGGGTTCGAACCTCACCAGAAACTATGTGATATAGTCCTTACCTGACTTGGAGTCATAAGTCTAATGACTATTACATATAATAATCTCTCACATTGGTTTCTGTAACTAAACCCTTTTGTTTGGTTGGAAGACTTGATTCAGGTATTCAGTTGAAATATGATTGTGATTGTTGCTGGTTCAAATTGTAATCACCCTCGGATGACCCAACAACAACTCCAGAATCAATTAGAGCTACTTTTATTTTGGCCACATGGTGCTATTGGGACGATTTGACGCCAATTGTTTAGTATAATAGAATTCTTCCAGATGTAATTACCTGATGGCGAACAAATTCTCGAGTATACTTCGTCACTGCCTCCAGCCACTAGCTTCAGATCATAGTCACTGTCATTACACTTCCTCATGCTACATTTCGCCGGCGTATACGCGGCGGAAATGTGCTCTGCTCTCCAATTGACAACATTGACTTCCCCCTGTATGGACTGTGCCTTAGACAAGCAATCTTCTAAAGAATAAACTGAGTCAACGTCTGTCGCAAAAGCAACTTCTCTGCATGTGCTATGCATACCGGTACTTCTGTCTACAACCTTCGCATAGATACACTTGTTACCTAGAGGAAATTCAAATATATTGTTAATAAACCTACAAAAATAAAAGTTAGCATGCCCACCTCCCATTGAAAATATTCAAAATCCTATGCGTTTCTCTGCAACCTGCTGATCTTTAGAATTGAATTAAAATATTTGTGAATATTTGATATAATGACTGTAAAATGCCCTGATAATTGCGTTGCTTAGCATTGTGTTTCGTTCATTTGTAACTAACTAACTAACTAACTAACTAACTAACTAACTAACTAACTAACTAATGAACGAACAAACTAACTATGTATATATGTTTCGGGAAAAGCTAGCGGGCGTACAGATGAACCGATTTCGTTCAAACTTTACACAACTATGAGATTTGAAACGACACCGAAGTGATTCGATTTTGGGCTATCTGCCAATTAAGCTGCGGTTTCCACTACAGGGCAATTATGGTCCATTTACAACATTCTTATTACTATTGAATGGAAAATTACAGATCAATATTCTATTAGCTACAAAATAGACTAGTTGGTGCTGTTTGCTATTTGCTGCTTATTGGATCAATAAATAGACAGTGGTATATTATTTGTGGCTGGTATATTGTAATTGTGTACTTTTAATCATAATTTCCAAAACATTTTAGTAAACAACTTTATCATCCATAAGTCAACGTTGTTCTAGCGAGTATACATTGTTTCAGTATATATCTTTATTGCCCATAAGTCAACGTTGTTCTAGTGACGCCGTGTTCTTTGAACACTTTTGATTTAGTTTCTTTTTTAAACTGAGAATTCTGTTATCTTTATCGGATTTTCTATTTCCCTAACATTTCCCTGTAAGGATATTTTTTTTCAAATCCAGGGCTACCCTAATTATTGTTTTCTGAAGGAATATATCATTATAATGGAGTTTCATCTAAAACGTTCTGCAACACACTCTCATTGTGAATAGTACTATATCCTAGAGGTAAGACCTTTGGTTGGTTTTAGCCTTCGAATGCTCCGGACACTTTATCAAACAAACCTTGAACGGTCGTTGATAAATAGGCAAGCAAATAATAAGCTTACAATAAGCTCGACAAGAAAAGTTGGACAGGAAATTAAAACGTTGTTTAGCCTACTATTGTGTACATGATTACACTCTGAAAACATAATCTCAACTCGAGACATGACATATAACAGCCAAGACAAGGTAAACCCGTAAAACATTTGCTTTTGTTTTGCACAAATAAATTAGGAAATCGGCTACACAAGGTCTAACCTTAAATGATCAATTGTAGGAATTGACCACGAGATTGAAGTGTCAATTTTGCATTGATCATTCCTTGCAAAAATCAGTGGTCAATCCACCATTCTATCATGACTAAAATCCATTTTAATTTTAAAATAAATCATATTATAACATTCTCACAATATCAATGCAAGTCAATTTTGCCAGGCCAAAGGCGTTATGCGGGAGACCACTACTACGGCTCTGGTCTAAACTTTTGCTCTCCGCTCAAAACACACCTGAATGTTACTAAAATATTTATTTCATTTTACATCATGAAAATGGAGTTTAGACTATGATAGAATGGTCTGACCGCGCTCTTGGGCGTGTTTTTTGATTGTAGGATTTGAGCAGAATTTTGCGGTGATGTGATTGACAGCAGGCAGTGAGTGTCAATCACATCTAAACAGTCAATTCCTAATGATCAACCCGACAATCGAGCTCTCAAAACCATTCTATCATGCCAATGACTAAAATTCCAAATGAGTGTTTGATTCGTTTTATTTTAAAATAAATCATATCAAAACGTTCTCATTGCCATATAACATTCAACATTCAAGTCACTAGTGCAGTCAATTTTTAGCGCGCGGAGGAACTACTATGGCTGTGGTCTAAACTTTTTCAGCTCTCCGCTACAGTGGAACACACTTTTTCGGCGTTATTGATATTGTGAGGAGTATTAGACTAGCGCCGGAGTTTTTTTCGCAGCCGTAATTGGTTGACCAATCAGCGTGGGGAGCGTGTTTTCCATTGCAAAATTGAGCACGCTGATTGACCAATCAGCGTGGGTTATTGGCGGTGATTTTTGCACAGAATGATAGAATGGCAGTTCACTTTCATGTTTGATCTGTGGTTAAGTAATGACTTGTGTTGATACTGACGATTACTGCTATGGTTTATTTTGGTTTCTACTTACCTGTTAAATTATCAGTTATGTAACAACTCGCCACCTATTATCAGCCATGAAGCTGTGCAAATAATTGTACAGATGAGTGGATTACACAACAAACGCTAGACTTTAAAGCTGCTTTTGTTTCATGTTCAAATAATAAATAATGCAAGTCTTGATTTAAATTAATTGAGGTCTTTTAAGATGCCGCCTGCCGGCCAGGTACAAATACTGCCTTTGATGGTGCCAAAACAAGTACGGTCAAGTTTGCATCAGGACGCGATCATTAAGTATTAGGTAATAGGGGAGACAAAACACGCTGGTACTATGGTGATTTGACCTGTGCAAAGTATGATAATTACACAGACTTTGCATAGGTGAAAATAAAAGCAAGTTAGCATGATCCCGAACGTTTGGTGGTGAAAATAACCTTCGAAGGTCGCGGTAACTGAACAAACCTTCAAAGCTTTGCCCCATCCCTACTATATACTAGTGTGTGGACGGTTCGAGAAAATTGAGACCGGTTAATCGGCTCTATGTAACTGAACCGTAACCGATTAACAGTCGATTATCGCTCATCCAAGTATTTCATGTTATTTTCAGGAACAAGAAACGTAAAGCGAAACGAAACTGCGACTGGATATATTGATTGGACACCCTGTTGCCTGTATCAATTAGCATTTGGAAAAAAAAATGGGGTTTATGCATTTCGTCTTTTACGTCCACCAGCAAGGCAATTTGAACTGTCAAAAATGTTAAATCACGCAAAATTAATGAAATATATGGATATATATAGCTTGGGCATGAAAACAATCATCAAAATCAATAACTGGTTTGTCAATGTAGGGACCGGTTATGCTTAGAAAATCAACGGTAGCCGGTTATCCGGTTAACCGTCCACATACTACTATATACACATCTTTTCATATCTAACACATTATCTACCATATATTTTCTCATGCCATTCCATAAGACAATTAAAGTTAAACAATTTTTCTACGCTACTACTCCATGAAAAATAATACTCCATGCTACACTGATCAATTACTTCATTTGTCGTAAGGTTAGTTAATACTCACGCATCTCACAGTTAACTCCTGTCCATTCTCTATCACAAGTACACGTGTACCTGCGCTCTTCATTATTGCAGGTGGCCCCGTTCAGACAAGGGTTGGAATCACATCCATTAAACACTATAGAATGAAATGAGCCAAATTAATGTAAAGCATGTTCACCACTTAGCTTGATGCCAAGATTTTTTCATTAGTGATCCATGAAGCATAAGTTGTGTCTTCACAAGTGGTTATTGTGCAAAAAGAAAAAAAATGGCCATTGCATGAATTGCCTGAACTCAATCATTGGAGCATTTCCTACCTTCTAACCCTAGTTGTATTCGTTGTATTTATAGCACATTGATATGTACGTTATATATATGTGTTTCCCAATGCTTGCGGATATATATATATATATATATTTTTTTTATACTTCTCTCCATTCCATTTAACTATATCAAGTGGCCCTGGCGGGACTCGAACTCACGACCCCAAGGTTGTGAGACCAGAATGATACCATCATCCCAAGCAGCGAGCTTAGGGTTGTAAAACCTGTCTTCAGCTATATCTATCGTTGGTAGAAATATGCTTGCTAAAAAGACATGTGTGAGAGAGAGAAGTATAGAAAAAAATATATATATATATATGATGTGTACGTGGTTAACGTAAATGAAAATGAAGAGGTTTATAGTTGTAATTCTGTATTATTCTCATGACGTTACATTCACACCAGGTCATTGGCACTGTTGTCAATCAAATGATTATTTAGCCTATACTTGCACCTGCAGCGGATTTTCCACTGTAAACGGGCTAATCACTGAGCAAATTTTTTGTCGTCCATGCACTATAAGAATAGGCATCTGGCACATATGATGCGATTTATTTCCACTACATGGGCTGGTTTCTGCTGCTAAGTCTGCAGGTATAAAGGAAGACCTCGCCACTATTCGAAAATGAGTGATATTTTGCCTTATATTGATTTTGTTAAGCCCTGAGTTGGGCCAGGCATGTAGCTTATACTTGACTGAAAACTACCTTTTGCATTGCATCTATATTATTAACTTTATATTGTGTAAAAGTCTCCAAATCTACAGAAATGTACAATCAACAATTTTCGCGAGGAGTTGAAAATCATTTTGTAATTTTGGCCAGTTATGTGGTTTTTTAAAAAGCATGGGATTAGTGTAATCTGTTTTGTATCAAGTTTGAGATACATTCTCATTCATATTTTGCCTGAATTACGTCTTTACAGCCACTATATTCGTCGTTTTCTATCAGATGACCTCAATTTTGAAGGTGGGTGGTCATGTATTGCAGACTTAGCAGCAGAAACCAGCCCATGTGAGTTAAAATAAATCGCATCAGTATGTGCCAGAAGTATTCTTATAGTGCATGGACGGCAAAAATTGTGCTCAGAAATGGTTTTTAGACCGTTTACAGTGGAAAATCCAAACCGCCGATTTCAAAAGTAAACATTTTCCTCACAAAAACTGCTTATAACTCACCAAAACTGGAGATTGATTGAACACCGTGGAACGATACATTTTCAATCATAACTAAAAAATGGTAATGAATATCAAAATAAAAATTATAGGAATGAAACGCTATTTTTTTTGCCAGATCTATGTTGCAATTTTGATTATTCTGATTGGTTTACATAATAGTGAACAGTTACATGAAAATGGCATTTTTCCAGTGTCTGAGAGAGACCGAGTCCGACATTTTGAACAAGTCAAAATTGGGGATTAGTTACCATGGAACAGCCAAGTTTATATTTTTGATTTGCATACACATGGATAGTCACATAATTGGTGATATAAAAA